>VZRZ01007069.1:312240-335133 GCA_013398175.1 Climacteris rufus
AGGGAATGGCCAGGGAATGGCCAGGGAATGGGCAGGAAATGGCCAGGGAATGGCGAGGGAATGGCCAGGGAATGGCAAGGGAATGGCCAGGGAATGACCAGGGAATGACCAGGAAATTGCCAGGGAATGGGCAGGGAACTGCCAGTGAATTGCCTGGGAATTGCCAGGGAATGGGCAGGGAACTGCCAGGGAATTGCCAGGGAATGACCAGGGAATTGCCAGGGAATTGCCAGGGTCACCCTGAGCCGTCCATCCCTCGGGACTGGGATGGCCCCAGCGGGGGCTGAGCCCGACCTCCCATCCCCTCCCATCCCCTCCTGTCCTCTCCTGTCCCCTTCTGTCCCCTCCCGTCCCCTCCCATCCCCTCCTGTCCCTCCCATCCCCGGGGCGTTGCAGGCGCTTCCCGAGCCTTGTAAGGACGCGCGGTACGGCCCGGGTCCCGAGGCTGCACAGGCAGGGATGTGCAGCTGGGAGCGCATCTGCCAGCGTGGCTGCGGCACCAGGCCGGCAGGAAAAACAGCCCGGCCTGGCCCCAGCTGCGCCCTCCGCGCCCGGCCGCTGCTGGGGAGCCCCGGCNCCGTCCCCTCCTGTCCCCTCCCGTCCCCCATCCCAGCCACCCCCGCCGCGCTGCATCCCAGACGTGCAACCTCCTCTGGAAGCGCCTCGGGCTCGGGAAGGGACCCCGGGCACGGTGCCGAGACACCGACTGGTGACACCCCCGCGTCCCAAGCGGTGCCCAGGGAGCTGCCAGGCTCAGCCTGTCCTCCTCCTCCTCCTCTTCCTCCTCCCCTTCCTCCTCCCCCTCCTCCGTGATTTTGCATGACAAGCCGAGCAAGGATTAGGACGATTTGCAAAATCTGCATCCGCAGTGAAAGCTGGATCCTCACCGCTGTGGAAATTCAAGGCTGCTCAGATCCCCCAGATCAATTTCGGATCGTTGTGAGCAGCAAAGAAACTTCCTGTGCAACCTTCCAGCTTCCTTGGGCCAGGAAAATCTGCTGGAAATCACTTCTTGCCCCAGCACAGCCAGACTGGAACATCCAGGCCCGCATCCGCGTGTCCCTGGGTGTGTGCATCCCCAGCATCTTTCCCAGCCCCTCTTACAAAGTCCTTTTCAAGCTCTCAGCAGTGCTCAGAGCTCCTTCCCACTGAGGTTTCTTCCCAAGGGATGCTCCAGCCCAGTTTTCTGTCCATCCCAAACCTGTCCCTTGGGAACAGCCCCCATCCCCACTCCCAGCCCCCCTCCTTGGGGACGAGCAGACCTCAGGGTTGGCAGGGGAGGTGCCACATCCCTCTGGACGTGCTGCTCCCGCTGCTGCATCGTGTCCAGGCAGGAACCAGACCCCCCATCCTGCTCTGATGGGGAAATGGGTGAACAGAGGAGGGTTTGGAGTGTCGGGATAGGATCCACGTTCTCTTGAGGAGCAGCAACGTGGCTGAATTCCAGGCTGGGCCTGGGGCTGGCAGGGAGGTAACAGCAAGCCCTCAAAACCCCCATCTGTACCCAAACTTGGGGAAAAGCTCCCGGCCGAGGGGCAGGGAGGGTTGGGAATGGGAGGGTTGGGAATGGCGTCAAAGCCACCGCAGGATCAGGCCCAGCTGGGAGCAGCTTGGCAGCTCCCGTGCCCAGAGCATGCCCAGGGCTGTGGTTTGGGCTTTGGCCATCCTCAGTCTCCCTTTCCTCCTCTTCCCCCATTTCCTGCCCCTCAGTGCCATATCCATGGATAGGATGAGCCCCAGAGGCACCAGCTTGGTAGGGCCCAGCGGGATGCTCGGGATGCAGGGATGGAGCTGGGATGCAGCAGAGGGGGAGGTGGGATCCCATCTCCTCCATTTCCTCACTCCCACAGCACCCAGTCAAAGCCACCCACCCACGGGGAGGGTAGTGGGGGTGGCCAGGATGGGAGATTTTGGGGTGGAACCCCCTCGTTCTGGCGCTGAGCATGGTGGTGCCACAGCCGAGCCAAACAGATTCCTGACATTTCTCTCTTTCCTTTGCAGCCAAGGAATTCATTTTTCATGGGAGGTGAAAGTGAGTCCCGGCAGTAGCTGAGCACGGAGGGTGCCAAGGTAGGGGCCAGCTGACAGCATAGGGTCAGATGCTATTTTTGGGAGCCACACTCTCTCCTCCCTATCCCATCCAGGCTCCAGGAATGCCCCCCCAGCTGCAGGGATGCTCAGGCACATCCCCAGCTGCTTTTCTGGCCCCACAGCAGCTCAGTGGCAAGAGGGAGGGAGTTTAAAGGGCTGGAGAAGGGGACAGTTCACAAGGGGAGGAATTTTTCCCTGGATCATTCCATCTGGGTAGGATTTCAATCCTTTAGGCAGGGGGGGACAAAGTATTCAGAGTCACCCTCGTGTCACATGGGGCCAGTGAAAGCCCCACAGAGTGGAGGGTTCTGTGTGGGACCCACATGGAATCCCAGAATGGTTTGGGTAGGAAGGGACCTTAAAGCTCATCCCATCCCACCCCTGCCATGGGCAGGGACACCTCCCCCTGTCCCAGGGGGGTCCAAGCTCTGTCCAGCCTGGCATTGGACACTTCCAGGGATGGGGCAGCCACAGCTTCTCTGGGCACCCTGTGCCAGGGCCTCCCCACCCTCCCAGGGGGGAATTCCTTCCCAATATCTCATCCAACCCTGCCCTCTGGCAGTGGGAAGCCATTCCCTGTGTCCTGTTCCTCCAGGCCCTTGTCCCAAGTCCCTCTCCAGCTCTCTTGGAGCCCCTTGGGGCACTGGAACGCTGCCCTCACCCCCGTCCCTCCCACCAGCCGCAGTGAAGGGCATTTCCCTGGGTGATGCCACCCCGTTGGCATCTTGAAGTTTTTTCCAGCCACCCACTCCCAGACCTGTCCCTGATCCCTGGGCTGAGCTGCTGCGCTCCCAGCTGTGACACCCACCCGGAGAGCAGCAGCCCCCTAGAATTATGGAATATTCTGAGCTGGAAGGGACCCACAGGGATCATCCAGTGAAACCCCTGGCCCTGCACAGACACCCCAACAATCCCACCCTGGGCATCCCTGGGAGCGCTGTCCAAACTCTCCTGGAGCTGTGGCAGCCTTGGGGCCGTGCCCATTCCCTGGGGAGCCTGGGCAGTGCCCAGCACCCTCTGGGGGAAGAACCTTTCCTGATATCCAACCTGACCCTGCCCTGGCACAGCTCCAGCCATTCCCTGGGTCCTGTCCCTGCTCATCCTGGGATGGTTGATTCCCTTTGCAGGAGCAGCCTGGGAGCTCACCTGAGCCAAACCCCAGTGGAGCCCCTGGCCCCGATCCCTGCACGTGGCCTGGCCCCAGCAGGGCTGCCCTGGGCAGTGTCCGGAGCAGGGCAGGAACAGTGCCTGCCTGGCTAATCAGCTCAGGCGATACAGCAGCGATAGGCGGGGGGAGCGTTATCGGGCTGATTTCCAGATGGAGCTGAGTCACCGCCAGTAACCGACTCCCCAAGGTCAGGCAGGGGAGAGGCCGGGCCCAGCCTGAACCCGGCTCTGCCAGCGCCTGCCGAGGCCATCCCTGCTCTCCCTGCCATGGCAAGGAGTCCTTCCCTCTGCCGGAGCAGGGGCTGGCGCTGCCTCTCCTCTGCGCCAGCAGCTGCAGGGGCTCCCCCGTGGGATGTTTGGCTTTTTCCTGCTCACACAACCCTTCTGCTCTTCTGTTTCCACTGGAGCCTGGGTTTACCCCGGGGAGATGCTTCCCCTGTCACTGCCCTGCTTGTGGTGGGCATCCCTCACCAAGGTGTGGTTGTGTAGAGTGCCCCACCTGCGCTGCTGGTGGGATCCCAGCATTTCTCTCCAGGGAAGGAGTCTCTGTGCTGGGTGTGCCGTGATCCCCCGGGATTTGTACCCTGCAGGAATCGTATGAGGTGTTTAGGGACCCTCAGCTCTGCCCCGTGGGCACAGCAGCTCAGGAGGCTGGAGCTGCTTGGCTCGGGGTGCCGCAGAGCCGGGGCGGTGAATCACAACCAGACTGGCACGTCGGGTTCTGGCAGGATGGGACCTGCCCCAGGGAGCAGCAGGCAGGGCTCTGCCTTGCCAGCCAGGCTCCTGCCAGGGCCTGGCCCCTGTCCCCGGGCTGCAGAGGGGCTGCAGGAGGCTGCAGGTGACCCCATCTGGGCCCCGGAGTGGGAGGATGCTCCAGGGGCAGGGGAAAGGGCTGAGCCCCTGCAGGACACGCAAATGCAGGTGGGGATCGCTGTCCTTGCAGCCAGGCAGCCTGGCAGTATCAAATGGGGTTTTTTTTAAGCCAAACTTCCTTTCCAGCCTCCTCTAGAGCCTCCATTCCACCCCTTTCCAGCTCCTCTTCCAGGAGCTGAAATGTCAAAATTCAAGAAGTGACACCAGCAGTAACCCAAAGAGGATCCTGGTCCTAAGGACAGGATCCCTCAGGAAAACCGTCCCTATTTTCATTTTTTTTTCCTGGGTTTCCCATCCCACGGGGGGTGAATTGTGCTTGTGCTGGATCCACAGCCCCTCGGGGGATGGATGCAGGAGCTGCCTGGGGAATATCACTTTAAACCAACACGCCCAGCCCTCCTTATCGATGGCCCCATCGGAGCCGCGCTGAGAGGCCCCGCATTTCCCTGCTCCCGGGGCTGCTGGGCCACCTCAGAGTGATGCCCCGTGGCCACCGCCCGCGGGAGGGACCCCCACGCAGGGACAGGAGACCCCCAAGCCCTGGCAGGGGGATTTGGGCGAACAAATCCTGAATGTACACCTTGCCCTTGTATCTATGCACCATCTGTGATTTGCATGGGATATATTCGCACTCTTTCCTGCCCAGCACCACCAGGACGTGGATCCTGTCATCAGTGGGACAGCCCTGCGTGCCACCAGCTCTGCTGTCCCCGTCTCCATCCCTCTGCCAGCACAGGGAGCAGGATGTTTGTGTCTCCTGGCGCTCAGCACCAGCCCCCCCCAAGCCCTTGCCATGCAAATCCTGCAGCTTTCCAGCCACACCGACGAGCCTTTCCCTCACAAAAACAAAAAAAGGCTCCTTTATGTGGCTGAAAAGCCCGACTGTGATAATGTAGCGAGCGCTGGCCTTGGGTATTTTATCTTGGCAAGGAGCCTTTGCAAATTTAAACAGCAGCAAACGGGCTTTGGAGTTGTGGCTGGCGGAGGCATAAGTGGGGCATTGTTTTCCCAGCAGAGCCCTTTGTGCCAAAGGGCCGCGTGTGAGCTTTGGCCGGGGAGCCGGCACGGTCGGCTCCGACCCTATCGGCCCTGGATCCGTTTCACTCCGCAGGGTGTGAAATTGGGGAGGAATTCGGGCCCGGGAGCTCAAATCAGAGAGGGCACCCAGCCCCGGCAGTGCTGCTCCCCACAGGGTCTTGCAGCATCCTTGCAGGAGCAAGGGTTGCAGCCACCTCTGTCTATCCCAAATATTGTTATTAATGCAGCACTGGGGGGTGCTGGGTGCTCATTCCGGCAGATTCCAGGTGGGAATGGAGAGATGAGCCACAGAGACCCTGGAGAGATGCAGGGAGCTCCTCTTTTCCTGTAGAGGATTTCTGCTCAGGTCACTGCTGGGCAGGATGGGTGGACCAAGTGGCATGGGAACTGTGAGAATTACACCCAGGAGGAGAAAAATAATCTGAATTTCCTGCTCCTCACCCCCTCCCAACAGTGTCGTGCCTTGACCCACTGCAGCAGACGGTAAAGAAACATTTCCAGTGAGGGAGGAGAAATAAACCCTCACTGTTTCCAACAGACTTTTTAAAAAAAAAGACTCTTTAAAACAGGGCTTTACCCTTCTTTTTATTAAAACCTTTTTCATATAAAACCCTGGTGGCGCCTTTTAAAAGGCTGCGCTTGACTTGTGCTTCGTGTCCAACGCCCCGAGGTCTGGGTTGTAAAATCAGCTGGTAAATTTGGGACTCAGCTTTTCTGCTTTTGCCTCCTTTAGAACATCTAAAATTTCCAGGCCAATTTGCAGGGAGGGTGGTAAAGTTGAGGCAGAGGCAGCAGATGCTCGAGTCATTTCTCCAAGGATTTCTGAGCGATGATTTGGCAGAGGGGCAGCTCCAGGGGGAAAGTGGTGCAGCAAAAGCCTTTCCCTTCACCTTCCCTCCAGCCATGGGGACATGAGGACACAGGCACACGGGGACTTGGGGACAGAGAGCCCTTCCCAGGATGCCTCTCCCAGCCCACCCCGACAGCCCTTCCCACTAATCCGTAGGTGGAGCTCTTCTGTCATCTTTTTCTGCTTATGTTGCTAAGAAGTAACCCAGAAATAGCTTTCCCGGGAGAAAAAAAAGTGCTTCCTCAGCAGCTTCTGCCAGAGGTGAACTGCTCTGAGCATCCTTTGAAGAACCCAGAGCTGCAGGGCTTCACCGCAGGGCTGCTCAGGGGGGCGGCGATGCCCCTTCCCCCAACCGCAGTGCCCGGCAAAGGGGCCAAAATCTCTCCCGTGCCTCCTCCGGCCTCTTCCCTGACTGACACCCACCCTTCCCCTCTTCTCTCCTCTGCTCTCCAGGTCTGAAAGGATGCGGCAGAGCCCCGCCGGCCCTCGGGACGTGCCCCCAGCCCGGCCGCGGGGAGCTGCTGCCCCTCTGCCCGCCCCGGTGCCCATCGGCGGGGGACCATGCCCGTGACGGGGGCACGGCAGCGCGCAGCGGGACGGGACAACGGGGCTTGGTAGCCTTGCCCCCTCCTCGGTATCATGACTGGAGAGACCCAGCATGTTTACACCATCGGCGATACTGAGGCCGGCCCCAAAGACCCCGACAAGGACTTTGGCTTTGAAGGCTGCGGGGACAAGGACGGGAGGGCGCCGGGCGGGGAGGCCACGTCCCCCTTCCCCGGCCCCAAGGACAAGGAGCCCCACGGCCAGCGGGAAGCCGTGATCCGGCCGCAGCAAGCGGGCAAGATCGACTTCAAATCCCTCCACTGCAAACCCAAGTTCAGCAATGACAGCACTTGGGGAGAGGTCAAGGGCAGCCCCCCGTCCCCGCCGGGGAAGGGACGAGCCCGGGAGCGCAGCCGGCGCTCGGGGAAGGGCGAGCGGGGCCACCAGCAGCTCTACCGCCTCAGCATCGCCAGCACCCGGCCCAACCCCACCATCGGCATCGCCTACCCCCAGCAGAAGGTGACCCCCCCGAAGAAGCCGGAGGTGACCCCTGCGGCCGGCGGCTACCGCTTCCACGTGCCCGGCATCCCCCAGCGCGACGCCGAGCTCCGGCACGACGAACTTGGCTTCGGCCGCTGCTTCCCCGATGCCGCCGGCGGCCGGACCTCCGCCAACTATACCTCACAGCCCGGCCCCTCCCTCGGCCCCAAGGGGCAGCCCCCCGCCGCCGGCATCCCCCTCAAGAGCCCCGGCACCCATGGGCAGCTACACTATTTAGAGTTTCAGGCAAACCGGGCCGAGTCGTGGCCTTCCCCGGAGAAGAGCTTTGCCGGTGCTACCTACGGGATCTCGGTGCAGAAGCCCAGCTCTTTCTCCGAGGGCGGCAAAGCCGGTGTGCACGGCCTGGGGGCCTTGCCGTGCCAGTTCCCCTTCCAGCTGCTGCACGACTCGGGGAAGGAGCCGTTCCGCAGCGACGCCGGGAGCCAGGACTACCTGGATGTGGGAATCGCCACCACCCAGCTGGCTCCCGGCGCCTTCGCCTTCCACTCGTCCTCCAGAGAGTGGCCAGAGGAGCCGCTGAGCGGCGGCCCCTACGAGAGCGTGTCCCCTGAGGGGAGGCTGTACGGGCTGCCCGCGCCCCCGCCGCCGCCCTTCCTGCACCCGCCGCCGGCCCCGCACCACGGCCCCTTGCCGTGCTGCAAGGGCAGGGGCGAGCAGCCCACCGACCCCAATGGTGCTCTCCCGTCGTCTGGTGCTATCGACCAAAACCCAAGCACTTTCCAAGAAAACCAAGCTGTTTTTCCGTCTAGTTTACACTCGCCCACCGTGCCAAAGCCAGTCGGGAAGAGGCAAGCCTCAGCCAAGGACAGCGTCCCCAGCCCGCGGCTGCTGGTGCAGAGCAGCCCCCTGAGAAGGACCGTGCCACCCAACTCCCAAGTGCACTTTCAGAGCAAGGCCTATTGCAGTTCCCCCGCGGGCAGCACCGGCGCAGGATCCGTGCCTTTCGAGACGAGCGTTCCCACTACGGCACCCACCCACCCCAGGCTTGTGCAAGCTTGGGAAGGTGCCACTAAGGCGTTTTCTCCCATGGACCAGAATTCAGCACCTTATTCAAACCCTGTTGGAAACCAGTTCTCATTCGAGTGCCAGTCTGGCCCCGAGCAGAGGCAGCACAGGCAGAAAAATGCCAGGATGCCTTGGCAGCAGATCCACCTCCCTTCTGCAATGCCCGGTGCAAACAGGCTGGAGCTGTCGAGACACATCAGCAGCCAGAAGCTCCCCTTCCCTCTGGGCACGTCGGACTGGCAGGGCAGCGGGAAAGCCCAGAAAGGGCCCCCCATAAGCAGTTCTCCGGGGTACCACAGCAAAAAGCTCTTATCAGGAGAGAGCCTCCAGAGGGGAGATCCCAGCGTGACAGGCCCTTTCTCCTTTGAGAGTGGGAAGGAACCGGGGTCTCCTGCCTGCGACTCGAGAAGCAAAGCCCTGTTCTACAGCATGGCTCAAGCAGCTCCTCCGCCTCCTCCCTCAAGGAGCTCGTCAGGCTCAGCACTGGTCCTGCCACCATCAGCCTTGGTGGCTGCCTCCCCTTGCGAGTCCCCGCTGCCGTCCCCTGTCCCCAACCCCACGTGTGGCAGCACCTGCTCGTCGCTGTCCCCCATGTCCAGCAGCCCCCTCAACCCCAGCTTTGAAGACAGCCAGATGTCCGGAGCGCTGACCCCCTCGCCCTTCTTCCAGCACCCCTGCCATCCCAAGGATGCCAACAAAACCTTCCACCCCTCCGACGTCCTGAGTCCCAGCTCACTTCATTACCACCCCCCGGACTCTGTCAAGTCCTTCCACTTCCCTCCTGATGCTCTGAAAGATGACGGCCTCCTGAAATGTGCCCCGGCCAGCCCATTCCACAAACCCGGCGTGGAGGTGGCCAAAGGATGCTCGGACGGGCTGGACGGGGAGCAGCCTCCGCCGCCATACTCCTCCCATCACCTGCTGGCCAATTCCCTGAGCAGCGCCAGCCTGGACCAGCTGGACGTGCTCCTGACCTGCAAACAGTGCGACCAGAACTACAGCAACCTCTCCTCCTTCCTGCAGCACCGCCAGTTCTGCGCCTCCCACCCGGCACCCCCGGGAGAGGCCAAGGATGCTCCCCGGGCAGCCGAGGGGCGGAAAGCACTCCCACCAGAACTTTCCAAACCCCCCAGCCTGGGGCTCTCTCCAGACCCCCAGGCTCATCTGCTGGCATTAAACAAGAGCGATGACTTCTTGCTGGAGGGGGAAAGCAAAAGCGAGGGCAAGGAGGATGCTCTGAAGGGCGGCCTCTTCAACGGCCTTGCCGCTGGCTCCCTCCCGCTCACCGCCTCCGACCTGGACATCGACGACGCCAAGCTGGACAGCCTGATCACCGAGGCCCTCAACGGCCTGGGCTACCAGTCAGATAACCCAGAGATCGACAGCAGCTTCATCGACGTGTTTGCTGATGAGGAGCTGCCGGGCGTGAAGGCAGCTGGAGGGGGCACGGCCCACAAGGCCAAGGAAGGCCTGGCCTCAGAGAGCAAATCCAAGCAGGCAGCGGAGGAGAAGGCGGTGGAAGAGGCTCAGGCCAGCTGTTTTTATGAAGATGGTCACCCAGGTGGGGAGCAGGTGAAGAGAGGGGCAGGAAAGCAGCACCTTCACAGAGGGAGGGTGGCGCGGAGGGTGGCGCCCCAGGAGCCTGATCCCGGGGCGGAGGGAGTGGAGCGGACAGCCAGGCTGCGGGCAGGCAGGAAGAACAGCATCCCACCAGCCACCACCACCTCCAAGTCCAGCCAAAAGCATCCCAGGAAACTCAGCCAGGAGCCTCCGACGAAGAGCGAGGTGGGGCCGGGCCTTGCCACCAAGAGCTCCAAGCCACCGCGCTTCTCCATGAAGGATGTGAAGAAGCGGAAGCCCCGAAGTGGGACGTGGAGCAAGGAGCTCATCCACAAGATCGTGCAGCAGAAAAACAAACTCCACAAACTGCAGGTGAAGAGCAGCAGGCAGGCCCAGTTCCCCCAGGCCACCGAGAGGCCGCTGGCAGCCACCAAGGAGGGCAGGTTGCGGGAATACGACTACGTCTCTGATTCCGATGAGGATGGGGCAGAGTGCAGCAAGCCCCGGAGGAGGAGGAAGCGTGGCCCAGGATTCATCAGGAGGAGCAAATACAGCTTCAGCAAGAAACGCCTGGGAAGAAGCGAGAGAGCCAGAGAGAAAGACCCAGCCTGGAGCTACAGCCAGAAGAGGGACGGTCAGAAAAGGGAGGCACAAGAGAACAGGGAAGTCCCGAGTCAGGAGGATGCTAAAAAAGAGGATTGTGCTGCCAGAGTCCAAAGACGGAGCAGCCAATCATCTACTGGCAGCAACCACAGCGTGCCCAGAGAGATGGGCACGAGCCCACCCCGTGCTGCTGGGGCTGGTGACAAGGGTGGCACCCAGAGGAGGAGACGCTCAGACAGCCCAGCACGTGTGCCAAGGACTCTGCTTAGCCCTTCTGAGGACAGCAGCCCAAAGACGAGCCAGAAGAGCAAAGAGGACATTCCCAGGGGGAGCAGAAGGTTTGGCTCAGCCAGACCTTTGCTGGCAGGCTCCAGCATGTGTCCAAGTACTGAACCAGATGTTGCTGCAAGGGACTGTGCAAAGGAGGAGCCATCACTGCAGCCCCAGGAGAGGCAAATGCCCGGCACGGCCACCCCGGGCAGGAGCCCTGACAGGTTCTCCTGTGAGGAGGGAGTGGAAGAGCCCAAAGGAGCAGCAAAGCTCCCGGGTGAGGCAGAAGAACCCACCCCAGAGGCTCAGGACTCTCCAGAGCTGACCACAGACCACCAAAGTCATCAGTTTGCCCCCTTCCCGAGTGAAGGGCTGAAGTACCACACAGAGGAGATCATTGCTCCATCCCACAGCGGTAACAAAGCGAGTCCTGGCCGTGGGAGTGCCGCCTACTCGGAAGCAGGAATCAAATACGTGAAGGGACAGGGACTCTGTGACAGTCGGAAGGATTATCCCGCACCGGCTCCCACCTACAGGGGGGATGCGGTGGGGATGATCCTCACTGCCAAGGCGCCCGATCCGTACGTCGGCAGTGACAATGCATTTTTTGATCCCAAAGGCCTTCCCAGTCACTACGACGACAGCCTCTTCCCAAAGCCCCCAGCCCTAGGCTCCTCCCACATGGATGACATGTACTTGTGCCGGGATGAGGTCAGCGCCAGCTCCTTCGAGCAGAAACACTCCGGCATCTCCCCTTTTGCTGCGGAAATGCCGCAGGGCAAAGTGTCCTCCCCTCTCAGCTTCGATTCCTCGTCGATATTCGGAGAGCTTCCCGTCACCGAGTTTGATCCGTACGAGAGCAAGGATGGATATGTGGCAACGTTCCCCTGTCCCGGGAATGCCCCCCGCAAGCCGCTGCCGTTCGAGCAGCCGTACCCATCCTTCATGCCGGAGAAAGACTGGTCCCTCATGGAGGAGGTGGCTCCCATGCTGCCAGAGGACATGACTCAGTTCCACAGCCTCTCCATGGAGAAGCCACCGGCCAAGAAATTCCCTGAGGATGGGGCTGTCCCCACCAGCCAGCTCTCCCTGCCGCTGCCGGACAGGATGGCGGATTACAACGTGACTTTCATGAACAACATTTCAGATGATGAGCTGGAGATCAAGCGCTTGGTCACGGAGCTGGAAAGCCAACTCCAAACCAGCAAGTTGGATCCTGAGGCGTCCGTCAGCCTCCAGAAATCGGAGCAGAACGTGGCTGCCCACCTGCGAGCACAGGCGGCTGAGCGGTTCCCAGCGCTGCCGGGAGAGCCGGAGGCAGCCCAGGAGAAAGGGCTGTTCTTGGCAGATGAGCTGGGCAGATCCAGCCTCTGCGTCGGGGAGAGGCTGGGAGGGGAGAAGCCGGACGTGGGGACCGCCCATGAGGACTACGAGACACCCAGGGAGGCCTGGCCATGCCCACTGGAGCTGGGCTCGCTGGAAACCGGGATGTGTGTCCCAGCCTCACACACAAACCATTTCTGCTCCAAAGACAGCGGCGAGCAGCTCCAGGAAACTGTGTCTGCTGAGGAAAGAGAGCCCAGGAAGATGGAAAATGGGTCTTCTTCTGAAAGTCTGCCTGGCTCAACTGAAACAGAAGCCACTGACCAAACAGAAGCTCCCATTTACACAGACCCTGTGACAAAAACCCCTCCTGTTGTCACCGACTCTGTGTTCCCCAAGACCACAGATGCAGCAGAAGCAACCAAAGATCCCCTGCCATCCCTCCCCTGCCAGCGTCGTGCCGAGGGCTTCTCTGTGCCGGGGAGAGCAGATGCTGATCCTGCAGAGCTGGACAAGTTTGATACCCATCTTCCAAACCATAAACCTGAATTTGGCTTTCAGCAGGGTCCCATCCCAGCCTTGGATCTCACCTTTTCGCCTCACGTCAGAGAGGTCCCAGATACAGAAGAAAGACCCTTAAGCAGGACTGAGTCCCCTAAAACAGTGAAAAATGCTGTGGACATCAAAGGGTCTGCGTTGGTGGAGGAAACAGAGGAGAGGAAGAGTCCCACCACCCACCCAAGCCCTGGACCCAACGACAAAGCCAGCAAGCCCAAAGTGCTGCTGTTTGATGTGCTGAGTCTGCCCAAGGAGAGCGACCACAGTTCCCAGGAGATGCTGGCACCCCAGGAGACCCCTGCCAACCCTCTGCAGCAGCTCCAGCTCTTCGTTGCCCGCACAGTGAAGAACAATGAAGACGAGCTGCTGATGCCGTGTTTCCCTGGGCTCCTGGCTCCTCACCCCTCTGCCAACACCCACATCCAGACGGAGCAGAAGGAGCAGAGCAGTGGTGCCTTGGAAGGGGAAAATCGGACCCCAGGGGAGGGGGATATCCCCATGGGAAGCAGCACAGGAAATATCGCTGCCCCAGGGAAAGAGCTGCTTTTTCCCAGTGGCTGCGAGCAGCTGGAGTCACTGGGTGCAGTGGGCTCTTACCATGCAAAACAATCCACAACAGCGAAGCCGGAGCTGCAGAATAACGTAATGGAGCTGCAGCACTTAGCAAATGAACCCACGGAGCCGAGGGACATTAATATCCCCGTAGATGGTGTTTCCCAGGAGCGTAATGACCTATCACCACCCCACAGCACCGCGGTGACCCCGCTGCCAGGGCAGGGAAGGAAAGCTGATCGGCTCAGGGAAGAGCAGCAGGAAGATAACAGCACAACGACCTTGGCATTTAGGAAACATGAGCAATCCCAGTTTAGCCGTGGTTTGCTCGAGGAAGAATCGCTGGGCAGAGCAGAGGGAGAAAGGCTGGAAAGGACTCGGGTGGGGAAGGGGGCACAGCCCCTGGGCAGCTCGCCAAATCCCATCAGCTCCCCCAGTCCCTCTGAGGAGCATCTTCACCAGAATCACAGCCTGGGGACAGAGACAAAAGCTGTCACAGTCAGTGCAAAGGTTCCTGGAGAAAGGAATGGCCACTTGTCCCTCAATGGCTGTCACTACACGGGGGAACCTCCAGCCAGCCTGCTCTTGCCAGCCGAATATTCTGACCTCAAATGCTTGCAAAGCGGTGGGGCCGAGAGGGGAGAGGTGCCCAGCTTTGGCCCTCAGCTCTTGGATGAGAAGAAATACGACACGTCCCTGCCTACCACACCAAGTTCATTCCTCCCAAAGAGCTGTCCTCCCGAGCCCAACAGCCACCACCTCCATCACACCATGAGCCCAGCAGAGCAAGGGACGTGGAAAAGGGCACCCACCTTCCCTCCCTCACTGCATCACCACGGGGCTGTGCCCGTGGAAGAGGTTGAGGAACATCATTGTCACCTCCCTGACGGTGTTTTGGGTAACTATGGATCACCTGGAAGAGAGGGGACGGTGAGACCCTGCACTCTGCTGCGTGGTGATGGTCTGGTGGGCTCTGCCTTGGAGGTGGATGGTCCCCAGGAACCTCCTGGGAAGGAACATCCCTGCTCTCCGCTTTTCAACCAAGAGGGTGTTGGGAAAGAGGTCCCCGACAGCGCTGGAGTTGTGCTGACAAATTTTAAAGAAAGCCAAGCATGTGCCATCACAGACACAGTCCTTAACTCCACCCCTCCAGAAACCCAAGAGTACCCAACGCAGACCACAGCTGATCTTCTGCCCATGGGAGGAGGAGAGGTCAGCTTGAACCAAGAGAATGAGCTTGAAAGCTGCTGTGATGATGGAAGTAAGCATCAAAGTGAAACAGAAGCTTTTTCTGATGGTTTTGCTGCTCAGCAGGTGTCAGCTGCCATCAGCAGAGGTCTTACAAGTGTTGCAGATCTTGGTCCTGCTGAATTAAATGACCACGAGTTTTCAGGGGCAGCAGAGGTGAGACTTGATCTTTCCAAAACCACAGAGAGTGAAGGAAAGAGGTTAAAAGGGGAGAAATTCAGAAGCCATGGGGCTGGAGAAGTTGGGGGTTGTGTGTTAAACAGCGTGGGCCAAGGAGAGGACAACACACCCAGCAGTGCTCCAAGCCCTTCCCAAAATGAACTCCACAGAGGAAGAAAGCCCAGTGGACTCCCAGTGACCTGTGACATTTGTTCAGCCACGTTCCGGTCCAAGCCCGGCCTGACCAGGCACAAAGCTGTCAAGCACCAGGTGAAGAACGGTGGTTTGCCACAGTCCAGCAAGACTCCCAGGTCCCCTTCAATTCCTGCACACAAGACATCAAAAGCAGCCCAAAAGGTGCCCAGGAGGACCCTGAAGGCTTCAGTCAAAAACAAAAGCTGCAGCTCACAGGTGCCGACCTCCACCGGTGAACACATTCCCGAGAAAATACTGCCAGACCTGGAGAAGGAGCCCAGCACACAGATGCAGGAGGTGGTCAGCAGAGTGCTCAGCGACCTCAGCGTGATCTCCTTGGAGGTGTCCCAGGAGCTGCACCACACACGGGTCCTGCAGAGGGAGGTGAAGGCAAAGGGACTGCGCTCGGAGATGAGGGGATCGGGAGAGGCGGCATCCGGGAAGCCGGATTTGGGATGGCAAGTCAGGAAGGGAGAAAAGGGCAGAAGGAGCCAGAGCAAAGATCTTGGAGAGGACAACGACAATTCTCAGAAGCAGCTCAACAGGAAAGTGAGGCGAAGGAAAGCAAAGGTGTTTCCCAGCAGGAATGAGCCCGATGGTCCATGTGAGCTGGAAAAGAGCACAGGTCCTGCTGTCCTCAGCTCCAGTCTGCCCAGGATCATGGAGGGCCTGCACGAGCCAGGTGGTTGCATCTCCACAGAGGAGCCAAACAGGACCAACACAGCCCAGCACTCCCAAAAACCCAAACAGTCCCCCTGTGCAGCCGAGCTCGTGGAAGACCTGGGCAGCAGGATGGTGTCTTTAAAAGAGATGGTCAGCAAGGAATCAGCCACAGGCACGGTCACCTATCCCAGGGACCTGGAAGATGCAAAGGGAGTGGAAGACACGCAGGTTTGCAAACAATGGATTAGCGGGTTTGTGAAGCAAGTGGCCAAGGGATTGGGCAAGGTGGGCACAGAGCAGCATCGTGGTGGTGACAGCACAGAGGACACGGATGCTAGGACAGGAGACAGTCCTCTGGCAGCCAGCAACACTGGGAACTGGAGCGGTGCCCCGCAGGGTCCCACAGCTCCTGCTGAAGGGACTGTGCTGCTGGAGACACGTGATTTGGGAACTCCCCAAAGTGCTCCAGGGCCAGGCGCTCTGCAGACCACGCCAGGGACCGGCCCTCCTCCCACAGAGCCAAAGCGATGGGCGAAGGTGGACGTGCCACCGGGCAGGGAGCACTGCAGGGACAGCACGGCCCCCTCAGACATCCAGAGCTTTTTCGATGATGACTCCACCTTCTCCCAGCTGTTCCCCCGGGACGACCAGTTTGTCCGGAGGAAGTGCACACGGGTGTATGGGAAGCGCAGCAAGAAACCCAAACCTGTCCCCGAGGTCAGCCTCCAGCCGCCGGGGGCCATCGACCTGTTCACCATCCGCCTGGCTTCTGACCTCAGCGACACCAGCTCCTTCTGCGTCACCAGGGAGGACCCCTGCGAGTACGAGACCATCTCCGTTGACGACGCCTTGATGCTGAACATGTGTCACGGCAGCAAGGCAAAGAGTGGAGATGCCGCTGCAAACGGATCTAAAAGCATTGAGCTGAGGCTGGACCACGAGGCGACTGACCAAGAGAAGGAGGACATCGACCTGGAGGACAACATGCTGACCTTCCTGTGCCAAAACAGCCACATGGACAACATCCCCAGCTTGAACATCTGGGGCAGTCTGGAGAAGGAGGGGGAAAGCCTCTCTGCCGAGGACGTGTTTGAGCCTCTGATGGACCTTGAGGATGAGCACTCGCTCCGAGAAGCCAGCTCTGAGCCCCCCGACCTGGCGGAGGAGCCCTACGATGCCAAGGATAATGAGGATTCAGACTCTCCCGGATTTCACACCATCGACATCGAGATGCTGAATGCAAAACTGAAAATGAGAGACGTGTGCTTCTTCGGCCCTTGCGAGGATCTGCCTGGCCATGGCGAGGACAATGCTGTGAGTTTGAAGCCAAAGTCAGGCAAGCACAGGAGCAAGCTGGAAGATGGGAAATTGGGGAAAAACCGTGGGGAGATAACCATCAAAACCAAAGACAAGCAGTACAAGTGCAAAGTCTGCTTCCAGTGGTTCCTGACGTTGGGGGAGCTGGACTTCCACAAGCTCTCCCACAACCCTTCCCCTCCACCAACCTGCTACATGTGCGTCCAGCGGAAATTCAGCTCCCGGGAGCAGCTCCGGGACCACCTGAAGGAGAAGCACGCCAGGAACAAAGCCGGGCTGTGGGCGTGCGGGATGTGCCTGAAGGAGATCTCCGACGTCTGGATGTACAACGAGCACCTCCGGGAACACGCCACCCAGTTCGCGCGCAAGGGGCAGGCGCAGAAGTCGGTGATGGGCCTGCCGGGCTGCTTCGGTGAGGACAACGCCGCTGTCACCCACTTCCTCAACACCATCATGTATCGGAAGCCCAGCAGGTCCTCCCGGCACGGCGACCCCGGCACTCGGCACGGGGTCAGCAGGGAGAGCAAGAGCCCCAAGGAGCTGCCCCTCGAGCAGGAGAAGGCGGTGAAAGATCCCTTGGAAAGCAACGTCAAGGTAAAGCCGCACACGCCCAGCTCCTCCAAAGCGTCCTCCAGCCCGTCTCCAGAGCACACAGCAAAAAGTGAAAGCACCCCAAAATCGGTCCCCATGCACCCAGACTGCAAGGATCCTTCCCGGGACTGCCATCACTGCGGCAAACAGTTCCCCAAACCCTTCAAGCTGCAGCGGCACTTGGTCGTGCACAGCTTGCAGAAGATTTACTTGTGCCACAAGTGCCCCATGTTCTATCAGGAGACCAAAGAGCTCCGGAACCACCTGAGCCAGGAGCACGGCGTGGTGGAGGAGCAGGAGATCAAGCACACCACCCTGTACGCCTGCGAGCTCTGCGCCGACGTCATGCACGTCATCAAGAAGTCCTTCATCTGCAGCATGTGCAACTACACCTTCTCCAAGAAAGAGCAGTACGACCGGCACATGGAGAAGCACCTGGCGGGAAGCAACAAGACTTTCAAATTCCGAGGGGTCATGAGGCCTGGCGCTGCCTGCAGGGAGGGCAGGGAGAAGGTGAAAGAGGATGGGTCTCTCCGGGAGGGAATGCCGCCGAGCAAGAAGCGGAAGGTTGCTCCCCACAGCAGCTCAATCCCACACAGGTCACCGGTCCCCCTGGACCACACAAGTGACCTTCAGCTGGTGGAGGCTGCAAGCCCCAGCCTGCAGACTCCCAGTGACTCCTTCCCGACAGCACCTGGTGACCTGGGAGCATCCCAACCCTCTGGGAAAGCAGAAGTCCTCGTGGGTGACTTCTCTGAGCTCCTGGCAGAGATGGAGAAGTCCCCGTTCGACACCCTGCCACCGCCACCCTGCCTGTCCCCGTCTCTGCCATCGGCTGCCGCGGGCAGCCCCGAGCTCGGCCCCATCGCTGGCCTGTCCATCGAGGAGCTGGAGAAAGGAACCTTTGATGGGAAACCACTTCCTTTCTTGGACTCGCCCGAGTTTACCATGGACCTTGCTGGTTTGGCTTGTCACCAGGCCACCAACCAAAAACTGTCCCCTCCACACCTGACCCAGAAACATGGCTGTGCCGATGCCCATAAAAGAACCAGCACAGGCAACAAAGATGAATACAGGACATGTGTCCTGGAAAATCCCAGCACAGACACCAACACCGTGGATGGGATCCCATTTCTCCAGCTTGCCAAGAAGATCTCAGAGCTTCCTTCCTCTCAGGCAGAGTCTCCACCTGCCAAGGAAACCCACAAATGGGGCAACCTCAGTGCCAGTGATGCCTCTGCTGGGGAAGGTGCATCCAAGGCTGTGTCTCCAGAAGGTGCCCACCAGCCCCTGCCCCTGAAGGACAAGGCGGCGTCGCCCACGCTCAACAGAGCTGCCAAAGATTTGGTCCCACCAAAGAAGACCATGGGTAGCGAGGCTGTTCCCACTGCGGGCAGCACTGAAGAAGGTCAGCAGCCCATCTCAGGGAAGGAGAAATCCATGCCTGAGGCTAAGGACAGTAGCACTAATGCCAAGGATCCTGGTGGCAACCCAGGCAAATCCAGCGGTCACCAGCCCAGGGGTGAGGCGGCCGGCAACGCCACGAGACACGGCCACGCAGAGCCAGGCAAAGACAGCGGCAAGCTGCACCCCAAGAGGAGGAAAGAACACAAGTCCTTGAGCCACCGGAGCAGCTCCGGGTCCCGGGAGAACATGGAAGGGGACGGGAAGAAGAAGAAAGCGCGGACGCCGTGCCCGGCGAGGAGCGAGAGCAGCGGTGAGCTCAAGCGTGGTGGGTGGAGCAACGCCGAGGCTCCCGCCCTGTCCCCCGGGAGGAGGGACACGCACTGCAACAAGCTGGGCCCCAAGGCCAGAACGGGCCCCCAGCTGAAGAAGATGGTCCTGGACCCTTACAACCAGAAGAAGGGGGAGCTCCGCCACGCCAACGGGGACGTGAAGCGCAGGAAGGCCATTCTGGGCAAGAGCCTCCACCAAGTGTTGGCCAAGGGGCCGGCGCCGTCCCCGCGCGGCTCCTGGCACGGCCCCCGCGCCGCCCGCGGGGCCAAGGCGGCCGGCCCGGCCAGCTACCGCAGCGCCGAGTCCCAGAACAACCTGCTCAGCCAACTCTTTGGGCAAAAATTAACCAGCTTTAAAATTCCTTTAAGAAGAGATACTTCAGAATAATTTATGGAAGTGACTTATGGTGATCCTCAGCTGCTTTCATGGGGTTTGCAAGGGAAAAATTATCAAAGCATTAAATTCGTTTGTGTAGCATGATTTCTCTGTCTAGCTTAAATGAACTTGCACTGCAGCCTCTGTGAAATAGTTTGCTTTGTGTCTACTAATCTACTTTAATTCACCTGATTTATCATGCAAATGCTAGAACTTTGATGTTGCTGATGATTTTCATGAACTGAAATTGTAATCGCTTTGGGCAGACTGAATCGTCGAGAGCAATTGCTTTATTGCAGAAGTGCTGAGGTTATAAGGATACTTGCAAATCTCAGACCCTTTTGAGTCTGTGTCTGTGTTATCTTTGTACAAAGTACTTGAAGAGATGAACTTCATTCCGTAGACGTCTTATTCATAAGGTGCAGTACACTGTAGAAAGCAAATTTTATTTTTTTTTTTGAAGATTTTGCACAAATAATCCCGTACAATTCATTTAATTGGGAGCTGGCCTAAGCGATGATACAATTAAAAAATTAAATTAAGACCCAAGTGTCCTATATTTTGACAGCCATCCCTAAGAATTTTTGTTTCTACATCGTCAAGAGAAGAACGACCCAGCTCTGGGGCTCCGGGGCTGTCGGAGCCCTCCAGAGGATGCTGCCACTCTTTGACCACTGTAGACGATGGGACTGGAGGAGAAGCGTCCCCGCGAGCAAACTGCACCTTGACACTTGTGACAAACTCTGATTTTTTAGGGTTTTTTTTGGGGGGGTCTGTGTGTGTGTGTGTGTGTGTGTGTGTTTTCTTTTTGTTTGTGGGGGAGATTTTTTTGTGCAACGAGAAAACTGTGCCAATTTACCGCACCAAACTGGTACTGTCCGAGTGCCCTCATCGGTATCACTTCTAAACTCTCTTTACTGTATTGACTTAGTGGCTCTATAGGTATCCGCTTTTACTATGCAGTTACTGGTGCTATTCTTCATTTGTAATGTGAATACAGACTTCCTTGATTGAAAAAAAAAAGGGAATTGGTAGGAAGTAGCCGTTACCTGTCAAAAAAAACAAAGCAGGAAAAGAGAATTTTTTTAAAAAGCCAACTCGAGGGAAAGAAAATGCAGCTTTAGGGAAAAAAACATCACTTAGGGAAAAGATATCTAACTTAGGGGAAAAAAATTAACTTTAGAAAAAAAAGTCCAACTTAGGGAAAAAATACTTTAGGGAAAAAAAAACAACTTTAGGGGAAAAAAATTCCTCTGTGCTGATACTCCATAGTGTCGAAAAGGTTACGTCACGTTAAACAAGCACGTTCTACAACCAAACTTTTGGATCCAGAAAGAAATCTCAGGTGCAAACGAGGACATGGAAAGATTTTATTGAAATACTCCCAAGTCAAGGAGGTGAAGTAATGCACTGATGTGATATGAACAGTCAGAGTACTTTGCGTCTGTCCTGCAATGATTTTTTTGTTTTGTTTTAGAGTTAAAAGGAAAAAAAAAAAAAAAAAGAGGCTTTATTCTGTTAATATGTATCTTTACAATTCTTTGTATTGTATAAAAAAACTATTGTAGGTAATTTACCTTGGGTGCAATGTGTTCTGTCAAAAGTTTTTATTTTGATATTTTGTCCAGAGAAGCAGAGAGAGAGAGCAGGAAACGCCGTTTTATGATGTTGTCTGTGTGCTTTTAAAGTGCCTCTTTAATATTGTTAAATAAAGTATGAGATGAAAATATGGGGTGGTACTGTAAAGTCATCCATGATTAATCTTTTCAAATATATTCCAATATTTTCACAGAAATTCCCTGTCTGCGTGATGTTTGTGGGATGTTTGAGGTGTCCTCTGTAAACGGGCCGAGGATGTTGGTGCCACTGCCATCATCTCAGTCATTTGCCAAGTGTTGGAGCTTCTCAGTGATGAAAAAGCCCGAGGTGATGGTGATGGCCCAGTTTGATCATTGTCAATTGATGATGGTGGTGGTGGGATTACCTATATTGGTCATGACCAAGTGTTGATAGTCCAGTTCGGTCTTCATCAGTTACTGATGGTGATGGCCCGGTTTGGTCCTCACCAGTTTGTGGTGAAGGTGGTAACGGTGATGGTGATGGTGATGGTGATGGTGATGGTGACGGTGGTGGTGATGGTGATGGTGATGGTGGTGGTGATGGTGATGGTGATGGTGATGGTGATGGTGACGGTGGTGGTGATGGTGATGGTGGTGGTGATGGTGATGGTGATGGTGGTGGTGATGGTGGGTGTGATGGTGTTGGTGGTGGTGATGGTGGTGGTGGTGGTGATGGTGATGGTGACGGTGGTGGTGGTGGTGATGGTGGTGGTGACGGTGACGGTGATGGTGACGGTGATGGTGATGGTGGTGGTAACAGCCCAGTTTGGTCATCCCCAATTCACAATGGTGATGGTGTTTCTGATTTTGTTGGTGGTGTGATGGAGATGGCCCAGTTTGATCATCACCTGTTTTTGATGGTGATGATGATGGTGGTGATGGAGATGGCCCAGTTTGGTCATCACCAGTTTGTGGTGGTGGTGGTGATGGTGGTGGTGACGGTGACGGTGATGGTGACGGTGATGGTGATGGTGGTGGTAACAGCCCAGTTTGGTCATCCCCAATTCACAATGGTGATGGTGTTTCTGATTTTGTTGGTGGTGTGATGGAGATGGCCCAGTTTGATCATCACCTGTTTTTGATGGTGATGATGATGGTGGTGATGGAGATGGCCCAGTTTGGTCATCACCAGTTTGTGGTGGTGGTGGTGATGATGATTATGGTGATGATGGTAACAGCCCAGTTCACTCATCCCCGATTTGTGATGGCAATGGTGGTGATGATGATGATGATGATGATGCTGCTGCTGCTGATGATGATGATGATGGGGACAGCCCAGTTCTGCTCATCCCCAGTTTGTGATGGTAATGATAATGATGATGATGATAATGATGGTGATGATGATGGTGGTGGTGATGATGATGATGGTGATGATGGTAACAGCCCAGTTCTCTCATCCCCAGTTTGTGATGGTAATGATAATGATGATGATGATAATGATGGTGATGATGATGGTGGTGGTGATGATGATGATGGTGATGGTGAGAGCACAGCCCAGTTCTGCTCATTCCCAGTTTGTGATGGTGATGATGATGGTGATGATGATGATGATGATGATGATGATGATGATGATGATGATGATGATGATGATGATGATGATGATGATGATGATGATGATGATGATGATGATGATGATGATGATGATGATGATGATGATGATGATGATGATGATGATGATGATGATGATGATGATGATGATGATGATGATGATGATGATGATGATGATGATGATGATGATGATGATGATGATGATGATGATGATGATGATGATGATGATGATGATGATGATGATGATGATGATGATGATGATGATGATGATGATGATGATGGTGACAGCCCAGTTCTGCTCATCCCCAGTTTGTGATGATAATGATAACAATGGTGATGATGGTGATGATGGTGACAGCCCAGTTCTCTCATCCCCAATTTGTGATGGCAATGATAATGGTGATGGTGATGATGATGATGGTGATGATGGTAACAGCCCAGTTC
>VZRZ01007070.1:0-18028 GCA_013398175.1 Climacteris rufus
CCACCCCCGGTGCCGGGAGCTGTTCCGGCCGCGGAATGCCCGGCGCGGCCGCCGGTTCCCATCGATGCTGGCGGAGGAAACTCCGGCGGAGGTTTCTCTTCCCGTTCTCGGCGCGGCCCCTTCCCGCTGCTCTCCCAGCCCCCCGCCCTGCTTTGCATAACGCGCCTCGCCTGCCGCTGCTTATTCAGTGCCCTCTGCTCCTTGTCTGCGACAGATATCAACCTTAACTCTCCCAACAAAGGTCTGCTGGCCGATGCCATGACAGATGTTCCCGTGGATAACGCGGCCCGGGGCGCTGCGCCCGAGGGATTGACTCTGGCCGAGGAGGAGGAGCTGCGAGCCGAGCTCGCCAAGGTAACGGGGGCTGGGGTTGGGGCTGTGTGCCCCGGCTGTGTTCGGCTGGAAGGAACAAACAGGAGCCCCAGGAGCAGGGCTGGGTGTTTTGTTGTTGAGTTGGTTTTTTTTGGTTTTTTTTTTTTTCCTTGGTTTTTAATTGTGCAGTGTTACCTTCGGGTCTCTCGGGTAATTGTTAAAATGCACAAAGCTGGCAGATACTTCAAACACTGCGGTGTGTTGTTTGCTTTTTCCCAGAACAGCCTAATTTAGAGCTCTGAGGAAATCAGTGGCTTTTGATGCCATGAGCTCAGTGTAGGATTTTAGCTCTATTTGAAGCAAGAAAACACTTCAGGCAAATGCTAAGCCAAAAAATGTCGTTTTTCCTTAGGAAACTTAAACATTCAAGCACTTAATGTGCTTTTCTGCCTACCTTTTTCTCTTAAATATTATTTACACTTTACAGGCAGCTATTTTTGGTGCCTATATGCTTTTGAAAGGCTGAAAGTTTGTAATGTAACATCCAAAAGTTTGAGCACCTTTTGGGTTTAAAGGTCAGTTTATCATTTCTGTCTGGAACATGGCTGAAGATGATTGTCCTTTCTTTAATTTGGGAAACTTGTGGTGGTTCTTTGACACGCAGATTTTGGCCAGGGAGGACTTTGCTGCTCTGGGTGGTCACTCAGGGCTTGCTGAGCTGCAGTTAAAGTAGAAATGAACCCATTCGGCCTGGAAACAGCTCCAGAGTACTTTGAAAGTATTGTAAGAAAGATCTCTGAGGAAAAACTCTTTGCTTTAACGACATCAGAGGGAAAGAATCATAGGTTAAAATCTTAGTCAATAAGGTTTGGCAACTGAATGATGTCTACTGTTGAAATTACAACAAGAGGAATGGGTTCTGTTCATCTCAGTGCCATTAAGTCACCAGTCCAGTGACTCATATGGATGTTTTCCCAGTTGAAGGCTTCCTATTTCAACACAGTTCCTGTTGAGTTGAATTATTCCACACCTGGTGTTCTTCCCTGTTTTTAAAACTCATGTTAATGAAGTGTTGCTCGTTTTGAGGAAGGTAGAAAATTGTTTTAATATATAGAATTCTACTAAACTGTGATTTAAGACAAACCTCTGCCTCCCTCTAAGGTTGAAGAAGAAATTGGTACTCTCAGGCAAGTTCTGGCAGCAAAAGAGAGGCACTGTGGAGAGCTGAAGAGGAAGCTGGGTCTGACTCCCTTGGATGGGCTAAAGCAAAACCTGTCCAAAAGCTGGCACGATGTCCAGGTCTCCAACGCGTAAGTGTTGCTTGTGCTGCTCCTGTGTTTCAGTGGGACTCTGTGTGACACCTCCCAGCAGTGTATTCCAGGGCTCTTTCAAGTGGCTGGAGGTTTTTCCTCTGGTGGATGTACAGAGTAAAAGGCACTTAAATAAAAAAATCATTGCTGTTTTATGTCTGTGTAAACTGAGCTTTCATATCTGTGATCCAGATAAATTGTTGCTGAATGCTCTTTCCTGTGGTGTTAGAGATCTGGATCACCACTTAGTGGTCCAGTTTGCCTACTTCTGCCCATTCTTTGAGGCACAGGCAGCTGCTACCTTGTTTGAACTCAGGCTCAGAGAGAAGTGCAAGCAGTTTCTCAGCTCTGCTGCATAGTGCCAGTTCAGAAGCATTCCCTGGGTCACATAGCCTGAATTAAAAGCCTGCTCTTGCTAGGAAAAAAAATGGTGATATTACGTGTGCATTACAGAGACATCTTGTCCTGAATATGTGAAGTGAGACTGTTCCTGAGCAGTCATTAAGGGTATGGTCACTGCTGTGCTTGACAGTGCCAGAAGGAGAGTCCACGAGGTAAGTTTGGCCCTGCACTGGTTGTCAGGGACTCTGGGTGCCCTTAGAGGCATCATTCAGGCTAAAAAGTCTCCTCTGATTTAATTTGGGCTTGGAGTTACTGACAGTGATATTGCAGAGCAGATCCTTGAACTGTTCATCTTGCTGTTTATTCTTTCCCTTTTCCTCATCTTCCCTTCTCTATCCCTGCCCCATTTCTGTTACTCCTTTGTCACTGAAATCTGTGTCATTGTCTTCTAAAAAAATGAATATTATGAGTTATATTCATTAACACTTTCTGTTTCTAGTTATGTGAAAACATCTGAGAAACTTGGAGAGTGGAATGACAAAGTGACACAGTCTGACTTGTGAGTGCCTCGGGCTCCTCAGCATCACCTCCTTGTTCCTTGCTGCCTTCCCTGATTTGTGCTGCTCCTTGTTCTCCCAGGCATCAGGGTTTGGTTGGGAGCTGGAGGCATGGTGAGGCAGGATTGTTACTTCCAGCATGCCTGGCTTCCAGCTAGAAACATCCCTCAGTTGCAGAGGAGATGAGTAAATGTCACTGCCATCATCTCTCTCATGGTCTTGCTATTGCAGAAGAAAAATTCCAATCAGTTACCAGACCACATTTTATACAAAAGAAGGAGGGGACAAAAATTTAACCTCAAATTCCCTTCAGCTGGTAATTGGTAGGTTAGTCTGTTGTTACCAGATGTCTTATTGGTGAACCTCTGTCTTTACTGTGAAACTATTTCTCTTCTCATCATCAGATGTGTTATAGAAATCAGTTTGACTGTTTCTGTACAGCCACCTGTGAGAGAAGGGGCTGGAGGTGCTTCCCTGTAGCTGGAAGAAGGGGCTGTGCAATTGCCAGTGTGTTCATGAGCTTCTGAATCCTCTGCATTGGTGTGTGAAGCTTTTCCCAGTGTCAGCTCTAGAAAGCCATGAATTTTAATCTTTGCTGTGTATCCGAGCAGGTGACAAAAGCAGACCAAGAGCATCTGGTTACTGTTGCTTCTGGAATATATTCTTGAATTGTATTAGACCTCATTGATGTTAGACATGAATCATTGATTCCTGCTGCATAGCTGAACCTAAGGAGCCCTGGAGCATTTTCTGCACTGAAGTTTCTCTCCCTCTGTCTTGTGTTGAAGGAGACAATTACTTAGCTAAGAGGAAAATGTGGATTGGGAGCATCACATCATTAGGCAGGGTGGCACTGATCTAATTGGGGCAAGTGAATTCTGGGTGATAAGTCCCCTCCTTAGAGCACCTCTGTGTGCTGTCTGAGCTGGGAGCAGCCACCTCCTGGAGTGCTTTTGTGTGTTCTATACCTCCAGTGTTCTCACAACCCCTAAGGTGTTTTGTGTGTAGAGAAATACGATTTCTGAAGATGAGGAAAACAAAAGTTTAATTGTTTGTTGAGGTCATGCTCTATTGGTAAAATACAGTTTTGGGTGTGGCAGTCTGATTTTTTTGGCCTTGAGCTCAGTTCGCTGCTCTGTGCTTTTAATACAGAGCAGCAACAGAACATGTAGGAAGGGAGCAGAGGATGCAAAGTCTTTCATTTCCTGACATCTTTGTACTCAGTGTTTGAACATGCTTAAACAAAAGAAACTGGGGCTTAGGTGTCTCCCTGCCTCTCAAACACCTCTTTCCTTCTGGCTGTACCAGAGAGGCTGAAGCTGTTGTCAGAGAAATAAAGCCTCTAATGCTGTAAGGGTAAAGAGTCACTAATAATGTGAAAAGCTGAAATGCTTTCAGAAGAAGCATCTGTAGTGAATCTCAGAGCTGTCTCTAACCTCAGTTGTGTTTGTAGATATCTTTCAGCCAGCAGCACACTGGAGGACTGGAATGAAAAATTAACTCAATCAGAAGCGTGAGTGTCTTAACCTTCAGCCTTAACAAATGCTTTCCTCTGACAGTCTGCTGCCACTAACTGTGCTGTGCCCCTGCTCCCAGTCCTCTGCTTTCACTAGATCTGCCTAGACATTTATCTTTCCTAGCTTTTACTTTTTTAACCCAATAAATGCCTCTTCTGGGAGAGGGAGCAGTTCCTCACGTCAGCATCGAAGTGATACTCCACAAATGCCTGCCTCCTCTCAGGAACTGGCTGACACCCCTGGGTAGCTGAGAGCTGTGTGCCACATGTTACCCCTTTAGCTGAGAAGCTGTGGAGAAGCCAGACTGACTTTGTTACCCCAACGTGCTCTGCAGGGAGCAGGAACTTTGCTTTCTGCTGTGGTACCTGAGAGAGCAAATAGAGCCCTGGTGTCCAGGGCAGCTTCCTGTCACATTGGGGCCACAAATAGACTCAAACAGCTTAAAACCTCACAGCTGTTCTACTCCAGTTGTTGACTGCAAAGCTCCCTTAGATATGCTTTTACTAAATGCCTGAAATTAATTTCTCATCTGGACTAAATTATGGAAGGATATTATGGAAGGTGGCCTTTGTCCTTCTCACTGCGCCTTTCCCACAGAATGTAGGGCAATCCCTTCCAGTGCTGCAGTGGGAGCAGGTAGGTCGTGTCTTTATTTTCTGAGCTGATTTAAACCGTGGGGAGGTAGGTCTTAGGTGTGAGCCAGCTTTTCCTGTTCTCTGGAGTGGATATAAAATGCAGTCCTTGGAGCTGGCTGGTTATCAGCAGCATGTGGGAATGGACGGTTTTCTTCCTAACAGGGGGGAAAGAGGAGCAGAGATAAAACGTAGGAGTAGCAGAAAAAAACTTTGAAGTATGCAGGTCTACTTTCAACTGTGTTTTCTAGATTAAGAAGCTGTAAACTGTCACTATTTCACTTGCTAAGCAGAGTGACCTTGGTTTTTGTGCTGGCTGACAGTGGCTGACTCCAGCGGTGTTTAATCAGTCCCTCCCTGGGTGTGCCTGCCAGAATAGAACACTTCTGGTTCTGTCTGTTTCCTTGTACTTCATAAGCACCAGAAATGTGGTGGAAATGTGCTTTTGTGGAGCACTTAGGGCCTGAATAGCTGTGGCACCTTAGCTTTCCTGCTTGCTTTGGCAGTAGACAGTGACAATTGGTGCTGGCAAGGTAGAGACTGATTGAAATGGAGAGGTGAGGGGGATTGAAAGATTCCAGCAACATTTCAGAAATCAGTCAGAATTTTCACTTCTTCGTTTGAACTTCAGTGAGTGCAAAGAGGCAAGTTCAAGAAGTCCAAGGATGAGGTTTTATTCATACGTTTTGGGGGTTTTTTAAATGCAAATGCATTGTCTTTCCTGTTTCAGAGCTGCTCTGAGCTGTAACTGTCAAGGCTCTTGAGTGGACTGGGAATGGGCCTGACTCCTGACCTTATGGTGCTTTTGTGTGCTGCGGAATTTCCTGGCGTTTGCCATCCCTGGCCACAGACTTGCCCTCTGCAAGCATTACATAAACAGGGCAAAACCCCTCCCAGCCTGTTCCTAGATCCAGTTTCACTCTAACCAGAACATGAGATGACTCTTGTGGTTTGTGTTTTTAACCAGACAGCTCAAATGGTGATTGCTGGATAAAAGCAAGGGAGAGGAAGCTGGTGTTAATGGATAAAGGAGGATCTGAGGGTGCAGATCTCATTCCTCCCTCTCAGGCTTTATAGGAGAGGGGTGCAGTGAAATGTTGGAATACCATGGGATGAACAGCACAGGGCAGAGATCATCTCTCTGGCTTTTGCTGCAGCCAATTGCCTGTGAGTAAAGCAGGGTATTAGCCAGAGCTTATATTTATTACTCCCAGATTTGGATTATTCCATTGTGCTTTGTGCTGGGGCTAAGGAAAGAAAGGGAGTGCTTGTGAATTTACATCCATGGAAAACCTGGCTGTGGCACTTGCAGGAGAAGAGTTGCAACTTCTAGGTCAGGGCTGGGTGTAGTTAAGTTGCATTAAAGTCTTGTATAAGCTGATCCCTGGCTGTCACAGATGCAGCTCCACATGTGTGTCTGCTGGTAGTTCTGGGTTACAGAGCTGCTCCTCTCCCTGTGCTTCCCTGGCTCTGCCTCCTGCCTGGCAGCAGTGAAGTGTGTACGTGTGTGTGGGAGCTGTGGGTGCAGGACTGGGCTGGCCATCCCATCCAGCTGCTGCTTTTTTGTGCTTCCAAGTTTATATTTAATCCAGATTGTTTCCTTGATCTAGATTGCTGTGCCAGCACAAGCAGTTGTGCTGGGGGAAGGAGCACACTCAGGCAGGAGCAGCAGCACCCAAGTGCTTGTTCTTCAGTTATATTTCAAATTCTGCTGTCAGATGTGGAAAACACAGTTGGAAAATCCATGGCCTTTGTCTGCTGAAGCTGGAATTTTGCAGTGTGCATGGCATGATGGTGTCCTTTGAGGCTGTAAACCATTCCTCAGTGCTGAGCTCTGAGTGCCAAGCAGACCCAGAGGCAGCACTGCATACTTTGGTGAGCACGAGGTCTTCGATATTGGTTGGGCAGTTGTAAATCAAATCCCATGACAGGGCTCAGCCAGGGTGGCTGCTGAAGGCAGGGCCTGAGATCCTCCTCAGGCACAGTGGGTGCAATAGGCAGGCAGTCCCTGTGTGAGATCAAGCAGCCCTGGTGCTGCTCAGTTCACTCCTAAATTGTGCTGAGGTGCAGAGGGTTGTGCTGTGCAGGGGTATTATTGAAGCCTTGCTGTTGGGGCATGCTCAGGTTCTTCTGGAGTCACTGACTTCAAGAGGTATTGGTCTGAAAAATCTGTAGGTTATAGGAATTCTCTTTCAGGATCAGGAAGAGGGAAGGAAAAGCTGATGCAGTTTTGGCCTGTTCTGCCTAAGTCTCATGTACATTTGTGATTCAGAAATACTTAGCTGTGATCTTGAAAAAATCCCCAACAAACCAACATGTTGTAATTGCAATTGCTCAAATCCATTTTGGGTGCTGTGGTGCTGTCCATGCACTTCTGCCTGCAGAGCAGGAGATGTGAGTAAGTCATCTGTCACCGTGGTGTTTGTAGCCAGGGGAGCTCAGGCATGAGAGAACATTAGGCTGTTTATAATGCCCTTCTCCTAAATGTCCTCACCAGGCAAAAAAATAATCTGAAGCTGAAATATTTGGAACGAGAAAAGCTTAAAATGTTGAACTTACTTTCCAGCCTGAGTGTTTTCTTTGTAGTCTGAAGAATGACATAAATCTAGATTTTAATCATCAACTGTAGAGTAGTTTAGAGAGAATGAATTAATGAAAAGTGACTCAAAGAATCTTTGTTCCTGAGATTACTCTCATCTGAAGGAAACAAAGGTTCTCAAGTGTCTCCAGCTCAGGTATACATTCAAATAATCAGCTGACAAATAAAAACTATCAGACTTCTTACCTATTGTGGTTAATGGTAACTGATAGGAAACTTCTCTACCAATTTATTTCTAAACTGCTGTTGTAGAGCTGTTGCTGATCCCTGCATTTCTTTTCTATATGCTGATGATGGTCTTGCTTCTTGCCTCTTTCCTCCAAAACATAACACCACAACAAATGCTATGACTTCCTCAAGGCTGCAAGGACAGTGTGGAACAGGTTCCTAGATTTATTTTCTTCAGGACACCAAAAGATGGTTGTAGAGCAGTTAGGCTACAATGCTGTGGTGTTAGAGCTTCCACGTGGAAAATTGGTTTTCCTTTGGTTTTTTTTTGTAAATGTTTGTCAGATTTAAGAACATATGGTCCAAAGTGTAAGGTGAGTGTATGGAAAGGTTGATCCTACACTTCCTGCTTTTGTGAGAACTTCAAATATTTGAATATATGCAAATCTGGAAGTGGCTCTTTCAGTGAAGTCAGTGCAGCTCACTAACCCAGCTTCATTCCTTTAATGTGGGGTCCTTTTTCAAAAGAGGGGGACATTTTGAGATCGGACCTGTTTGTTCAATTTATGATTTTTTTTCCATTTAGTTATAAGAAGACCCAGGAAACCCTTTCCCAGGCAGGACAGAAGACTTCAGCAGCCCTTTCCAATGTAGGTTCTGTTATCAGCAGGAAGCTTGGTGACATGAGGTAAGATTTCTGCTCTGCACTCCGGTGCTTTGATCTTGATTTCAAACAGGACTGGGAATTCAGACAATAACCAGGCTTTTTTCCATTTTTCTGCATAGTTGGCAGCACGTTGCTGTTGATGGACTGCCACCTTCTGTGTGGCTCTGTGCATTGTAGTTTAGGACAGATTGAACACTTATTGGAGAGTTACTGAGGGGATAAGCCTGTTCTAAGGCATTTCAGTTTGGTTTGGTTTAGGAGAACTGACCAAACATTTTTAGCAGCCTTCCCCCTTTTGCTGTCATGTGGATTCACTGCAGCTTTTATGTCAGATTTAAACAACTAGTATTCAAATTTCCCTTTTCCACTCCCTACTGGATTATGGAGGTGTTGTTTTCTCAGTGTAACTGCTTTGGGTTAGAGAGGGGTCATCCCTCCTGTGCTGTGTTATGATTAAAAACAAAAAGGGCAAAGTCTGTTTGCTGCATTCCATGTGGTTTCAAGCCCTGGGTGTTGACATTCCATGGAGAAGGGCAGCATGCCTCCCAGGCACAGTTCTGTCATGTTGGTTGGAAAACATCAATTGATTCAGATTATGACAACATTAAAAATTTGCTCTGTGGTTAGTGGTTATCTCCATTCCTTAAGCAGATGACCACTGAAGTAATTGCAAATGTAAACCTCTGCAAACTGGGAGGAGGGACAGGTTCCCCTGGCTGAGGTTCTTGCCCTGCGAGTTTCTCAGCTGTACAAAGCTTGAGGTTAAAATTGGTGATTTACCTGCTCTTCAGAACTTATTATACTAAAGATTTCTTCCCCACTAATGGTGACATCCAAGCTTTTCATGCAGAATCCCTTGACCATGTTTTTGTTGGAATGGAGAGCTAATTCTGGATGTACAGCCTGTCTGGGTTACTAAGGAAGGATTTTTAGAGCTTGTTTTTAACGTGCTGCATCAGACCTTGAATGGGGAGCTGTCATTCTTTGTAGGGAATTTCCTATTCCACTGTGGCTGGGACTACCTGAGTGGTAAGAACATGTTGGCCTCTGATCACATAGTACTGATTTATTCTGGTTCTGTCCTCAGTGAGTTAGTTACTGTGTTCCTGGAGGGTATTTTTTTGTGTTTTCACTAGCTCACATCTGTGAATTTGGCAGAGGACTAGCTGGCTTCCTCCCCTTTCCAGCACTCAAGTTGTAACTTTTCTTTTCTGGAAACTCCCTAGTCTGCTGGAACAAGAGGCTTTCATGTAATCACAGCAGATTACAGATACTGGCACAAGATGTGATGGGAACACATTTTGCCAAACTGATAAGTAAATTTGGGGCCTGGCTTCTTCAGTCTGGCCAGGCTGTTGCAGCAAAGAGGTGGGAACTGTGCTTTTCTGGGACCAAATGGGGAACTCCTGAACCAAGGTTACCACCAGCAGAAGCTGTTTGAACAGGCTTGGCCCTGCGTGTTGTTTTTTAGTTGGGAGAATGCAGGTCATGCAGCTGCAGAAATGTTTGTGCCATCCCAGGAGCAGATGATGGAGGGAGGGGATGCTGGGGTGCTCTCCTGGTGGCAGAGCTGGCCTGCCACAGTCACTGTGCCAACTGGCCATGTAATCAGCTGGCCCAGGCATGAGCCAGGCCTTTGCAGCAACAGTTTTGCTCAGCTTCAACATCTGCACTGCTTTTTATAGCTAATACCTTGGGTGAGGTGTTATGAAATAGAGGCAGCTTCTGTCTTATCACTTGGGAATCCCTGCCAAAGTTATTTCAGCAGGATTTGTATATGTGGCCCTGCAGGGGAACACAGTAATGCTTTTTTTTTAAGGCTTTCAGTTTTCCTCTGCATATATAAACAGACTTCTACCTCCTGTGCTGCATTCAAGTCTTCCTATTTCTGATTCTGAAGAAGGTTTAACTCTGACCATAAGGTTTTGCAGGAGCTGTCCCACTTTTCACCCTTGCCAGGTGAACTCTGCTGTTCTGATATGTGATCAGAGGAGTGAAGTCTGTTGTATTGCTGTGATCACTGCTCTGAGCCAGTGGGATGATCTCTGTTCCCAGAGAATCTCTGTTACAGGCCTCGTAGCCTACACTGACCTCCATTACTGTACTCTGGTTTTTTTCCTTCTAACACCACAAATTCACTTGTAAAGCAAGTTCATTTTCCAGCACTGGAAGTGTTGAGATAACAGAAGGGATTTCCTTGTTTAGTCAGCCTTCACCGGTTGATAAATGCAAGGAAGGCCTGATGAATGGGGCAGAGCCTCGAGCACACCAGGGCATAGGCATCATTCCAGTAAAAATGCTTGGACCAAATTGCTGTTAAATACAAGTAACATGTCCCTGGGTTAAATCTTTAGAATTGCTGTATTCTTGTAAAAATAATGTTGGTATGTGGATTGTAACCTTGGGAAGTTAATGCTGTAACCATGTGCTTGCTGCATTAATGCTCTGCTGGATTGCTCTGAGGGAAGAAAATGTACCTTAGTGGGTGGGATTTTTTCAAATCTTGGCCAGTTCAGATTTTTCTGTTATCTCCACCTACAGTTAAAAAGTAAATTGCCTTTTAGACATTCTGTTCCTGCATTTTACTGATTCCAGTAAACTGCAAAATAGAAGTGGTTTTTGTTTTTTGGTTTTTTTTGTTGCTTTGTGAGTTTGTGTCCACCAATGCACTTCATGTTGTGTGATGAAGTTTGCTGCTGTACATAATGCTACAAGCAAATTCATTATGAAATGTTAGCCTGGAGCCAAAAGTGCCTACAGGTTCCAGAATTTATGTAAACTTTCAATCCTTATGGAAGGAAGTAAAGGGTTACTGCTAGGTCCAGGCCAGGATACTGAACAAGGAACCAGTGCTTGTGGTATTCTGTGTGGGGCAGCATGTGCATGGATTTGTTATCTGTGTTGTTCTCCTTTAAACACGAGTAAGTAGAAAGTTCATTTGTTTCACATGCAAAGGCAGCATTTCAAGGAGTCTGCCCTGCCAAAGAGCTGACTTGGATGTATGGGGAAATGAAACCACAAAGCCCAACATCTTCACCCTGGCTGTCAGGAAAAGCCCTTGTACTCCTTGCCAGGTACTTCACATCCAGCTTGCCATGACTGCTTCCTGCTGCAGAGACAAAAATTATGTTTTAAGTGTAATAAAACACAGCTCTGGCAGGAGAAGCTCCTTTAGAGCATCCTGGTAATAGCAGTAGGAAACCTGGGCCTGTTGTTTCAGATTGCTGAGATGCTACTGCATTGCAAAACCTCAACCTGAAAATGGGCAACCATGGGATAAACGTGATACCTTTAATCTTATCTTTATTAGGCTGCAGTGCATTTGTTCTCTGAGGTGTAACTTTGAGATCTGCAGGCTTGGCAAGATAACATGCAGGTATCCATTGCAGGTTGCCCTTACAGGTTGTCCTCCCCAGAAGTCTGAGCAATGCTGTCTTTGTATGGGAGACCACAGGGGGAAATGGGGGAAGGAGGTATCTCTACCAGTGTAGTCGGGGCTTGGTAAAACCTTCAGTTCAGGGAAAAAATGGTTAAAAAAAGCATGTGACAGCAATGGCTGGGGGTAGATAAAATGCTTTGGTTTGCTGTTGCACATCTACTCCTTCCCCTTCCCAGTTGGGCTCTAAGATGATGTAGGTGCTGTTACTGCTCTTTGAGAAACATCTTAGCTTGTCTTGAGTTAATGAAAAGCATTTTTTTGGCTTGCTTGTGTGGTTTATTTTGAGAGGCTTCCTCCTGGGTAGTTGACTTTGGTGTCCCATGATTCTGTGACTGTGTCCCTGCATTCAGTGTTTAGCTCTGCACAAGTTTCTGACCATTCCTTCCTTTTTCTCTCTGCTGCTCATGGCCTCTCCCAGGGCTCACTCCATCTCACATTCCCTTAGGTAAGATACTCTTCAAGGCTCTAAAAGAGCATTTGTTTCTGTGCCAGGCCCTTGCAGACCTTAAAGGGGAAGCTGGTTATTTAAGCCTTGCCTAAACTTTTGACACAGATTGAGAAATCTACCACAAGCCAATGCCCTGGGATCGACTTTTGTATCATAGCTGCAGTTAAATACTGACTGTCCTGTGTCTGGAAAGCTAAATTCTGGCCTGCAGCAGTTAAATAAGGGGAGAGAGGGCTGGCTCTTACCACTTGGGTTGTCCACAGCAGGCTGTGTGTGGACAGTGAGTGCCTCAGAGCCGGGGTCAGGCTGCTTTTGCACGGTGTCAGTGTCAAACTTTCATTAACTTTTTCCTCCTTGTCCCAAACGCTTCCGAGCAGCGGCTACTCCATCCGCCACTCGATAAGTATGCCAGCCATGAGGTAATGTAGCACATGCCTGTGTCTCCTCAGTGGGGCTGGGGGGAGGACAGCTGCCTCCATCACTGCTGGGGGCTTTGTTCTGACTTGTACAATCAGCTCCCTCCTCGAGCAGACCCTGCTCCGAGCATGGATTAACCATGGCCTGCAGTTTGACTGTTTAAAGGGGTTTTTTGCCCAGTATTTCTTAAGGTTATTAGCACCTGTGTTGTTCCCTGACTAAGCACAGTGTGGTTGAAGTTTGGTCTGCCTGAAGGGCAGGATTACAGCTCTCTCACAATGTAGGGCCATTGCTGATACCAAGGTGACCTAACGGGAACCCTCTGCTCGGCCTTCCCTCACGGTGCCTTAGGTGGTGATCTTGCAGGAGAAATGACTGCCAGGGCTGGACAAGGCCCACAGAACTCTCTCTGTTCATCCTACATTCCAGATCAAGGCAGGTTATTTTATGGCTGCAAATATCAAGCAATTCCTTGGAACAAAAATAACTGAGATGAGGCGAGTCATCTCCCAGCACTCCCGCAGCCTGGCCCGGGGGAGCAGCTCTATGAGTAATTGCCTGGTCTGGAAGCTCAGTACAGAGCACTCCCTGAAATCCTTCACCAGCAAAGCAGCTTGTTGGGTTGTCAAACAATTGACCTGGTTTTCTTTGCTAGAAGTATGAAATGCTCTGATTAATTTATTACACTGTGGTTTTCGTGAGCATTTCCTAATGCAAATGATCACCCCTGCAGAAATAAAACTGCTGATAGGTGTAGGTACATGGCCCTTCCCCTTCCTCCCCAAGGGATGTGATACAGGAAACTGAAGCCTTTGTTTTAAACCTTTCTCAGCTTTCCCTTTCCACTATTTAAAACAAAATGTTTTTATTTAGAAGTTTTGTGAAACTAAGAGCTGGTTTCTTCTCTACTTATTATGCCTTGATTCCCCAGTGAACTAGGACTTGTTTCCCTCAGCATTTTAGCTTGAGAAATTGTGTGGATTGCACGTGGTATCAGTGTTTTCCTTCAGAGTTTGTATGTGGTGTTCTTGCCTGGTGTGCCCAAGAGATTTGTGCCAAAGGCTGTGAGGAGCTGGAAGTGTTCTGGGTGCTGGTGTCACTGCAGGGGAATGGCCACAGAGCGCAGTCACACTGACCCATTTCATATGGTCAAGAACTAACTTGTTTTGATTAATTTTTTTTTTCCTCTTCTTTCTTCAAGGAATTCTGCAACCTTCAAGTCCTTTGAAGATAGAGTTGGGACCATAAAGGTAACAGTCTGCTTTGTCTTGTAAACAGAGAGTGTGAAGCCTCGTGCAGAAACTTTAATTTCTGCAATGTTTTTCTTGTAGACTAGTAATCGGGCAAATGGCCTCTCAGATATGTGAAGTCTTGGCTACAGTAGGTGACCTCGACAAGGGGGAATTGACTTGGTATTCCCAGTGCTGCTTTCTTGTTGTCCTCACTCTCTTCTCTCCTTCCAGTCCAGAGTGGTGGGCAGCAGGGAAAACAGCACTGACAGCCTCCACTCCCCCTCTGGAGCTGGGGACAAGCCTGCACAGGACCACGCTCCCTTCTAGACCTGGATGTGGCTTTGCACGGCTGTGCACAACTGGAAGAGCCCCCTCCCTCCCCAACCTTCACCATGCCAACCCAAGAAGGGGCTGAGAGCCAGTCTGGAGAGATCCATCCTTCATTCATAGACTCTGCTGCTGGATCCAAGTCAAATAAAGAGAATGCAAAGTTTTGTACACAAATAATATTTTACACTAAAGTTTGTAGATTAAATGTATCACTGCTGTCCTTTTGGGAGAGCGTGTAAGCTGGAGTTTCCTTAAAGTAGCTCAGAAATGCCACTGCTGTAGATGAAAACAGTTTTCCCTGGGCTGACATAGTTTGGAGCAGATACATGGCCCTGAGCAGCACGAGGAGGGCAGTAACTGGAGAAGCCAAGTGCATGGGCACCTTAACTTCAGCTTTTGGCTCTGTTCTCTGTGTGGGCTACTCTGGAAGCTCCCAGGCTTCTCCTGTTACTGTTTTCTCTGGCTCTCATTGGAGCTGTCAGTAAATGGGGTAAACAGTTGGGTTTTTTTCTGGGCTCCCAAAAGGTAAACTCCACTTAGCAGCTGCCTCGTTGTTACACTAATGCTCTAGCTTTAACAAAACTAAGAATCTTTATTTTTAAATGCAATGAACTTTAAAGAAATAAAGCTTAAAAACAAACAAAAAAAAGCTTTGGCATCATATTAGGGCAATGCTCCCTTGGACTCTGAAGCTGAATTGCAAGCCTTACATCACATACGCTTTACTTGTTTATGATTTATTTTCTGTAGAGAAGACTGCAAGGGTTCTAAAGCTGGTTGTTGAGCACTGGAGTTTCGCATCATGCAGTCGTAGCAGCATGTTTATAAAGCCAGTTCTTGTGTTAAATTCAGTGGTGCACTCTGTTTCCCGAGTGTATGAAACTTGCTTCTCCCTTCTCAGCTTTTGCCTTTGTTCCTGGAGGAGGAACTTCTGAAGGCTGGAATATGGATACCATTGGAGGGACTCTGCTCTGCTCTCCAAGGGCTCCTCCAGCTGGTACATCTGGCTGTGACTGGATGGGTTTCTCAGTTGAAAGCCCCAGCTCTAATTTTGGTTTACAAAACTGGCAGAGAGTCATGGAGCTCACCCAGTCCCCCTAGGGGCTGGAAGTGTTGCTCTTTTGATGTCCAACTTCATTGCTCAGGAGCTGACAAATTCCAAGTTTTCTTCTAGAGGCCTGATTTTATTCTAGGCAAGGTGCCTCCACATAGAAATACCTAGAGTGAGCAATTCTGTGCCTTAGAGGCGAAGTGGGACTTACTCAGGTCTTTAAACTTATGTACATATCTGGGTAGTTTTAGTGGTTTATCACCCTGGAGGGACTGAACTGTCTCTGACCCTTTAGAGAAGCAAGTTTTGACACTGATTTGATTAATCTCCATTTCCCCCACCCCTGCTCCCCTCCCTCTGCAGACCTGGGGATATGGGATGAGATGTTAGTGGGCAGATGTACTAGGCTGTAGGTGGAGTGTAGAGTGTTGTTCATGGGCACTCCTGGTTTGACTGGAACTGGCCTCCCTGCAAGGAACAGAGCCAGTGAAACAGGGACTGCAGGAGCTTGGGTATGGAACTGTTTCTCTTTAAGATAAAGACTGAGGAAACTTATCAATAAAGGATTCCTTTGGGAGAAAATGGGGTGAATGTCATTGTCTTGTTCTATCTAACAGCACTGAAATCCTCTGCTGGGTGCATGTTATGAACTTGTCAGGTAAATACCAACTGCCTGCAGCAGCCTGAGGCAAGAAGCAACTGAAATATTCCATCCCATCCTTCTGGCTTGTTGTCCATTGGCTCTCCAGATGCTTTCTCATGAAGGAATGTACTAAATAATATTTACAGTCTGATGTTTCCTTTCCAAGATGCCAGACACGGTTCCCAAGCTGTGCCTGTGCTCTGGGCTGGGGAGGTGCAAACTCCATCACTGATGGTGCAGGTGAACCTTGAGCTTCCTCACACTGTTTTCCCTGAGCTGGGAGCGTGGGACTGCAGCCACAGCAGTAACCTTGGCAGTGGGAGCTGAGGCTGGAGAAACTTTTAATGTGGAAAAGCTGCAGCTGGTGCTGGCGTGGCTTGACAGGGCGATACCTCAGGGAATCAGTGGCCTCCCTGGAAGTTCTGGCAGTCAAACAGCAAAGCACAGGGGGAGCAGTGGATGGATGGCTGGAGATGGGAGCTGCTCTCTCCAAATTTAAAGTGGCAGTGGAGAGCAGGCAAATAGGTTGTTAGAGAGGCCAGCAGAGTTCCTCAGTGTGCTGTTTTCAGAGGAAGGATGCCTGGCTAGGCTTGAGGCATCTGCTTGATGGTGAGGGTTTGGCTTGGGTTTTGTGGGGTTTGGGTGTTTGTTTCTTTTGAAGGTTGGGTGGAGGTTCCTACTTCACCCCATTAAATAAAACTACATCTCTGCAGCTGGGGCTAAGGACAGAGGGGTTGATCTGAGACCTGATCCTGGAGTAGAGATGCTCCTGGGAGTGCCACCAGGCTGTGGTGAGGGGAAGGCAGATCTCTCCATCCCACAAAGTGGGAACAAGGAGATAAACAGCAGAATCAAAAAGTAACCAACTGCAAAAAAAGCAGGAAGGAGCCACTTTTCCCTGCTGGCACCATGTCCCAACCCTCAGCCAAAACCACGGCAAGTGTTTCTTAAGGAATTTGACATTTATGCTGTGAGAGGGGTTGCACAACCACTCCAGCAGTGGGAGCCTGTGCTCATCCTGGCTGAGCAGGCAGTGTCCAGAGCCAAGCACTGGCTATGGGCTGCCAGCCTGGACCCACCTGTGGGTGCTGGGGTGGGCTCAGCTTCTCTTCTTGGGTGCAGACTCCGTGCAAGATCCAAGGTCACTGCTGGGGAGCCCCTCAAGTAGCTGGTATTTTGGAGGGGGACAGGTGCTGGGGCTGGGCTGGGATGGAGCTGGAGCAAGGAGAGGGTGCGGGTGTGTGAATCATGGTGATGACTCTGTTGGCAAATGGCATCCATCATGTTCATCTCTTTAGAACGAGTGAGTCAGAGGCAGCAGACGGGAAAGGCCATTAGAGCCACACGGAGAGGCCACGCAGCAGCGGTGGGAGGGATAACTGGAACAAGTGTGCCCACCCTGGCACTGGGGTCACCACTGCAGGGTCACCCGCTCCAGGATGCACTGGATGCTTTTACCCAACACTGGGAAACGGCCACGTTTCCCAGGGAACAGCCAGAAGTGCCAGGAAACCTGATCAACTGGGAAAAACAGACTCATGAGCTTAAAACCCTTTATTTTGCTCTAATTGTGAGCACTCATTTGTTCATGAAAGGGAACCGGCTCTGCACTGAGCTGCTGGGTACCCCAAGGGCCGGGTGGGTGAGAAGGCAGGATGGGATCCTTGGAACCGGGGCAGGGGGTGAAGGTACTGCCCAAACCGTACGTAGAACCGGGGGTTGATGTGCGGGCAGGGGGCTGAGTGCCCGGACAGCACCCCAAAGGCAGTGACCCCCCGGCCTGCGGCACACGGGTGATGTGCTGGGGATGTTCCCTGGGGCGCTGCAGCCCCCAGCCCCACTGCAGCCCCAGCCTCCGACCCCTCCACTGCCCCCGGCCTGACTGCGGCCGCCGTGCCTCTGCCCCTGCCCCGCCGATCCCCGTGCCACAGCCCGCGGACCCAGTGCCCCCGGGCCACGGCCACCGACTCCTTCGCGGGGCTGCAGCCCCCGGCCCCACTGATCCTTGTGCCGCAGCCGCCAACCGCACTGCAGTGCCCGGTCCCTGTACCACGGCCACGGGCTCCCGTGGTGGGTCGCGGTCCCCGCTCCATTGTACCGCGGCTCCCGGTGGCACCGCAGCTTCAGTCCCGGCGTCGCTGTCCCTGCTCGGCCGCGGCGGCAGCGCCTCAAGTGCGGCGAGCGAGACTCACTCACATCGCTCCCTGGTGGTCTAGTGGTTAGGATTCGGCGCTCTCACCGCCGCGGCCCGGGTTCGATTCCCGGTCAGGGAAGTTCCATTTTTGGCGCGCTCATCCCGCTTTTCCCCCCGCCTCCCGTTCCCCTCCCCTCCGTTCCCATCGGGATCCCCCGCGCGCTCCCGCC
>VZRZ01007070.1:18373-52044 GCA_013398175.1 Climacteris rufus
TTCCTGCCCGCCGGCATCTCCCTGCCTGGGGGCATCGCCCGCCGAGCATCCCCGCCCCGGGGACGCCCCCCGCCCCGGGAACCCCCTGCCCCGGTCCCCGGTGGCGGTGCTGGGCCCGCGCCCCCCCCCACACCTCGGAGCGGGGGGAGAAAACCCCGAACAAAAGGCCTGGGAAGGTGAATTCCAAATGAAAGTCATCCGTGTGTGGGAGCCGTGAATCACCCTGGCTCGCTCCAGCAGCCGGGGTGATTTTCCTTTCCCTTTCCTTACATTGTCCTGCTTAATTTTTAACGAAACAATTAGTAGCCGCCCGGCTGATGAGGTGCTTAATGAATGACGTACCAGCAGCGGGAAGCAAATCCAGCCTTTATAACGAGAAACTTGCAAAGGCAGCATATTTCTGTTTATTCGTGCAGTGTCTTCTGGCTCTCAGATTAAGAATTCCAGTCAGGTAATTCTGGAGATACGAGATGGAACTGGACAGAACGGAGGCAGCGGATTCCCTGATAGCGCCTCGCTCCTGCTTTTGTGCTGTATCAATACCTGAGCGTTCCACACCAGTGACACAAAGCCCTGAGTTTATTAGTGGAGTGTGGGCACTGATGGAGCCGGTGCTCCCTGAGGGGCAAGGTGAAGGCCATCCTGCCCGACATAAGAGAGAAAACCAAAGGGTTTTATCTTTTCTAGGTTTGTTTTGATTTGGGTGTTAATTTCCATGCGCTGTGAGACGTTGCTGTTGAGCTGTCTGTGCTGCGGTAAAGCTTAAAGAGAAAAAAAAAGGCATAAATTTGGTACATCGTCTCAGACTGGTTTGAAATAATCTAATTCTCCCTGCTGCCTCATGCCGGCTTATCATCAGGAACGGGAAATGCTGTGTGTGTGCTTAAATCCTGTGTTAGTTTGCTGCTTTTGAAGCAAAAACTTGCAGGCCGCATTCACCCAGTGGCTGAGCAGTGGTGGTTCACCCATTTCTCTGGGTAAATTAAGCTCTCCAAAGTATGCAGAGCTGCAAGGATTTCCTTCGGAAATGCGTCAGGGTTGGACCTATTTAAATTCTTGAATTGTAGCAGCCTCCTTGAAGCAGAATTTATTCTTTTGACTGCAGTTTCATTAGAGGTGTTTTCAGGTTCTCAGGCATCTGTTGGTTTCAGGCTGCTTAGGATCAGTGTTGTTTGCATTTTTGTTTGCTTCGGATAGAATATGATAGAATCCTAATCTGACTAAGGGATCCTGAGAAATAGATGCCAAATTCATTTGCTTTAATGAATTAGGTGTAATAAATCAAGTGTGCTGTGCTCTGGGTGGGAGAAAAGAAGGGAAGCAAAAGCTGGAGTGGGAGAGAAATTGACTTTAATATATAGAGGGTAAGATGAAAAGAAGTTTATTTTTATTGAGCAGCTTCCTGTGGTTTTCTCGCCATGCTCTAAGGGCTTTGGAGAAATTCGTCATGTTGCTGGCAGTGCAGAATCTGCTTTGTGGAGAACTCAGGATTTGGAGATGGGATTTTCAGCCAAACAGCTTTTTGTAAGCATAAATAAATACTTCTTTCCCTCCTTCATTTATTTCATCTTAGGGATTGTCTGCAGCATTTGAATGAAAGGGGAGATGCTGCAACATGGTCATGTTCCTCTTAAATTTTGGATGTGTTGTGTAGATAAATTGCAAGCTGAAGGTTCAAGTGGAAGATTCCCCCACTTCACAGGGTGGCTGTGTGCTATATTTAACCATCTCTTATCAGTGAGTGCCTGAAAAAAGTAATGTTTTGTAGCATATTTTGTCTCCTGGTGTAGACTGTAATCCATGTGGATTATTTCCAGGAAGTATAAACAGTGTTTCAGTTTTCCTGAGTGCCCAGGATCCCACTCCCACTCGGTTGGTAGCGCGTCCCGGTTTGCAAGGAATTGCAGGTGGCTGAGGTGGCACCATCACCGACCTGGCTGCACCAGGGAAGTGGCCCAAGATGGTTGGAGCCTGCCAGAGGTCTGTTTTGCAGTGGATGCTCAGAAGAGGGGTTGGAATGCAGCTGTGGTGTGGAAAAGCTTCTCCCACTGTTCTCACCGTGGCCGCCCGAAGGCATCCGTCGAGTCAGCGGGGCTGTTTGGATCATTGGACTTTGAGAAGCATGGAGCAGTAGCAGAGAATGACCTAAGAACTTCCATGCTGGAGCGAGTCCAGAGGAGGGCATGAAGATGCTCTGAGGGCTGGAGCTGCTCTGCTACAGGGACAGGGGTTGTACAGCCTGGAGAAGAGAAGGCTCTGGAGATACCACAGAGCCCCTTCCCATAACTGACTCCAGTGCCTGGGGTGACAGGACAAGGCAGGATGGCTTCAGCCTGACAGAGGGCAGGATTAGATGGGATGTTAGGGAAGAAATTCTTTCCTGTGAGGGTGGGGAGTCACTTGTACAGGTTGCCCAGAGAAGCTGTGGCTGCTCCATCCCTGGAAGTCTTCAAGGCCAGGCTGGATTGGAGCAACCTGATCTAGTGGAAGGTGTCCCTGCCCTGGCAGGAGGTTGGAATGAGATGAGCTTTTAGGTCTCTTCCAACCCAAACCAGTCTGGGATTCCATGAGCCTGACAGCACAAACATTGATGTTGAGACCCCTTGGCCTCACAGGCTCTGTGTTTGGCAGCACTGATGCTGTTATTCATTGTAGTTCCCCTCTTGGTGAGCTTCAAGAAGGATTTTAGTCTGTGTTGAACAGTGTGATAGTGAATACTGATGGAAGCCTAATTGGATTACTTAAGAAATCATGTTTTAGGTAAAATATGCAAGTTGCTGATCTGACTCTATTTTTTGAATTTATGAACTCAGAATATCCTCTCTGGGAAAGCAGGCACAACTGAAGGCTGGAAGGGGCTTCAGCAAATCCTGTCTGTCCATTTGAATGTCTTGACTTAGAATAACAGTGCTTTAACTGGCCTCTGATATTTGCCTTATTTCCCTCTTTTGATCAGTTTGCCAGTTTTGGGGTTTTTTTTAAAGTATCCTTAATGTAAATAACCAGATCACAATATTTTTCAGTATGTTTGGGACTTGGTTGCCAGAAGTTTTCTGCAGAGCTTATACTTGGACTCCAGTACCCTCCCCACAGCGTGCAAACCTCTTGGCATCTTCACAGCTCTCCTGTCAAACCACAAGTGGGGGGATTCATTTGAGGTAGTTTTCATACATGAACTGATTTCCCTCCCAGTTTGCTCTTGAGCTGTGCAAGTCCTCTTTGTTTGGCTTTGCCTCTGCCTGGGAAGATGAGGATCTTCTGTCACTCTCCACTGGCCAAGGAAAAGACATTTTCCAGGAGCAGGAGTGTGTGGTTTGGTGATTGTTTGGTTTCTGTGAGGTGACCCCACCTTATCAGCAGATGGCACAGAGTCCTGCAGTGAGCCTGTCCCCTGTCTCAGGTGTGGCCACCAGGCCAGGGGGATCATGGCAGATTCCAGAGGGAGGGATGAGGAACATCATCAATGACCAGGACCAAAGTGAAGCATTGCTCTGTTCCTTTTAACCTGAAGAAGTTGTTTTCCAGGTACTCTGGTAATTGAAGTAATTTGAATTAAGCACTATTGGGTTAAAAGTGTCCTTGTAAATATTTTTTGCATATTTAACTCTCTAGTGCCTGTCCTGGCTATCAAAGCTCTTCCACACATCCAGAATGATTTGGTGTCTGACTGGACATTTGCAAAAGAAAAGATTGGAGGATAGAAAGGAAATTGAGGAGTGACTGATGTGCACCTGGCCCAGTGTGCTGTCAGCAGGTGGCCAACACTTATAATCCCATAAAACCCATGAATTCTTACCATTGTTTTAATGTATTATTTATTATAGTTTTGTCACTGTATCAGCTGCTTCATGGTGATGCTGGTTGGTTAACCAGAGGCTGCTTTCAGTCTTGAAAGAAAAGAGTTTGAATGGTGTGGTATCTTAGGATTTCCTTAGAAGCTCAATTGAAATATTGTTTTAATCAATAAAAACGTACAAAGCACAGTTTTTTTGGAAAGTGCATGTTTTACCCTTGGGGCACTTTGCTTCCTATTTCAGGCCATGTAAACTGATAGGAGGACCTGTATTCCAGAAAGTGCCTCAAAAGGTTGCTTGAATGGTTTTACTGAAGTCATAGTAGCCACTAAAATAGGTTGCCTTTTTTCTGTGCATGGAATAGTTAATTATAATTATTGGCATTAATTGCAGGGTTTTAATACATTGGTGATACATCTTTTTTTTTTATTGGGAGAATATGAATAAGATTGTTTTAGCATATGTTCAGATTTCTTATATCCTGGCAACTCCTCCTAATTGCATTTACCTTGTATCTGCATTGCACTGAAATGGGCCTTTTTAAAGCCCTTTTCTGCCTCTGTCATTAATGCTGAAATGTTTTCAGTGCCAGTGTGTTGTAGGGCCAAATTCAGTAAATTTAGGTGCATTTTTCCTCTGCATGCAAATTGCTCATCTTCTTGGGCAAGTATTGAAAGGAGAACATTGGAGGTTTGTGGTGCACAGGGGTGCAAACAGAACGAGTCCTCTAGGCCCAAGTTAAATTAGCAGCTCCCATCTCCTCTTTCCTAATCTGCCCTAGGGTTTTGTAATGAGAATAGAGTTTCTCAATGAAAAATTTGGCCTCTTTATTTATTTTTCTTTTTAATACTTCAGTGCTGTGATCTAAACTTTGTTGGGTGAATGGTTGAGCGAACAAAAAACCCAGTGACATTTGGTTACCTCTTACCAAAGCATCACTAAGGAACCTTTTTTTTCTGTTTTGTGTCATAAGTCTGTGTTCATTAACTGGTATTTTTGTGATGGTGGCCTCCTGGCTTCTGACCAATGAATGAGCAAGTAAATAGTTGTGTGGGCCTGGGTGCAGTGACAGGCAGTGTCTAAGACCAGTGATAGAAGAGTACAAACCAGAGATCCACCAACACCCCACATTTTCACCTCCTGCCTTCTGGGCTTCCTCTTCCCTCTGAGAATATATATATTTATATATCTGTCAGAAACTGTTTTTAACAGCTTGATCTAGGAGCACTTACACCATCCTGCTTCTGCTGTGGTCACAGGGAGCTTCACAGTCCTTCCTTGGGTTCATCTGAGTCTTACTGAAATTGTGTTTGGTGTCAGGGTTTCTGGAACCTTTATGACTTTTAAAGAACAATCTGTAGAAAAAGTGAATATGCAGAACCTCTGGATTGCTCATATTTTGCAGTGGGGAAAGGAGAAGCCCAAATTTCACTGATGTCATTAAAGTGACCTATTCTTTTTCAAAATAAGTTTCAAAAAGCAGAAACTCACAGAGGTTTTCTCTTTGCATTTCCCCTTTTATGTCTTTAATTTTTTGGCTGTACTTCAAATGAAAATATTATTTTCCTTTCCATCTGCCATTTTATATTTTACATCTTAGCAGGATTTTCTGTTGCTGTGCAGTTTTATTTATGTGGGCCTTTGCCTGGGTCAGTTGTTAAAGAATTTTCCTTATGAATCTGCTTCTCATGGCATGAGGGTTTAGGGACATTTACTGGAAACACATAATTAGGTTTCAAGCTGCTTGTAGAGAGGAAGGGGACTTGGATCCAAACTCCAGATGTTGTGGGCAGTTACTAGTGATAATATCTGCCATAATCTTGAATGTGCCAAGTGCAGGAATTTCATTTTATCAAAGCTAGGCCCCATCAGGTGAGATTTTTATAATTTCAGGTTGCTTCCAGAGTTTCCTGAGGGTAAGCAATTAAAGGATTGTTGTTAAAACTATGTTAAGGAGTGTCTTAATTTTTCTTCTCTGTGGTTCTAAGGTCATCATGGAAGGTGGTGCTCCTGCTTCTGACAGTTACAAGTACTAAAGGGGAATGAGTGGACAGAATGGGATGTGTAAGGTCCTGCTCAGAGTCTGCAGTGTGGCATTGTGTCTTTGGGAGGCACATGATGTGATAAAAGCAGGTAGAAGTGGAATAAAATTAATAAATGTTCATGTGCTTTCACAAAAGCCTTATGGGATCCCTGTGAAATCATCTGGACAGGGCATTGAAGTAGGACTGGTTGGTTGGTGTTTTTTTAAAGATTTTCTCTAGTTCAGCTCCAGGAATTATCCTAAAATCAGGAGCTGCAGATCAGACTGATGACACCTTTGATCTGGTACATTGGACCCCTCTGATACCCCTCACCTGACTTGATCTGTGTGGCATTTTGGGCAGGGGCTCTTGGTGGGAACTGTGGGCTCTGGAAGGGGTTTGGAGTGGTTGGTGGGACCTTGGGGGAGGTCCTGGGTCCTCAACTCTTCCCAGCCCCATCTCCTCGCCTGCTGCTCCCTGAGGTGGAGGGAAGGGATCACAGAACTGTCCCTCCCCTGAAATCTGAGGTGAGCTGTTTCTGGGAAGCTGCAACCAGACAGATTCCTGTTTTAAATTGAGTTTAAAAGCTGGATTCAGTTACTGTTCAGAGCAGTGAATAGATTTAAATTCCAGGTTCGTCCTGAGTTGCTGTTCTTTGAGAACTTTAGGAATATTTTCCATCTGATAACTAACAAGCTCTGTCACACAGGGACTCTGCTTTCTGCACTTGTATGATTCTGATGTGTGTCTTGGAGTTCTTTAGGTCTCAGTGGTGAAGGAAAAATAGGGTCTGAAGCATGTGGTTTTTTTAGAAAACTTATTTTTTTCATTTTGGGGTTTGATTTGACAAATCACTGTTTGTCAGTCCTGCTTCTGAAGGCCCTAATGGTAATGCTGCCAAATAACATTCCTGCTTGGAGCAGACCATTTTTATCACAGAGTGAAATAAATGCATACTCAACAGTGATGTCTTTGTGTGGACAGTAATTAGTGAAAATAGTTATTTTCCTTTTTCTTTCCCTACAAAGTTCCTGATTTCCACACTTTCTCACATCATTCTTGTTGCACTTGTAAATTGACATCACTGGCTCTTCACAATTAGCTGGGCAAAACCAGGCAATGAGAGTTCATCAGAAGGTGTTTGGAAGGTGCACAGTGTGATTTCCCAAGCCCACCTTGCTATTTCCCTGAGTGGTTTGGATAACAGGAACAGCAGCCACCATGACTTTATTATTGGGCCTGGAATGGAATGTGTGCTGGGTGAAATATCCTGGATGATGAAAACCCAGCATCATCCATGGTTGTCCTGTAATACACAACTCCTTGCTCTGGTTTCCTGCAGCTTATCTTAAACCACATTTCTTCCTGTGACTTGTTTTGTTGATGTTTTCCATGCAAAGCCCAGGGAGTCCATCTTGCTGGTAAGAGATCTATGATGACTTTCACTTTTACTGCTATTTTGAGGCTGTTTAAATGTGTAGATATATAAAATACTATTTTAAATAACCCTAAATGGGGAAAAGTGCTATTTTACAACTAATTTTGTTCCTGTTAAGGATCTTTAGGAGGGCATGCCCTTGGTTTGGGGAATGCATGTAGGAAGGACACTGGTTTGACATTGGCATCACATCAGGGGGACAGGCAGAGTGAAGAGACATCTGTCCACTCCAGTGCTAGTGAAGATCAGAGGGAGGAATAAAAACATCAGTCACAAAAACTATATACAGGGTTTTCTGACTATTGTCAGTTATTTAGGTGGAAAAAAGATCAAATGTGATAATTCCATACTTTGTGCTGAAACTGAAAGGCCTTGGGAATGGCAATGATGAAATTTTGCCCCAGTGTAATTGTGGCCTTTTTGTTCTAAGCCTTCTGAAATGTGACTCCTGTCTGAAAACTTAGTGTATAAAATCTTTATGTGTTCCATTTCCTACCCAATTGCAATGTTAGAAAACTCAGTTACAATTAAAGTCTGGAACATGGTTTTTCCTGAAGTGTCAGGTTTTCAAACTCAGCCCATGGTCTGAAATTCAAGCTGTGTCTTTTCTTGTTAAATCACCAGTGAGTTAGTGGGAAAATCAGTAGGACAAATACGTTCTCAGTTGCCTTATTATTTCTAAATTATAGACTGGCCTTTTTTTTTTTCTTTTTTAAGCAGCCATGAAATACTGTTGCTAGACTGAGTGGTGGAACTGAAGACATCCTTCATCAGGCAGTCTGCAGATTAAATGTATGCAGAGTGAAAGAACAGGGGAAATAAATATTGTTCTGGTTTGTGGAGGAGTAGCATAAAAGTTGGTGAAACCACACTGTATGGTTAGAAAATACCACAGAGTTTGTCTCCTGTAAGAAAATGACAGTTTAAATTAAAACTGGTTTTAATCCAGCCCTGTGATTTGTTTGGGTATTTGTAATCAAAAGAGCTGACTCCAGTGTACAGGGGTACTGGGTGAGATGCTCTGGGGGTATTATAAGAATATTGTGACAGCAGCATTGCATTCATAGGGATGCATTTGGGATCACTAGGGAATAAATGTGTTCTCTACCCCAAGGTGCTTCCTCCTGTGATTCACTGTGTGTTTGCCCCTGGGTGTGGGCTCTGGTTTAATTCACCTGAAAAGAAACAGAAATATTTGCAGTGAAGGCATCACCTTTGGCATCACCCAGCCTTCAAAAGGAATTTTATTGTATTTTCCTGCTATAACAACAAGTAAAAGTTGGAGTAACAGAAGCTGTGCTGGTCAGTTCAGATTTTGTCATGGAATTCTGTAGTTTTAACTCCTTTCATGCTACTGAATGTCCAAGTGCTGGGGATCTGAACAGGACAGGTATGAAACTCATCTCATTGTGGCTTTTAAAGCATTTTCTGTATCACCTGACACTATCCAGGGGGAGGAATCTGTGGCATGAAGTGAAGAATGTCTTCCATGTCATATATATATATATCTATATATCCTGGAGATAGTCTCTGGGGGTATTGGTCTGTTTGGGTTTGTGCTTCCCCTTCTACAGCCTCTGCCCCATTTCTGATCAGAGCACCACTTACTCCTGGTGATGTGTTGTTGGTTTGGTTTTTATTTGTTTTTTTTGGTTGTTTTTTTTTTTTAAACTTAAAATATCTTTTACAACACCAATTGCTCAGTTTCTGTGAGGAAGTGAAATAATGAAATAGTCTCCTCCCCACCCTCCACAAAAACTGGGGAAACGCAGTTGAGCAATTAGGAGAAGAGAGGATCTTTAGATATACTTAATTTTTCAACTTTGCAGAAGAAATAATCTCTGGAACTAAAGCCTTTGGAACTTAAACTGAGTGGATATATGTGTTGCTTGAATAATTATGCATCATCTTAGGCTGGAGGACCTGGTTGGATACATAAGGTAAAAGTAAATGGGGGGGAAGTTTACTTTCTTCCTGTATTATTAAATAAAGAAGCTTAATTTATAGAATAAAATCTATGTCTTAGGGTACTAAAACCTAATTACCCTGTGAAATAGAAAGACTCTCTCATTACAGTGGCAGTGATGTTCCTGTAGTCATATAAAGGCATTTTGGCTTTTCTGTTCCTGAGCTGGCTGGATGGTTTGTTTCTGGAAAATATAAATTCTTTCTAAGTTCTGCTGTTCAATTCTGCTTGTTCTGTCTTTCTATTCATAACTTTTTAGCAGAAGATTTGTGTGTTTGGTGTGGGAAGAGACAACCATTAAAGAACAGAGAGTAATAATCTGAAAATAGGTGAAGTTTCTCAAAAGGAAAGCACCAGAGTGGATCATTTTAGATCAGGGTGAAGGTACTGTGTTGCTTTCTGTTGTTGGTGCAGACTTCATCTTCCTTTGTACTTTTTTTACCCATTAAAATAAAGTCTTCATTTCAAAGTCTTCAACATAAACTGCTCATGACTGAAACTGCTAGGAGTTCATTTGACAACAAAGCAATTCCTACACCAAACTAAATATAAAATAATTTTTAAAGTATATTTTGCAGTTTGTAAGGCCATGCTTTCACATTATTTAAATTTTGAGGGTGGAGAAACCCTCATTTACCTTTTCATCTGCCTCCATTGGTAGGAAAAGAAAATAGGAATGAACTTTTATCACCTCCCTCTCCTGCTGCTGTCAATAAGCACAGAGAGGAACCACCTTCCCCTGCCCTTCCAAGTTCATTTCAGATAAATCTTTTTCTTGCCCTTTGCCAACCAGCTTGTAATTTGAAAGATGTGTTCCTGTCTGTTCCTTTTGTGTCTCAGACTGCTTATTTGGCTTTTTTTTTCTGTGCTTTGTAACCTCACTTTGTTCCTTCTTATTGACCAGGCAAAATCCTCCTATGCTGTAAAAAGTGGCTGCGTGGTCCAACATTGGCTGCTTAAACTCTCTTTTTGTAGCAGTCTGTCAAGGGGTTCATGTTTTGACAACTGATGTGATTTTCTTAACCTTTTCTTACATGAGGCAATAGACTTTTTTGTTTCTTTTATTCCTGTTTAAAAGGCTTCAGTGTTTTACCTACAGGTGCAACATAATAATGTAAATCTCATTTTTATGTGAGCAAACCCATCTGTTCCAAGACTTGCTGTCTTTTAAAGGTTAGACTATATTGGTATAATCATTAGCAATATAACTTTTTTATTGATATAGTTTATACAACCCACTTAGCAAAAATGGAGTTTTATGTCTTGGAAGAAGTTTAAGGTATTTCTGCTCCAGAAGTGGCATCAGCATCACCCACAGCAGGGAATGTTATGGGTTGACTGATTGGTTCTAGTGAACTTGCAGTGAGTAGTCACAGAGATTCAAAGACTATTTATAGGCAGGAAAAATTAGGAGTAATAATGAAGAAAGCAAACAGAACTGCTGATTTTTCATAGATTTTCAAATAGTTGAGTAAGCAGATGTAGATGCTTTATAGCTGTGTGCAATTTGTGATGCTTGCACTCTGCATATAAAGTACTGTGATGTCATAAACAATAATTTAATATTGCTGAAGGATTAAATAGAAGCAATGAAATCCTAAGTAGGGAATCCACTAACCCCCCCAGCTTTTTAGAGTAATTATTTTAATTGAGGAGAGAGGATAGAAAATACAAATCCAATACTTCACATTTTCTCCCCTAATATGGAAAACCTTCTTTAGTAGGTTTGAATCTTACTCTTGTGTGGGGTACAAGGTCACAAGTCTTTATAACAGGTTGGTCAATCAGACTTAAATGGCTACATTTTAATCTGCTAAGCTCATTAGAGAAACAACTCTGTGTGCCTGTAGTTAAGTTTGTCACAAGTTTCAGTGTAACCTCTCCTGCAGCCATCACTGATGGATGTTACATCAGCTCAGACTTGAATTTAGCAGAAAAATGGTATTGTTCCAGATTGCAATTATTTATTATTTAAAAGCTCTGTGTTTCTGGTTTTTTTTTTAAGAACTTATGAGAATTTAATTAAGTTTTTAGCATCGCAGTCTTTCAGTGTTGGAGACCTGTGTCCACTGTTTCCAAGATGGATTTGGACATAGTAAAGTTCTTTTTTCTGGGAGGTGTATGCACTTACATTAATTCCCTGGCTACTCAGCTTTCCATCGGGGCTTATATGTTAAAACAGAATTTTTTTATGGATTTGAAATATCTCACATGATCTTTATTAGAAGGTCACAAACTGAATAGCAAAATTCAGCTGAAAGGCTTTTGTGCTGTGATATAAAAAATATAAGCAACACCAAAACACACTGTTGGATGCTGTAATGAAATAGTAAATGTTAGTGCTCCAATTAATAGGTTAAAAATCTTTGATTCAAGAGAGCTTCAGGGTGAAGAAGAGTGCTTTAAAATAGTAGTGGTCTTCTGCAGGCACTTGTTAGCCAGATTGCTTTGCCTTCTGCTTTTTCATGTTGTTTTTCAGTGCTGATTCATTTTGCAAGTCATGTGGGCAAGTAAGGATGTGAAAACAAAGACTTGTGAGTTTCTGTTTTGTATCTAGATGTATTTTATTTTGTTTCCCTTAATTGCAGCATTATTTCTTTAGATACTTGCTAACAATGGTACAGCTCCTGTACATGGTGAAGATGGATTATGAAGCAATGTATCCTGAAGATACTTCCCTCTTTCTGGTAACAGCAGATGGAGCAGGATGAGGACAATTCTGTCAGTAGAGTTATTCAGTAAAAATTGTTCTTCTGCATCTGTCAGAGGAGGTTTGGGTTCTCAAGAAACACATGGTTTTGTCCAGTAGATCTGAGAACATGTCTGATTTTTGGAGGGAAAAGGGAGTCGCGGTTAGAGAAGGAAAAGGTGCTGAGCACTGTTTATGGTTCCAGTATACAGGGAAAATACAATAGCACATAAATTGGATTCAAATTTGCAGGAGAAATAAGGAAGAGCTGGTTTTGCTATGAGCAAAATGGTTGCAAGAACATGCAGCCTCCCCAAACGAATTTCTTCCTTTGTGTTACAAAACTTACCACGGTTTTACTGTGTTGCTGATTTCAGTTTGCATTCGTGTAGCTTTGCTTGTGTTTATCTTCACCATTTTTCTTCACATCTTCATATTTATATCTGTATTTTCTCTTAAATAGTAATATATTCCCTTCTTTCTTTTTTGTGTGTGTGTTTTTGAACAGGGTGCTGTGCACTGATGTGGATTTTGAACTCTGCTCTTCCTTTTCCGGCATCTGTCCTTTCATTTTCTCTGCTTTTGTTTGGATTGTGAATATCATGTAATAAGGAGGGGGGATATTTACAAGTAATTACAAGCAGGGTATTATGTAGAGCTCTGGGTCAGTGGATCTGGCCTGTTGGATAATGAGATTGGATGGGGAGATCAAAACATTCCTGAGTCACTAAATTGGAATTGCCAGTTGCAATAGAAACTGAGGGAGCAAACCCCTGGGAGGTGCTGGGCTGGCTCAGAGCTGCTAGGGAAGGGAGGATGTGAAGTAGCTGGCATGGGTTTCTCATATAGTTTGATTTTTACAGGAAGTAGTTTCCTTGGGAATTTATTTTTGTCTTGTTTGGTAATTTTCAGCTGTAAATCAGGCTGCCTGCTCTTAATGAAACTTGGTATTGGCATAGCTGTGAGACTGAAGGAAATATTGCTGCTTGCATCCAGATTGAGGCAACACTTCACTATATATTTTGAGTTTCTACATGGCTGGTTATTGTGTATATATATATGTATATGCTGTAAAAAATAGTAACTTTTCTGGTGATGGAGTTTTGATGAAGCCTGGGCCAGAATCTTGTATTTGCACCTTCTATCCACACATCATTGTGTGATATTTATATAATTATAGGCCAAATTAGCAAGATAGCTCATTTTGTCCAAGTCCTTCTGTCTTCAAAGTACATTTGGACTTCACGTTTTTCTCCTGTTCCTCTCTCATATTTCCAGATGTGTGCATCCATAAATTGAACATAGTTTGAATGTCAACATACCTGTCTGAAAGAGAATCAGTGGTACAATTAAAAGTGGTCTTCATCTAGGTAGGAAGACATAATAGGGCTGGCAATCCTGTTAACCATCCACAGCTTTCTGTAAATGCTTAGGAATTGTTCTTGTTGTGGAGTACTTTTTAATGAAGGAAGCTGTGGGCAGGGAATCTGGGAGCTTCTATAGCTTCACAAAATAGGATGTTTTTCCTTGGAGAAGTCCACCCTCTAGTATTGCACAGCTCTGAGTGGGAAAGTTTAACTCCCTGCCTTTCCTTTCTCAGGAAAAGTCCTTTGCTGGTTCCTATCAAAGGAACTAAACAGATGCATTAACAATAAGCTGATTATTGAGTTGTTGGTTGGTTCATTCATACCCACTTAGGGATGTGTTGCTGGATCAAGCATCTTCTTACAGATGGCACCAAGCAACTGCTGTGGGCAGCACTGCCAGCAGCTCCCTGGGTGTATTCCCAACATCTCTGCTTGCCACACCAAAGCCTTCCAGTGTGTGAAAGGCCTAATTATTAATTCAGTGGGGAGTTTATTTCTCAAGTGCTTTCAGAGCTTGTTCTCTGAAAGCTGTTGAAAGGGTTTGGCTGACGATGAAGCGATGACTTGCCAGGTAAAAGCTGCTCTGAAGTTCCGCTCACAAAGTTTATTTTCAGTCATCTAATGCATAAGTGACTGTGTGATTGCTGGTGTGGGTTAGGTGTGTACCTGCTTAATCAGAAAGGCATTTTAATCTGTTGCAGTGATTTTTTCCATATCACCATGTGGCATTTCCTAGGCTGCTCTTGCCCCTTGCTCTGTGATTTCCGTGGGGTGACTGATGTGGAGCAATCTGTCCAGCTCTGCCTTGACTGCTGAAAGACCAAGTGTGTGCTGCTGGGCCATCTCAGGTTCTGTCCCTCCTTGTGTGCCACAATGAGACTGGTTTTTCCTTTGGGTGATCCCTTCAGGATGAGGGAATGTGAATTGGATGACACTGGCATTTTCTTGATGTGAATGTGTCCTGGCAAGAGGAGCTGGTGTTGCTCCCCAGAGCAGCCGTGCCTGCTGCGCCGGTGCCGGAGCGTGGCTCTGCTGCCTGGGCTAAGCTGCTTTAGCAGTCTCTCTCTAACAACACCACAGATGATCAAGACTTGAAAAACTGCTTCTCCTGTTCTCAGTACAGATACTCACAAAGGCCTACGCTGAAAAAGTCCAAAGTCTTAAACAGATATGGTTTCCATGCAACTGAGTGTCTTTCACGTGGTGAAAGGTTGGGGGAAAGAGACTGAAGCTCTGGTTCAAACCACAGAGGCCTTGAATCTGTGTTTTTGAATATTGGTCATTTATTTTGACAGTTAATCAATTCTAAAGATAAGTATTTACATTGTGGGGACGTGCTGTGGTATAAATGTTTATTAAACACTTGTGTGTTTTTACTGTCCAACGATGTGATAATTTTTCAATGAACCCTCAGCTTCAGCATTGTTGAACAATTAATTTGCTTTTGTTTTATCTTTAGGAGATTCGGTTTTAGAGGTGTGTGAAGGCTGTTAATCACTTACCTTAGAATACTCAAACTAGATACCAGGTAAGTCCTGGATTTTTTTTTATTTCTTGAAGCCTCTCATTTAAATGCAAAATACTGCTGAAGAAACAAAGTTCAAAGTTTCGTATAAAAATCTTTTATTACCTCAGGAAGCCAAGCCTAAAACACCTCGTATTTTTTGTGGTAACATGATCTTGCATATGCTTCTCTCTTCTCCCCTTTAAATTTTTTTTTTCTACCTCAAAAAGTACCAGGTTGTGAGCATAACTCTGACTCTGAGACAGATGGACAGGATGTGGAGGCCAGTGGTGCTTTTATCCTTTTTGTGACAAATCAGTATTTACTGAAGGGTTTTCTGGCTCAGTGGTTTTTTTAGACTTTTACTAATAAATACTGGTTGAGATAAAATAATTCAGTTTTAGATTAACACCTGTAATTAATTTTCTGCACTGGAAATCTTTGAAAAGCTGAAATCTTAGCTTTAACACTATATTTTACCACTTAGCATCAATGCTTTGTGGAATCCAAATCTTTCCTAAAATACTCGAGTGCTTCCTAAAGTTGTATAATAAAGTATCGACTAGGTGTAATTTTTGTAAGAGCTGGCAAAACATTATTTCCAAGCTGGACTCTTTAATCATCTTTTAATATGATCTTAAAGCTGTAATTGTAGAGGGCTTGTCAGTGTTCCTGGTGGTTTGTGTGACAGACACGTGCAGGGTTGGGCTGAGCCAGGACAGCAGCAACCTCCTCCTCCCAGCACAGCTCAGGGTCTGTCTGGGTCATTCCTCCTGTTTTTTGTTTTCACTTCTGGGGATTTCTCTGTTCTCTGTGTTACTGGGGATATATTGGAAAACTGGGAGCCTGTTTTGCTCTGGTTTTAACTACACTCCTTTGCAAACAGAGTATCCTTGAGGTTAATGACCTCCAGTTATCCTGTGTCTGATGGGTGTCATTCACTATGTCAGGAGGAGGTGGATTTGCTCCTTGAGAGTGGGATTTCACTTTCTGGGACAGCTGTTTACCACCAGATTCCCCACACTGGATAGACAGTTCACTGTAATGCTGTGAACAGCATCTGTGTGCAGGTCTATGCATTGGCACATGTATTCAGGGAGTGATTTTATTATTATATTTTTATTTTTTAGGAACTTAAACTGATGAATATACAGGCATTAAAAAAACTAGAGTTCTGGTGAAGAATTGAGCATCAATTCCCTGCTGTAGTTTTATCTTAAAGTTAATATTGTTTGGTTTCCTGTGCTCCTTCTGAGTTTGATCAGTGGAGCTGAACAGCCACAACTCCTTCCCAGAGCTCTCTTTGCTCCAGTGAGGAAATCCAAGGGAGAGCTGTGCCTGTGTTACTTATACAAGTGGAGATGGGAAAAGTTAGGGGATGTTGTATTTCACAGCTTCCAGGGGTTTGTTCTTGAATAAATACTCAATGCTTGAGCCCTGGAGTGAGATGAGAAATACTGCTGTGAGTCTGCTTCCAGGGGCTAACAGCACTGGCATATTGTGGATGTTGTCCATGGAATCAGCCTTCCATCCCTTTATTGCAAGGTGTTTCTTCCTAGATCCAACAGTGCTGTTCCAAACACCTGCTCCCTCTGTCAGTACCTCCACCCTCTGTCCTGCCACACAGCTCAACATGTTTTCTTGGGGAAATGGATCCCTCCTCATTGCCCCCTTCCAGTGAAATTCTTTGCAGCATCCTGCAGTGGGTCAGATGGAGTTCTGGCCAGCAGAACTGCTGACTCCCTTTTCAGTGCAGGCATTCTTTGGGATGTTCTGTGAGTATTTAATTCCCTAAACTGGCAGAGAGCTATTTATTTTTTTTCTTGGTTGTAATAACACTTTGCCATTTTAATGAGTTAAATACAACTTCCAGAAGGGTCAGCAGACCTGACAGAAACTAAGCTATCACCAGTTTCATGATGGTGGGATTCTTTTAGGAAACTGAAAAGAAAATCAATGTTTCTGGGGCTGAATTTTCCATGAATGTATTTGGAAAGTTAAGGCTGACTTCCATAAATAATCTGTCAGGTTTGATCCGAGTCTTTTTAGTGAGGTGGTACCAGTTACACTTACCTGGTCCTGCTGAAAGCAGTTGCCTTTTGTGGTAGAGCTGACTAAGGCAGGGTATTGTGGTACACAGGTGGTTAAACACTGTGCTGGTTAATCCAGGAGATTACCTTTCTCCAGAGCCTTCCCAGAGAAACCTCTTCAGGGCATCCTGCTTGGTTAGAAAAGGGAGCAGATGGCTTGTTGCTGCTGAACACAACAGTTTTTAAAAGTACAGGGCAGCTTTCAGGACTGTGAATTAGAGCCATGTGTGAAAACAGCAGGTAAATGATACCCAGGTTTAGGAAAACTCAGAATTTAAATAACTTGCACCTCTGTTGTCTGTTTCATATTTAAAAAGCCAAAGGTTGCGTTCCTAGTAATAAATCCTCCTCTGTTCCCTTAAGTAACAAAGTTCTCAGATGAGTTCCCATCACTGCCTTGTCCTCAACTCTTCTGCCAAGGCCAGTGTGTCCATTTCCTACCGGTTGGGAGAAATAAATGCTAACAGCCCACTGCACCAAGCTGTGGATCCCCAGTGCTGTTCACATGGAAGCAATTAAGGATGCAGCAGTGTGGAATTGTATTGCTGTGCCTGCAGACTGACAGATACTGCCTGGGTCAAACAGAATTCATTTTTATTAAACAAATTGGCCCTAATTTAACAGCAGAGATTTTGTTAAGCAGAACATAGTGTATGGCTGTGCTCTGCAGCATCTGTTACCAAGGCCACGTTGGATTGATGGTACAGGAAGCTTGTTATGCTTAAATAGAGCTGCAGCTTTTAGCAGCAATGTCCATGATGCCCGTTTGAAGTGATACCTTCTTTGGAAGGACTAAATCAACGTGTAAAATTCCAACCAGGATGCTTCTTTCCCCCTCTCCTGACTTCACAGGTCCCTGTCCAAGAGCAGCAGTGACAGACACCCCTTGGCTGGGAGCTGCTGGCAGGGGCTGGGCTGGAGGAGCTGCAGGGAGGTTCCTGGAGGGTGGGAGGAAGTGATGATGGTCCCGGAGCAGGAGGAGCTGAGCAGGGAGCCCGGGCACTGCCGGGAGTGAGCAGATGAGCAGGGACACGGCAGGATCAGCAATCTTTGGCCTCAGCTCCGGGGCAGAGGGGGCTGGGAGGCTGCCTTTGGGAAGGGCTGTCCTGGAGGGTGGTGTCTGCTCTGTGTCTGGGTGTGGAGTTGCTTTCCTGAAATATGGTGTTCCTTTCCCTGAATCAGATTATGCCCAAATCAGTGAGTTGTTTGTGTTGTGTCTTGCAGCACTCGGTAATTTTCCTCCCATACAGAAAGCTTTTGGTACTGAACAGAATCCTTGGAAAGAGAAGGTTTTCTCTCCCTACCCACACATTCACCTTCCAGATTTGGGGTGTAGTTTGAATTCTTAGCCAGAGAATTAAAGTTTAGATCTTTTATTATTAATAGTAATAATTTATAGCTTCCTATTGGGCAGCTTTGAATTAAACTGGGTAGAATTGCCAAAGACTTCTTGAAGGTAATTAGGTGAGAGTTTGGTTTAGCCTGTGTATTCCAGTTAAAACACCTGGACCTGGTGCCCAGTGTTAAATGAATGTAAAGTTGGAGAGGCCAAATGTGGGAGAGAACCAACAGCAGGGTCTGAGCTGAACAAGGCAGTGGTGATGTCTGTGCACATCCTTGGCACCTGCTCCCCTTGTGCAGCTGTGCCCATTTCCATGTGTTGGTGGAGGCAGAGCTGTGGTTTTGGGAGCTGTGACTCTCCAACTTTACATTCATTTAACACTGGGCACCAGGTCCAGGCAGTGCAGGGGGTGAGGGCTGAGGGTGCTGCTTTCAGGCAGCCTTGTGAGAGCTGAAGTTATTAACTTTGTTATGTAAGGCATAGGGTTAAGTTAGAAAAGTCTGGTGCTTTAAATATCTTTTTCAAAGGCTGCATAATCTGGTGTAGGCTAATTGTAATGACATAATCCAAAAATAGCCAATAGTCTTTTCTTGGATGCTCATCCTGGCTGCAGTTCTGCAGCTAAAGAACAGCAAAGCTGATCCCCTCAGGATGGGAGAGGATGTAACCAGATCTGGTCCTGCCACGGTGCAGGGGACACCTCTGGGGTCTGTCACATTTGGATGTGGAGCAGGAGGTTAATCCATGTTCAAGTAGAATTATTTTAACTGAAATGCATGTTAAATGTTGGATCCACAACTTGAAATTATGAGAGAGGGGATCTCCTCTCTGGGCAGGTATTCCCTCTTTTCTTGTGGAATCCACAGACTTAGTCACACTGGGTATGTTTAAGGATTCTGTTTGACCTGGTGTTGGTGATAAGACGAGGGACTGGGGTTTGGGAGGTGTGGGGAACTTTTTTGGTTTGTTTTTGTTTTTTTAAATGTTATTTCTGCAATAGAAAATACAAATAAAGTCAGCTGCTCCTAAGCCTATACTCAGTGTGGTGCAAAAAAGGCAGCCTCAATTTAACAGCAGCTTCTCTGTTGACATGTTGTTTTTATAGGTATTATCACAAATAAATTATCTTAACATTAAGACTCAGAAAGAAAATGATGTAACTTTATAACTTTTTGTTATAACTTTGTTTTTATAACTTTTTGTTATAACTTTTTATCTTTCACATGTGTAAAGAACCTTTTCAAAGCGCGCTTTATAAAAACTGAATTTTTATGCACAAACTCCTGTTTTAAAGATGATTTGGTTAAGGAGGTCTGTTTTCTTCTTTGTTTAAGCATTTCTTAATCTTATTTTTTTGGCAGGGGCCAGTTCTCTCCTCAGGTCAGCTCAAGATGGCAGACCAGAGGCAACGCTCGCTCTCTACCTCTGGGGAGTCCTTGTACCACGTGCTGGGGCTGGACAAAAATGCCACTTCAGATGATATCAAAAAGTCTTACAGGTAAAGCTTTGAATTTTACACCTGTCCCAGTATTACAAATGGCTTCAAATGGGCTTTTTATGTAGGGGCCTGAGTTGGTTTGTTTAGACCTTTAGCAAAAAAAAAGTAAGAAAACTCAGTTGCTTCTTGCAAAAAGTGGTGTGAAAACATGCCTAGGCTTTGAAATTTTTCTATCTTGTCTCTAGTAAGTAAAATTCTCAGTTGCACAGTGTCATTCTGAAAGGTTCTTGTCTAAAGTTGAGCAGAATTTTAAGACAGTGTGGTCAGAGTTCAGCTCTTTGTGTTATGTAGCCTTGTGTCTGCCTTAGGGAGACCACAGGTGTGCAGAACTGCCCTGCTGCCCATCATTTCCACCTCTGGCACAGGGAGATATAGATTAAAGATACAAATAAGGATGAAAACTGAGCATCAATGATCATTTTTTCCTGAAATTCCATTCAAAATGTTTTACTATTTGTGGGGTTACTAGTTTAAAAGGGGATTTTTTTCTTTATTTCTTTCCTTAAGAATTGGGCACATGAAATGGCTTCATATTGACCAAATAAAAACTACAAAACAAGAATCCTGTAAAATCTTCCCTTTCCAGATTCCCCATAAATCTCCTGAAGTGCAGTTGCTGCTGTGACCAGTGGCAATGTGTTTGGATTACACTAGGGGTCAGCATCTTCTTTCCATGAGGATACTTGTCAAAATTGCTTTCTTTTAGTCTTCAACTTTTACTGAAACTTTTTCTCTTCCACAGTTACGTTTTTAATACTGATGGAAATGATGTGGTGAAGTTTAGAAATAAACTCAGATTCTCAAAAATTAGGGGTCCTCAGATTCTCAAAAATTAGCTTTTTCTTCTTAAAACTTTAAGGGGAAATTTGAATCATTCATCTTCAAGCAACTAGAAAATAATTTCACCTTCCTGGGGGAAAGATTGAAAGTTTTTCCTGTGGAGGAGCAACCCTACAAGATCCTGGGGTGAAATGTGGCTGCTTCACACTAATCTGAGCCTTCATCTTGTTTCCTCTGCTGCTCCTTTATCATGTTCAGTCTGAACATCCTTTGCTGGCCTGGGGGTTCTGGGGTTTGTGTACCTGTAGGAAATGGGAAATAAAAATATTAATTATTCCAGCCTGACTAAGCCCTTTCCAGGTTTATAAAACTTGCCTGTGATTATTTCAGCCCCCACTGAGGCTGGGGCACAAGTGGCAGCCGTGGACATGATTTAGTGGAGCAGCATCATGCACAGTGAGTGTCCCAAGGCACACTCAGTCTGGGCTTTAAATGCTGTGAGACGCTTGCAGGCACATCCAAATGCCTGCACACACCTTTGTTTTATGTTTGTCTAAACATTTCCCCGCTGCAAAGCTGACATAGAACTGTCTGCAGGCTCCTCCTGTCTTTCTCATATACGTGACTTTGTGGTCATTTTCTGTAGGACAACAAGTACCTTTTGTGGTGGAGGAGAACTGCCAGCATACAGCTCTGTGTCATTTCTCTACTTGGAGCACATTTTTTGTTTTTGAGGAGGTGTTTAGCCAGTTGTTTCTACTGATTGCTGTAAATAGCCTGGGCCATGTGAGAACTAGCACATTTATCAATGCTTAATCTGACTTTTTTGTTAGTTGTAAGAGATCTGGCCTGATTAGGGGAGGTACGTTGTGAGTTCCTGATATCTCGAAACTCAGAAGTGTTTTCTATTCTAGCAAAGCTTGAACTGAAAAGTGCTTTGTTCCTGCACAGGAATTGGTGAATTAACCACAAGTCCATTCTATTTTTGTGTTCAGACACTGCAGAAGTAGCAGTTCAGACACTGTTCAAAGAGCTGTGGCAACTTGCTTTTATTTACTCCTGGGTGCTATACCTTAAACTTGTGGTGTGCTTTTGCTGTAGCAGGAGCAAAACTTACTGGTGGAAATTGCTGGAGCTGAGAATAAAAAAAAACACCCCAAAATCTATTTTTATCCAATATCTCTTTTTTTTCCACTGGATTTCTGAGGGTCAAATCCAACAGTCTGAAGCCAATCCTGTGAACTAAGCTAGACACTGCTATAGCCTTTTATTATCATCTAAGGAAGAATCATCAGGGAAGTTGAATCATAGATAAAGGAAAACAGTTGGAACTTGAAAGTCTCCCTTGAGTGGCAGGCTACGGAATTAAAAAAAAAAAAATCAAAAACCAGGAACCCAAATCCCAGTTTTTAATCTATAGCGATCTCTTTTTTTCTTTCTGCAGGAAACTGGCATTGAAATATCATCCTGATAAAAACCCTGATAATCCAGAGGCAGCAGAAAAATTTAAAGAGATCAATAATGCCCACGCAATATTGACCGACGCCACAAAGAGGAACATTTACGATAAGTATGGGTCTCTGGGGCTCTATGTAGCAGAGCAGTTTGGTGAAGAAAATGTGAACACATACTTCGTGCTGTCCAGCTGGTGGGCAAAGGTAAATAAAAGGGCACAGGAGTTATTCTGGGTTGGTATTGGAAGCTCTTAGAGAGCTCCATTTGATAACTGTGCTTGGTTTGACTTCTGGAAATCGCTGAATTTCTGACACCTGGTAATTCACCTTCTCTTACTGTGTTGGGATCTTGAGTTCAGAAGAATTTTTCTAGGAGCTTCCAGTGATACAGGGCTAATAAGCAAGACTTAGGTTACTTATTGAAGCTTGGACTCTTCCAGTTGATTTAGAAGAGATGAGGATTTGGGAGGTATTCGCTGTTAATATCTGCTAAATAATTTTGCAAAAAGAGTACTGACTGTGGACTTGAGCTCACACAGGAGAAAGTCTCTTTATATTTCATTGCATGGGTACATATTTGTACCCTTTGCCAGCATTGCCTCCATCTCTTGGTTCTCCTAAGTTAGAGAATAACTATATCACTGTGCTGGTTTGCTATCTGTAAAATTATTTTTTTCAAACCATTGCACAGTGACCTGTAGGAAAACTTTAATTTAGCCCATTGTCACTGTGATGAGCATCTGGCAGACCTGGCTTGCTTGGAGCTGCTTTGCTCACACACTGGGAGCATCACCCTTCAGCCATGCCCACAGCCTTGAGCTGCTCCAAGTCCCTGCTGTAGGTACATCATGACCTGTGCATTAGTTGGTACAGCTCAGTCTTTTCCAGGGTTATTTATGCCAGTTACAGTCTGTCCTGAACTGTTCTGCCTCTGGATTTTAATACAGATGCACTTCTTAGACCTGTACCTTCTTCCAGATGCAGCAAAATAGTCCACTTAACTTAAATTACAGGAATTATCCAAGCAAACCAGGGTGGCAGTATTAACCTCAGTGTAAAATGTGGAGAACCATAGCCACTTTTGCAGATAATTTTAAGTATTTCTGGGTGATGAAGTACGAATTTCTAGCTACTGAGTTTTGTCTCTGCACTGCTGTGGTTTTGCTCTCTGGTTCCTTATCCAAGCCTCACAAACTCCGTGGTCATGGCATGGTAGACAAAGTTTATGACAATTTCTGTGTTTTCTGTCCTCTGCAGGCCTTGTTTGTGTTCTGTGGGCTCATCACAGGCTGCTACTGCTGCTGCTGTCTGTGCTGCTGCTGTAATTGTTGCTGTGGGAAGTGTAAACCGAAACCTCCCGAAGGCGAAGAGCAGGAATTCTATGTCTCTCCAGAGGACTTGGAGGCACAGTTGCAGTCAGATGAAAGGGGTAAGTGAAAACACTGAGCTCTCTGGGATGAGCATCAGTCCCTGTCTGAGTGCTCACCATGAGCAGGGAATGTTTGTGGCACTGGAGTTAACGTGGGTGATGCTGACACCAGAGATAGAATTGGTGGAAACTCCCAGAGGGCTTGATTGAACTTGGTGGGATCAGCTTCAGAGCAGTGACCATCATTTAGGTTCCTTCCCCATCCTGAGGTAACATGGACCAGATATGGGATTGCAGGAAGGGGCTCTTGTGCCCAAAGTTTGGGGGTGTCAAGGCAGCATTAACTGCATCAGATAAAAAGGAACTGGCACTGTTACTACTGCCCTAATACTGTTTATGAAGCTATTTCTGTAGGATTAAAGCAATCATTTAAAAAATTGTAGAGCCTCATGTATGCTCTGATGATATTTTTAATGAGCACTGCTGAATGGTGGGTGAGGATCAGCTACTCTTACGGGAAGAAGGAAATAAAATAGCTATTCCACATGTAGACTGGAGTTGCACCCTGTTGTGTGCTCACTGAAAATCAGGGAATTAACAACAAGCTCCTAGAGGAGCATAAAATGGTGTTACCAGAGTGTTGTAGGGAGATGTGACTTGTGCTTACCAAAACATACAGTGCTGTGTTTGTTCCTTGGTGTGCTAAGCCTTTTGTCTTCACTTTTCAGAGGCCTCAGATGCACCTATTGTGATACAGCCAGCATCAGCCACAGAGACAACCCAGCTCACAGCTGACTCTCACCCCAGCTACCACACTGATGGATTTAATTAAGTTAAGGAAACACTGTCATTAGAATGGATTAAAAAAAAAATTACATGGCCAACTCAACACTAGAATCATGAACATTAGAAGTAGAGAATGGGGAGGGGGAATAATTCTGCCACAGTAAGAAGGCAGCTTTCCAACCTGCCGAAAATATTTTGTAATCCCTTCAGCCTTTTGTCACCTTTCAGTGTCGTATCTCGATGATACATGAAGTGCTGTAGCATGCAGTATTTAAAGCAGTTTAGCTACGGTCTTATTTGTTTCCTTTCTTTGATTTTTTTTTCCTGTTTTGTTTTTTTTTTTAATAGCATGTATGGAGTTATGTTAAATGTCTGTGGTGTAACGTATTGAGTTGTCACAATATCAGTGCGATGGAGACATTCTGCATTTTAAGCAGCAGTACTGGCCTAAAAATGAGATTTAAAAAGTGTCACAGAAGCCACCATTCTTCTGTACAGCTGAGCTGTTGAAGACCTTTAGAAGTCGAGGATTTTCATTTGAGTGCAACAAACCAATTCTTTCATTCCTCCTTCTATTCCTGCATTATTATCTAAGCAAGTTTACAAAGCCAAGAACCAAAAAAACGCCAGTCCTGCAGAGCTGGAGTCCTCTCTAATGCTGGTTTTCAGCTTAAATAAATCTACCTTGAAAACTAAAAAGGGAGAGTTGCCAATCTTTGAACAGTAAATTGAACAGCTCGTTGTGTGTGAGGCGATCTCCAGTGACAATGGAACCAAAACCAACTGGGAATGGGCTCCTGTGGTGGTGGCAGTGGGATTTTAACTCCAAGCACAATTCTGTTTTGGTTTGAGTTCAGTTGTTTTCCTGTAATGCTAAAGACCAAATAGTGCAGCTTTGTTTCTGAATGCATGAGAATCTTAAAGTGAAATTGGTTAACTGGCTCTCACTGAGCAAATGAGTAAAATGCAGACAGTAGGCAACAGCAGAAATGTTTTTAAAAATTGGTTTTAAAAAATTTGTTCTAATCATTTGAGATTCTAATAGGCAAATGGGGTATTACATGTCTTTTTTTAAAGCTTTTATAATACACTAACTCTTTAATTTTCTCATGAACACCTTTGAGGAGTACTTAAATGGATTTTTAAGAACAAGCCACCTTTCTTTGTGTTCATATTGTATAATTTGCACATTGTCTTGCATTTAGATTTGTTTACAGCAGTGTTTTTCTTTTCCTCAGAACAATGCTGTGGAAACCACTGAAAGGTTTCCTGTACTATTTTGAAACCAAATCAAGTCCGAATTCTGTTCTAGGAACTGTGTTTTATTGAGGTTTAACTGTTAAAAAGGCATTTTAGGCAGCTGCTGAATTGCTGGTGTATTTTGTTGTCAGTAATCCTGCTTTAGGTAATAGAGAGTCAGGATCTAGAACAGCTCCAGAGAACCCACACTTGGCACTTTGAGCGGGTAATTATGGCCTCGTTAATTTTGATTGTTACGGTTTTGTATCACAATGCCTCTGCTGTCCTTGGTACCCCCATCTCCTGTTTGGTTTTTCAACACCTTCCCCTGTGTCTGCTGTTCCCTTACCAGCTCCAGGTGGTACTTTGGAGCAGGGTAAAGATCTGTGGGTCTGTACAGAAACTGCCAGGAAAGGACAGGGACCCAGAGAACAATTCGGAATATATTTCCTGCTGTCTTTGCATGAGCAACAATGATGGAGCACGTGAAATCCACCAAGAAACCGTGGGTGGGAGAACATGTTATTCCCATGGTCTCAGTGCTCAGTGAGGAGTGTTTGCACACCCAGACTTTGCTGTGGCTGTTGGTACAAGCGCCTCTTTGCCTGCATGGGAGCTTGGTGTGGATCAGCATGATTTTGGTACCACATCAGGCCCCCAGAATTCCCAAAACACTCCTTTACTTTTAATTAATGGCTTGATTTCAGCAGCACACTCCTTAAGTAATTTCTTCTTTGCCCATAGTCCTTACAGACCTGAAATGTGGTGGTTTACTGCTAGATGCTTTCAACTTTTCCTGTCTTGGATGGCCTTGAGGGTATTTGTGTATGATTTGGCTTGAGGTCCTTATTTAATTAGTGTCTTTCTTTGACCCCTTGGAACAAAAAGCCATTTTTGGGCTTAAACCCAATATCACTTTGTCTGTCCCTGTAGATTTTGCCTGAAGCCTGTTCTTAATGTAGAATTGCACTCTGGAATATGCTTGGATATCTGCTGGCTTTGTCCTCTCCACACTCACTGGTTAAAATTGCCTGTATCCGTGCAAATTGTGTTCTTGGTAGAAAAAAATTAAGTGTTGAGGGTTTTTGGCTTTGTAAATGAGTGTGGCTGATCAGAGTGAGTGAATGAGGAAGGGTCTGTTCCCTGGGAGCTGTTCCATTCCCTGTCCCTGTGTTCAGGGTAACACCAACTGGTTGCTGGCTGTTGCTCTGCTGCAGAGCAGCTTTGCCCCCAGCACTGGGGATTGGTTGTCACTGTTAATTTGGAATAAAACTCTTGTTTCTTAACCTCTCTGGGCTGTTTTCACAGAAGCAGAGAGGCTGGTGGGAAGCTGTGGCTCCAGGGAGGGTGTGACACACCTGGGGTTGCTCCTCAGGGAGCATGAGGGAACCAAAATGCAGGCAGCACGTGAGGACCAGAGGCAGCACTGTTATCCGTGGGGAAAGATGACATCCAGGATAAGTTTGCAGTTTTAGTTCTTTGCTTAGCAAGGGATGAGTTTGGGGAGAGACTGCTTTCCTGTCAGTTCTGTCTGTGGGTGGTGTGTGAACAGGAAACGAGTCTGTTACGTGCCAGAGTGATGTTAGATGCTCCAAGGGAAACCGTTCCGAGATCTCAGTTACAGGGAATGATGGGAAAACATAATTCTAGATGAATATTCATGTTTTTTGAAGCTGTTTGAAGTTTGCCCACATTACTGTGTAATCTCTGAGTTTAGGATTGTTGTGTATTAGTGAAGTTCTTCTTGAGCTGTGTAAGGAAGCAATTTAAACATTCCTTCTTTAAAGCCAAAACCATGTCATTGGCACATAAGTATGTTAATGCCCACTTTTCCCCTCTTGGAGGGAGGGTACAAGAGTACCCCAGGCTCTAACACGAGTTGCACTTCATAATGGCCAAGTAGAATCCTAGTAAATGCAAAGTTCTGTTGGGAATAATGGTTTAAAATCTGGCAGAGAAGCTCAGACAGGAATTCTGAGCTTGAGCAGGTGAACTGCAGTGACCCAGTACTGCAGCGTGACCTGGCTTAGTGCAGAATGTTTCCCTGCAAAATCAAACCTGAGCACTCTCCATCTCTGTCCAGTGTGTTGCCAGAATTAAAACTTGAGCTTGGATTTAATTTCTTTATTTGTTTCTTTAATGTTGTATCATTTGTACAAGTTGCCTGAGTCCTCCATTCCAGTCGTTCGGCCACCTCCATCCAGCTCCTCCAACCTCTCCAGCACAGATTTCCTTGGCACTTGCAGCTCCATTGGGGTGAATCCCATCTGGAGAGTTGGTGTTCAGGACCAGTTTATCCCTGTGTTGCATGGAGAGCCATTCCTAGCTTAGGTGAGGAGGGAAAGCTGCTGCTGAGAGTGCTCAGGTGCCGGCTGTCCCTCCTGGCACATGGAGCTGCTGGATCTGTCCTGCCCATCCTCCCTTGGGATGGGAACCTCCTAAACGCACTGTACTGAAGGGGCACTGCACCCTTAAATGCCAGTCTCATTTTGTTAGTGATTTTTGTAGGAAATTCTTAAATATTTATGTGTATATAAATTTATGTAAAACCTCGGTGGCGTCCCGTAGGGTGTCGGTTTCTGCTGGTCCCATGCAGTGACGTTTTAGAGCCATGTTCCCTTTTTAGTCTTCTTTTTAGATTTGTAATCTTTTTAAACTGCTTTAGATATTAGCACTCCTAGTGTTCTTAAAATGGGATGCTCTTGGAGGTTTGGAGGGGCAGAACTGAGGAGAAGGGCTTGGACATGGCACAGAAACACCCAGTCCTGCAGCAGGGCTGTGGTCGGGGGAGTGCAGCTCTCCAAACCTTTCCTGGCAGCCTGGAAACGCCTCACACCGGTGTAACCAGGGCAGGAGCCTGACAGAAAAGCTATTCCTGTCCCATCTGTGAGGTGGTTTTGTGGTGTGGGGGACACCAATGCACTCTGGGGGGCAGTTCCAGAGCGTTTGTACCACACACACTCCTTGAGAGAGGCGCCTGCTTCTCTCAGCTGCTTTGTGCCCTTCCTCTGGTGCCCTTGGATCTTTTTGCCAGTTCTGGATAATTTAGGAAATTTATGCTGCAGGTTTTTTGTACCCAGTGCACCTGTACCTTGGCATCATGTTTAACAGGTCACTCTGGCAGGGTGGTCAGGGCAGTTTGCAGCCCCCACCTCGTGTCAGTAATTCGGGATGGTGTTTAAATGCATTGGTCTCGGAGCACTGAACCGTAACCCCCCAGTGATAGTTTATAGTGGCAGGTCGGTATAAACTTCACATGCTTCAGCATCTGGTGCTGCTTCTCTGTATTCTAGTGGAAATCATCTAGTTTGTAGTGTCTCATTGCACCAACAGCTGCTTAAAATCTCTTGAAAGAATCATAACCAGTAGCTCACCAGGTGGCAGGAAACTTGTCAGTGTTCAGCTCCCGCAAGATCCATGGTCCCCTCCACGAGCTGCCTTTGGAGGCTTACTGGGACTGCCTGGGACTCAGCAAGACTGCAATTCCTGTGTTCTTCCAAGAAGACACTTCCTTTACGAGGAGAAGCCACGGGAGGGAAGCTGGCTGTCTGATGTTTGCACAAGCCAAATGCCAGAAATCTGGAAGACGAACTTTCATTATGCCAATGTTACATGCACAGTTCATTTTGGTGTTAAAAGGATAGATGCTGGGAATTTCTGGTGGTTATATATATATATGTATGTATATGTATAGAGGAAGCTCTTATATAAACTGGCTGTTCATTCCTGAGTGCCGTTGTCTTCTCTGCTCCCTCTCCCAGCCCTGTGGGTGTGCTCTTGCAGTCTGTGAGCAGTTGTTTGTCAAACCATTCCAAAAATTTAACACTCTACTTGAATTCCATGAGCTGCCCCTTGTCCTGGCTCCTCTGGCTGGAACTGGGCTCTGCCTGCTCCAGCTTTCCTTAGGAGGAGGGAAGGGAGACCTGGCAGAGGGCACAGGGGCAGCTCTGGAGTGACTGGAGCGTGTGAAGCTGGCACGTGGGGTGTTTAGATGTGGTTGATGTGCTCATCACTGAAGCTGTGATAGAACACATGGATTTGGGTTTTTTCCCTACTTTTCACCACATTGGACTCCCCGGAGCAGGGCTGGGTGAGCTCACAGAGCAAGGTCCACCCCGTGCTGAGGGCGTGGGCTGCAGCATCACGTGTGTGTATGTATGTATATATGCACATATGTATATATTTATACAACAGGTGTGCACCTTGGGTTTTTCTTTGGTGGTAAAAACGTGACATTTGGCTCCAAGTACTCTGAATTCAGCCAGGCAGGGGGATGTGAGTTTTGTGTGGCCACAGTTGTGCTGCTTTGCTCTCAGCTGCAGGAAAACCCAAACCTGGCCTGTGGGGTTGAGGGACTGCTGAGGACAGGGTGAAGGAGCCTGTTGTATAAATAAATGGGTTGTGTGAGTGGGAGAAGCACCTTCTGCTCCCCACAGCCTGCTCGGGGCGTTCCCACGGGAGCAGTGTGCGGTGTTTGCATGGCCAGGTGCCGTCCCTCCCCTGGCAGGTTGGTTCCAAAAGGACTTGGAGTTACTGAAATTCCTACAGCCAGAGCTGGCAGTGATCCATGTGAAGGCACAAGGCTTGTGGCCGAGGTACATGTGAGTCCCACCACGTCCCCTCTGGCCGTGCTGGACAGAGTCACCACCGCCCTCCTCCTCCTCAGGCTGTTCCTTGCAGGGGCTGTTCCCGACACGCAGCACACTGGGGGATCCTGCTTCATGGCAGAAATGGGGGAATATTGGGGAGATTTTTACTGCTGACACCTCTGAAGTTCTGTTTGTGGCCATCACGGTCGATAAACTCCAAGTTTGCCAATTCCAAACGCGCTGTTTCCTTGCTGGATGCTGAGCCGATCGCTGTCATTCCTTCCTCCCTCTCATCCCACCCTTGCCTGCCGGGCTGGGGCAGGGTGTGGATGGGTCGGTTGGTGTCACTGCTGACATCCCAGGTGGTTTGTGTTCATTTTGCATGTGAGCAAGGCCCTGAACTGTGTAATGCCTCGTGGGGTTTGGTTTCCCGGCCTCTTTGTGGAGCCGGGGGGAGCTGAGGACGCCGGGAGAGACGCGTCTGCGTTTGCACTGCACTTCAACTCGGGTGGGGGTGGGGGATAGGGGGAGCCCATCTTTAAAAAAGAAAAAAATAGTAAAAAAACCCCAACCAAACCCACTACAATCGAAGTATAAATGCATCTGAGAAGCAATTATAATATAGACATATATCTATTTTGTTATGTTACTAAAGGACCATACTTTGAGTTGTCTGTAAGTAGACGTGGCTGTCTGAACTTCGTGGATTGTAACACTCGATACTACTGAGCTCCTGTACATACCCGCAGCGACGGCAGAAGGAATTATTTTCTGTTCTAGCATGGTAATTTGTGTCTTGTATGTCCGAATATAAACTAAAATAAAGATTGCTAAGTTATCGGAAACCACTGTTGTAAAATAAATGTTTTCAATGCAGAAATGCCAACCAGCTTTTCCTTTCTTTATCTGCACGCTGGGACTCGGGGTGAGAGGGAGGGGCTGGGGGACATGGCGGGGCTGGGAAGTGGGAGAGGTCACCCATCCCTGGGACAGGCACACTGTGTGGGGTCCCTGGGCAGGGACTGCAGCTGCTCCCCTCTGCCCCTCCTGCACCCACTGTGGAGTCCTGGCTGGTTTTGAGCCCTACAGGACAAAGATCTTTATACAATGCTGGACCCTGGCGGGTATTTGGGGTGTAAATGCAGGTTAGAGTTGTCAGGAGGGGCTGTGAATTGTTTGCAGGGCTGGGGAAGGGAACAGGGGACGTCTGTCTCTGCAGTAAAAATACCCTTTTCTGGAGAAGCTCAGGTTGTTGACACTGGATTTGCTCCTGGTGTCACCAGCAGAAAGACCAAAGCAAAGATGAGTGGAAGATGTGCTGAAGGTGTTACAAGATTGATCCAAGCCAAGGTGGGGACCAGGGCAGCACGGATCTGTCCTGCACCCATGCCCATTGTGAATATGGGGCTGCCCCTGCTGCAGGTGGCAGCAGCAGCTGTTCTGACCCACGTGGCTTCCATGGGATTGTTCCACCTCTGGTGGAGGTGAGCACAAAATTGTGTTTCAGTTTGGGGTTGTCAGATTGGATAGGGCTTTGAGCAGTCTGGTCTAGAAGGTGTCCCTGCCCATGGTCCGTGGTGCCCCAGCAACACCAAAAGCTGCTGGGGCAAAGCAGCCCCTTGAGAGAGGCAGGGTAGGGTGCAGGATCAGCTCACTGAGGTTCACAAAGCCACAAGCAAGCTGCTCAAATTGGGCATGTGCTCCTCACCACTTCCCTGCTCCTGTCTCAGCATGGTCTGATCTTTACCGTGGTTTCTGTCCTAACCGCACAAGTCTCTACTCCCTCACTGTCCCCTCTGCACTGTCCCCAGGCTGCCAGAGCTCCTGTGCCATCTCCAGTCAATTACCCATGGTTGGGAGGGTCGAGCTGACCAGGGGAAGGGGGTGTTGAGCCCCTCCCTGGTTTGTAGAGTGCGTGGCTGGGACATTTTCCTCCTTCCACCATGAGGGTCACTGCCTGGGAGCCTTCCCAAACCCCATCCAGCCCTGTCATACCTGGTCATGGACCCCACAGAGCTTGGGAAGGGCTGCTGCGAGCACAAGGCTGTGATTGCTGGAGAGAGATTGAGGTGAGGGGGGTTCATACCCCAGAGAGGGCACAGCTTGGGGAGGGAGGGGGACAGAACCGTCTGCAATGCTCTTACACAGATGCTCGTCTTCCTCTGAGATCTGCCAAGCTCAGGTGTGGCTAAACCTTGTCCCAAATCCCCAGCTGTGGCACCCAAAGGTGCACACTTGCTGCAAAGTTGGGAATTGGCAGCTTTCGGAGCCGTTTGCAGGGACACGGGAGAAGCCCTGGGTGGGTCTCAGGGTGCAGCTTCCAGTCGGGGAGGCACCACCTGCATCGTTCAGAGCTCTTTATGCTGGTGCTTTCCACCCAAGGATGCACCTGGGGTTGCTCCGGTGTTTTTGGGGAGACCTGGTTTGGGTCCACAGGTCCACGACAGTGGGGAAGCATAAGAGCACAGCAGCAGGGCAGGTACGAGGGTGACTTTAATGCACAACAGTGACATGCGGGACGCAGTGACAGAAACACTGCCAGGCAGGGTGGGGACTCCCTGGGCACGGCTGCAGCCCCCAGCATCCCCCCTTTCTCCGCTCTGCCGTGGTGTCTCGCTGTGGGGTCGGTCTCCTTCATTCCCCCACCTCCAGCGACCCTCCTTCATTTTCCTATACTCTGCAGCAAGAGCTTATTGCTGAGCGCCTTCTGGGCCAGTCTCTCCTCCCGGGACATCTCCAGGAACTCGCGCAGGAGATGGAAGGTGAGATCCAACGAGTTGGGTTTCCCGTCTCGCCTCTTGCCGGTTTGCAGCCCCCGCGGGGCTCGGGGGGCCGGGGTGGCCTCTGCCCCGTGGAACTGGCACAGTCTTTGGGGCAGGGGATCGGTGGCAGGGACCGGGGGTCGCGGGGCTCCCATCCAGGGCTCCCAGGTGAGTTGGGGGGCCAGGGTCAGCCTGCGGGATGGACCCCGGGGCCACTGCAGGGGTGAGCAGGTCTCCGAGGGCAGGAAGAGCAGGACGAGGACGGAGGCAGCTGAAATCATCCTGACCCGCATCGCAGCCACTCCGGGGCCAGATGCCTGCAAGAGCAGCCCCCCCCACCCCGGACCCCCACATCCCCCCCCGCTGCGGTCAGGGGTCACTCGAGGGACTTCACCCCGTTGGGGAACCCCGCCTCAGGGATGAGATCCCCGGGGATGCAGCCCCCGGGACGTGACCCCCGCCCCCGCCGATGGGAACCTCACCCCCCGTCCCTGGGACAGGACCCTTTTGGGGACAGGACCCCCCGCGGGCTGGGAACCCCACCCGGGGACGGGACATCCCTGCGCCCGGGATGGGACTCCCCCCGGGCATGGGACACCCTCGGCAGCTGGGACGGGACCCTCCAGGACCTGGGACGCGCCGCGAGGGGACACCCCCCACACCGCGGGATAGGACCCTTCTCTCCCCGGGACCGGACACCCTCGGGCGCGGGATTCCCCTCCTTGGCCGGGGCTCGCGGGGGTGGCGGTGGCTGTCCCGGTCCCCGTGCGGGGCTCACCGCTCTCCGGCGCTCCGCTGGCTCCGCTCCCCCCGCAGGACGCGCCGCTCCGCCGCCCGCAGCCCGCGCTTTATAGGGGCGGGGGAGCCACGTGATGGGAGCGGGGCCGGGATCTGTCCGCGGTGCTGAGCGGGGGGAGCGGCGGGGGACACGGGGGGACGGTGTGGGGGGCACGGGGATGCGTGGGAATGAGAGGCTGGAG
>VZRZ01007070.1:52150-72731 GCA_013398175.1 Climacteris rufus
GTGTGAGTGCGGGGTGGACGTGGGATGAGTGCGGGGAGTGTTTGGGGGGCCCCTGGGGATGGGGAGTATGCAGGGTGTGTATGCAAGCGAGTACAAGTGTTTTGAGGGGCGTTTCTCTGTGTCACGCTCGGGGTGTTCGAGAGGTGAGGGGGAGCTAGGAGGGTGTGAGGGGTGTGATGTGCTTGTGATGTGTGCACGACAGACCCCCTGCGTGTGACAGGGTGACTGGGGGTGCAGCAGGACCAGCCAGCCGAGCCCCAGGCTCCCATGTCACACCTGGATGTGTTTCCTGGCACTTGGGCCCTGGACACCCCCATGGAGCCCCCTGGTCCTCGCAGGGCTGTGTGTGCCCAAGGCAGAGGGGCACACCGGGGCACTGGGGCTCGGCCTTGAGCTCTGTAGCATTTCATGTCGCAGGAAAAGTTTTCCCGATGGCTCCTTCGGCAGCTGTTTGGTGAAGGCAGCCCCGGCTCCTTCCCGGCTCCTCCCAGTGATCCCTCTCCTGATATCACACAGATAAAAACTTCACTGCAGAAGCAAAATGTGCTTCTGGAGCACCGTTTCCCCCGTCTGTCACAACACAGAGGCATGTTCTTCCCCCATCCTGATCCCAGCACAGACACACACCTCGGGATGCATCCCAGGATCCCAGGGAAGCCTGCGAGGGATTCATTTCCCTTTCCCTCCCTCCCTGCTGGAGCCTCCATTGCCTGGCCCCCAGAGCTCAGCAATCACTTCCTTCACCTTGCAGAAGCACTGCTGCCTCTGCAATTTAAATTCCCTCCTGAGGAGCAAACATTTCAAGAGAAGGGGAAAAACCAAATCAGCCCACATTAAGTAGAACTTGGATGAATGGCAAGAGCCCCTCCATCCTCCTCCATGGCAGGAGCCAAATGAAAAACAAGGGTTCTGCAGAGTTCTGAGCGTCATTGGAAAGAGCTCAGGAGGCCTGTGGGGCTGGCAAGCAGGGGCCCCTCCGAGCCCCCCCAAATGCATAATAACTCCCAGCAGCAGCAGAGTGAGCGCTGGCTGGGCAGGAAAGGGGAGCAGCTGCCTCCTGCTCGCTTTGTGAGCTTTTTAAGTCCTTTTCTTCACTGAATCATCGAGATCCGCTCTCATTTCCAGTGCTCCACCTGAGCCTGCTTCTCCCCCTGTCCCCGGTGCCTGACCCTGTGCTGTGCCTCACCCCAGCACCGGTGCTGAGCTCAGCCCTGCTGTGCTGCCAGCAGCGCTGCCCGCAGCTCCCAGGGCATCCCCAGACCTGCTGGGGGCTGAGGGCAAATGAGACCCCAAAATCGCAGGAGGAAAAGGGATCGGCTCCACCAGTGACTGCAACCCAGTGCAGGGAATGGAGCTGCCTCCCCTGTGCTGCCTGGCTGCTCAAGGGGGCTCCCAGCATGGTTTCAAACCTCCTTGAAGACTTGGTGGGTCCCGGGGGTCCAGCTCAGCGATTTTGGCTGCTCCCCTGCTCGTGTGGCTGGGTTCTCTCTGCAAAACTCTTTCTGCTGGGGCTGCTCACAAAAGCAGCACTCGGTGGGGCCAGGGGCTGTGGTAGAGGAGGCAACAGGAGGGGCTGATGCCCAGAGCATCACTCGGAGGTTTTGGGGGCCACCTTGTCTCAGAATAGTGAGCCAGTGGCTCTGGGCAGGGATTGCTGCTCCTGCACTGGCACCGGCATGGCCGGGAGCAGAGCAGAGAGAGGCAGCTCAGTTCACCCCTTACCCCCGTGGCCTGCAGTGGGGCTGCTAACGCTTTAGACCGTTTATCTTTAGGATTATTAATTTAACTGCAGAAAATACCGTGATTCCGACAAGTGTGTCTTGTACTTGTGTTTTATTTAGGAAGCTCAACTTGAAAAATTAAAAATACCCTATTTTTTTTTTCCCACTGCCTTCATAAATTACTGACACATCCAGCGCTGACGGGCCCCGCGCACCGCCTGGGGATTCATTATCGTCACTTTCAGGGCTGTCACTCTCTCTTCCTCTAGTCAGGAATGTGAGGAGCGACGTGTTAATGATGCTTTCAGGGATGCCAAACTCACCCCTGGGCTGCGCTCACTGGTGCACAGAGGCAGGGATCCGGGTGGGAGTCAGAGAGGTTCCTAATTAGGCACTTTTAATACTCGGAGCCTTCTGTCACATGAGCAGCGACTCGCACGCGGCAGCTGCTGCATCGCCGACCATGACAACTTCAGCGCTAACGTGTGGCCGAGCTTCCAGCAGCTTCTCCTGAGGAACCGGTGGGATTTGCCAGCCACTTTCCTCCCTTTGCTCCTCGGGGGCTGTCACCCACCTTGGTCCTTCCCCATCCTCACAAACAGCCAGGGTGCAGACGAAGCTCCGGTGCCCCTCGCTCCCCGCTGTGCTTCCCCATGTGCTGGGGGCAGCCACGGGGCTGGTGGGGCTGGCACTGCCCGTCCCGCTCTGGAGAAGGCATCTCATGGGCTGACGAACCTGAGATTGACCCTGATGTTTCACCATTCTCAGGTTAGACAGTCCTCGAGGTGCCCCTCGCTGGGGCAGCCACCGAACCCCCTGCCATGTGCCTTGTGCCCCACACCGTGTACTTGCCCAGACCTCGCAGCCTCTGAGGAATTCAGAGGAGACAGCAAAGCAGCTCCTTGGCTCTGGTTTTACAGTGGGGTTATCTGTGGGACCCACCCTGTCCTCCTCCATTGCCCTATATGCTCCCAGGAAATCATGGAAACACAGATTCCATGGGTTGGAAAAGACCTCTAAGATCACCAAATCCAGCCATTCCCCCAGCATGGCCAAGCTCACCACTAAATCATGTCCCCAGGTGCCACATCTACATTTCTTTTAAATCCCTCCAGGGATGGTGAACCCACCGCTTCCCTGTGCAGCCTGTTCCAGTGCTGGACAAGTCTTCTGGTGAAGGAATTTTCCCTAATATCCAAACGAAACCTTCTCAGATAGAATTTAAGGCTGTTTCCTCTCATCCTGTCACTTGTTACCTGGGAGAAGAGACTTGACTCCACCTGGCTACACCCTCCTTTCAGGGAGTTGTGTGGAAAAATTGTTGTTAAAAGCTCATCAATCAAAATGAGTGAATTTAATACAAAATTAAAAGGAAGAGTTTTCCCAGTTAGGCACTCATGAGCTCCATGCAAGAAGTCAGTGAGCTTGGAAAGCTGTCAGCAAAAAGCACTGAGAAAGGAATCTGTGATCTGTGTTCAGCCCCTTTCTGGGTTTCTTATTTTGTTTGGGTCCAAACACACTCCCACTTGTGTGGTGTGTGTGGCGACTGAGCCAGATGCAGCTCTGGGTTCTCCACACACAGTCAAACCTGTTCAGTGGAGTGACTCTGGATTTCCCTTGGAGCAAGGGAACAAAAATCTTTCTAATGGAAGCAAGGGAACTGTGGAACCACAGCCCAGCTTTACCTTCTCCAGTACCTCCACTGGAAACCTGAGCAGCTTCGGGGGTTTTAAGCTTTGTATTATGGGCTTGCAAAGATGAAAAAGAAGATGGAAAAGGTAAATAGAACGAGTTTCTCTAAGCAAGATGAAGTTTTAGTAAGTTTGGTACACAGAATAAAGTATGGCAGAACCCTCCCAATTGGCCCCAAGCAGAACAGTGGAAAACACTTCCAAAAATAATCAGGAATCACTTGGAGAAAGGAAAAAAAAGAAGGTGCAGGACAGTGCCTGCCTTACCTGTGAACCCAGGACCAGCTCCCCTGCACCACTGCCAGCCCCAGCCCCTGTGGTCTGCTCTCCTCCCCCTGCCACCCCCATGCCGGCTTTTATGGCCTTTCTTGTCACCCGGCTGAGCCGAGCGGGCCACAGCGAACTGCCACGCTCTCTGCTGGCTTCCTGTTTGCTCACCGAGCGGCTGCGGTAAAATTTCCATTACACGCTGGACAGGCAGGGTGGCAGAGAGAAGTGAGGCAAAAAATGAAACCCTAACACAACTCTGTGTTTTAGTGGTTCTCTTGACTTGTTTGAAAATGAGAAAGTGCTGTTAGAAAAAGACAGAAGTGAAAAGGGATGCCCTGGCTCTGGGAGCTGCAGACCATCCTCCAGTCTCAGTCTAGATGCTCTGGGTTCCCCCTCCCTGTTCCCAAGGGACTGAAGAGGTCCTGCTCTTCAGTTCAACAAAGAAGACCCTTCTTCCCATCCCACCAAGCAAAAAAGCATTCTGCAAATGCTGCCTCTCTGAATGGAGCCACAAGGCAAAGCTCCGTTCTGCCCTGACCAGTGGCTGTGGGTCTGCATCCACCCTAAAGCAAATCCGTCTCAGCAATGAGATCCCCCAGCAATGCCAAACCCAGAGAGAAGAGCAGCTCCCCTGTCTCACGGCTCCAAGAGAGCAGATCTGCAGGGGACTGATTTATTTCCGTCTTTCGTTTATCCTCAGTGTGTGCAGAAGAATCATTTTGGCTGTTGAGGTGAGGAGGGCAAAGGGAAAAGTGGAAAATTGCCTGCCATGAAAATATGGATGTTGTCAAAAGATTCAGGCCCATCTGGAGAAGTGTCTCTTGGTCTGGAGAGGAACAACTCCATGGTTGGAATGAGATGAGTTTTAAAGTCCCTTCCAACCCATCGTGGGATTCTATGATTCAACAAATGTAAACTGAACATTCACTGCCATGGGCAGGGACCTTCCACTACCACAGATTGCTCCAAGCCACATCCAACCTGCCCTTGAGCACTTCCAGGGATGGGGCAGCCACAGCTTCTCTGGGCAATCTGCGCCAGGCCTTGCCACCCTCAAAGGGAATAATTGCTTCCCAATGTTCAATCTAACCCTGCCCTCTGTCAGTTTGGAGACATTCTCACTTGTCCTGTCACTCCATTCCCTTGTCAGAAATCAGTGAGGTCAATAAAATGTTTTAAACATCTTTGTTGTTTCTAAATGCCCCTATGGTGAGTGAACTTGACCAAGGACTGCTCTAAGCAGCAGACAGCATGAATTTAATTAAGGTGCTGCTGAAAAAGTTTCCAGTGGCACCAGGCAAACATGTTCGTGCATAGCATGTTGGATGTATTGGCTGATCACCATGCATGACACTCCTCATTCAGCAGCTTCAAAATACCCATTTTCCGCCACCATTTCACTACTAACTTCTGAAAACCCACCTCTGCCAGCCCTGACAAATCTCCTTGTTTCTAATACACAGAAATTCAGCATCTTTTAAACAACTGGCCAATATTGTGCCCTGCAGAGCTGTGGGGTGGAGATGCCAGGTCAGGGGAGCTGTGACATGCTGCTTGCCCAGACCCAGGCCCGGGAGGTGACTATGACAGCACAGTCCACTCCTGCAATGAATTGCTGAGTTCTCAGATGAGTATTGGGGCCAGCACACAGGTTTCAGCCCACAAGGTCTGTGTGTTTCTGTACAAATATGAATCAAGCAGGTAACAAGTTCAAAAGAAAAATGAGTTGTTTCCTCTGACCCATTGATCCCTGGGCACTTTTCCAGCCCCACCAAGCCCGCAAGAGGGGCAACCCCCAGCACCAGACCTCCTCATGCCGTTACCTCGAGCAAGGAGAGATTTCATCTATTTCAGAGAAAACTGAGCTCATCTGCTGCAGAAAGAGAAAACATAACTCGAAAGTCCTCCTCTCAGGTGTTCCGGCCTTGAAATGACTGTGGTTGCTCTTTGATGGTCAAGCAGACATTGTTCGCTTTTTTTTTTTTCTGTTGGCTTCTCCTTTTTTTTTTTTTTTTTTTTTTTTTTTTTTTTTTTTTTTTTTTTTTTTAACCGCTCGGATCTATTTTTAGTGATGAGGGGATGGTGCTCAGGAGGCTCTGCCACGGGTCACACCAGGGGGGTTTGGGTCACTCCGGATGCCAAGCAGGAAATCAAACACAGCCGGTCCTGGTGGTCCTGCCATGGTGGGTGGCTGCAAGCACTGCTGAGTCCCACAGAGGGGTTTGGGACCATGATGATGGCAGGAGGATAAAAACACGGCCGAGAGCAGGGGTCCTGCCGTGGGAGGTGCAACCCCAATGGTGGTGGGGGACTGCTGCTGAGTCCACGAGCACCTTGTGATAGCAATAAATCAAATAATTCTGGTGGGGGTTTTTTTGGCTGCTTTAATGAGATACCTGGAAGTGTGGTTTGCAATGACAAAAAAGGCATGCTTTTTTCTTTTCAGGCCTTTTCTCTGGTGTGTTCATGTTAGGGAGGAGGCAGTAGGGAGGGTCACCATGGTCCATGGTGTCCTTGTGTGCCATGCGCTCCTGGCTGGGCTGCTCAACAGCAGGTGGGAGCTGGAACAGTGACTGTCCCAGTCAGAGACAGGAGTGCTGGGCTCGATGATGCTCAAAACCCACCACTTTTGCCTTTTTTCCACTTGAAAACGTGGCGTGACCCTGGTGGGGCGGTTTGGGCTGGTAAAAAGACCAGCTATATCTCCCACCCCACTGGGACAGAGCCTCATGGCTGGGACTGTTCAGAAAGCCTTAGATCAGTATCTTGGCAAAAAAAGCATGGTTTTTACTGTGTTCTAGCACCTCAGCCCATGGCCAGCATGGCCACAGAGCCTCTGGCTGGGAGGGCAGTGAGACACAGGCAGAGGGAGGGAGGGAGCCGCCCGCCGCCCACGCAGTGTTTCCGATGAGGTGTTTGCTACCAGCAGTTTGCCACAAACCAAATAAATTCTGTCTGGTAGCCCTGAAACGAAATTTGGTCTGGTAGCGCTAGTAATGGCGGCGTGAGGGAGAGGAACATGGCGGGCTGACAGGGACGGTGAGGGATCCAAGATGGCGGCGTGGCGTGAGGGCGGTCTCGGCAGTGAGGGTGGAAGCCATCAGGAACAGTGTTTGCTGGTGAATCAGCCATGGTTGCCTTGAGCAGGCACAGTGCAGGAGGGGAGTTTTTACTCCCATGTTTACCAGGGGAGGGAGCAGCCCACAGGGCGGGAGGGGAGGGAAGGCGCCATGTTTGCCAGTGGTGGCAGCAGCCGGCCTGTGGGAGCCACTGGCATGGGGTTGGTTTGCTGAGGTAAAATAATAACAAAATTATACAATATGATGAGTTGGAAGGGACCCATCAGGATCATCCAGTCCATCCCCCAGGATGGAGAGTCAGACCATGTGCCCGAGGATGTTGTCCAAACCCTTCTCGAACTCAGACAGGCTGGGTGGTGGCAAACCTGGGTTTGTGGGATGAAATGGGGATGAAAGGAAATGGGGATCTGCTGAGGAAAAGTGCAGATCTGAGGAAAAATGTGGATCTACTGAGGGAAAAGGAAAGTGCAGATCTTTTGAAGTAAAATAAGGATCTACTAAGGAAAAAAGCACATTTGATTCGGAAGAAGAGCAGATCTAGTGGGGAAAGTGTAGATTGGCAGCAAAACAAGGATCTGCTAAGGAAAAATGGTGAGTCCACTGCTGCCCTGGGCTGCCTGTTGCAATGCCTGAGCATCCTTCAGGTGAACAAATTTTCCCTAATATCCATTCTAAACCTCCCCTGGCACAACTCTTTCCTCTTGTCCTGTCGCTTGTTACCTGAGGCCAGAGAGTGACCATGCTGGGGGGAGGAAGTGCTTTGTCCCCCCAGGTAAACAATATGTGGATACCCCATCCCTGGAAGTGTTCAAAGCCAGGTTGGACAGAACTTGGAGCAACCTGGTCTAGTGGAAGATGTCCCTGACCATGTCATGCTCTTCCATGGAGCCAGTGACCCACCACTGCTCACCTGCTGCTTCAAAAGCCCCCGTGCCTGCCCGTCCTCCCGTGTTTGTGCTCACGAGCTCTCCTTCCACCCACACAGGGAACTATTTTTAGCAGACACTAATCAAGTGTCAGTGTTGGCTCTGAGCATGGCTTTCAGCTGAGGGCTTCTTCTTTCACCAAGTGCTGGCAGGAACTCGGGTGTGTGTTTTCTTTTAAATCTAGCTGAGAATTTACACAATGTGCCGCAGAGCAGTGGCAGTTATTTCGGGCTTGTGACACCAAAGCCCACACTGAGTGATCACCAGGTGACTCCATTTTGGTGAGGGCCTGTCAGAGCATCCCCCTCCCAGCCCCACGCTGCTGGCAGCACCTGCTTGCCTTGCCTGACCCCTCGGTAGCCTGCTCCGGGCCAAGGATGCCCAGACAAGAGTTAGGTTTGCTCCTCCTGGCATGTTTATCTCCTGTACAAAGATGTTGCATTCATACTTCAAACCCTGTAGGAAAGGAAAATGCATCATGTTCAGCCCCGGAGGCCACAGCCTCCTCTGTCTGAAATCCCCTCCTGGGGGGCTGGCTCTCCTTCCACTGGGGCCACCCTGCTCACTGTGTTCTGGAAGGGATATGGGATGTGCTCCTCACCACATCTCCAGCAGCTCTGATTCAGCAAGAGCTGGGGTTGGGGTGATGTCTGTTTCACTTTGGCTGCTAAACTCACAGCAGAGACTTGGTGCTTCTTCAGCTGAAGTGTGACATGATCCTAGCTGTACTTCACAGAATCGTAGAATCTCCCGAGTTAGAAGAGACCCATAAGGATCATCAAATCCAACTCCTGACCCTGCACTGGGCACCCCAACAATCCCACCGTGTGCCTGAGAATGTTGTCCAAACGCTCCTTTGAGCTCTGTCATGTGTGGGGCGGTGATAACTGCTCTGGGGAATCTGTTCAGTGCCCAATCACCCACTTGGGAAAGAACCTTTTCCTAGTACCCAACCTAAATCTCCCCTGATACAGCTGCAGATGTTCCCTCAGGTCCTGTCCCTGGTCACACAAACAGATCAGTGCCCGCCCCTCTGCTTCCCTCAGGAGGAAGCTGCAGACCCCGATGGTGTCTGCCCTCAGTCTCCTCTTCTCCAGGCTGAACAAACCAAGTGACCTCAGCTGCTCCTTTTATGTCTTCCCCTCCAGATCCTTCACCATCCTCATGTCCCTCTGTCCCTCCTTTGGACCCTCTCTAATACCTTCAGTTTCCTTGCAGACATGAGAAACTGCCTCTACTCTGGCACCAAGTCTTCATTTGGATCAAGAGCGTGGTATTCTTGACCTCCCACCACTGCTCATGGCATCTCTCCTTCCAGGACAGTAGTCCTGAAGGGTCACAAATCCTTCTGGGTGCCTATGGGAAGTGACAAAGAATGGCTCAGTTGAAGAAAACCAGAGAAAAAATTTATTATTGTCCTTTATAAAATATCTCCAATAAGTTATATAGGCAAATATTTAAATTAAAATAAATTAACTCCACTCTATGCTGGGACATGCAACTGTCCACAAAGTCAAACTAGGATTTATGTTTCTTTGAAAAAATATGCCCTAGATCTCCGATGTAACATTTGAAAAAAATATCTATGCTTGGTGAAAGGAAGGAGAAATCTGCACTGGACAGAGGGGTTAAGGTGCGGTGCTGAAGCTGCCTGGTGCCAGTGGCACCTCCACATCCAGCTAAGTGCTAAGAGCATCCTCATCGTCGCTCCAGTCGGGAGGAGCGTCCGTCCCGAAGTACCGATCGCCAAAATTCCCTGTGGGGAGAGAGAGAGTCAGAGTGCAGCACTGCAGGAGCCTTGGGACCCATCCTCCTGCCTGTCCTCATCCCAGCAGGCAAGGAGACCAAAGCAGGTTTATCTGACAGCTTGAATAGCAGGAAAACTTGAGTGTCAGCAAAACTGGAGCAGCCTGGAGGCTGGTTTAGCACCCGGTGGAAAGGTGTTTCCTGGCACAGCAGAGGTGAGGACAGAAGAACACAGTGAGCTTGTTTTGGGCCAACTCATGGAAGGGAGCAGCTTAGGGAAGGAGGGCTGCTCTAGCTGTCCCAGCCTGACTTCTCAGCCTGGAGCTGGAGGAGGCTCGTGGCATGTGGAATTGCTGGCAAGCTGATGGCTGCCTGGCAGCTCTGAGCCAGCATGATGATCCTGATGCCCACCTGGCAGCAGGGCCCAGCAGGGACAGTAGGTCCCTGGGTAATGTAAGGCCAGACCTAAATTGCTGCTGACAACCAGGGTTTCATGTCCTCTCCCCACCAGAAGCACGAAAAATCCCCTCACCACAGGTCATTGCTACCAAGACACTCACCGATGCCGGGGATTATCCGGAAGAGGTCATTCACCTTCTTGTCCACAGCTGTGGTGATGATCTTCACCCGGGGGAACGCATAGGCGACCGAGTGGACACCCATCTCTGCCATGAGGAGGGAGAGCAGGAAGATCTTGTCCTCTGGGACATCATGATCCTACAGGAAATGCAAAGGGACAGCTCCTGGTGAGGCATCCCAGCCTGTGCTGTGTGCCCTGACACCCTCCTTCCCATGGAGGAGCCAGTTCCAGGCACATCCCCTCAGCATGCCTGTGGTTTTGCAGATTGCTCCAGAGCCAACCCCCCACCTAACACTGTTCATACCAGCAGCACCCTCACTGCCATCATTGCTGCAGCGCCCGTGGAGACCGTGCAGTCCATCAGGATGACGTGGTCTTCGCTGATGTCCTTTGGCAGCCGCAGGTAGTGGAGCTGGGCAGAGGAAAAACGGAGCAGCTTAGAGGCTGCAGGGAAATGGAGCAACTCAAGCCCTTCTCTTTGAGGGGTGAAGGATCCTTCCTGCATCCATATCCCTGGGACCCTGGCTGTCAGCTCGGAGCCAGCGCAAACACTCCACAGCAAACCAGCCCCTGGCATGCACAACCCCGCTGGCAAAGCCCACTTGAGCAGCTTTCAAAGCACTCAACCCCTGCCAAGACCAAGTGCCAGGAAACACCTGAGCCACACCCTCACCCCACATTCAGGTTAGCACCAGAGATGTCCTCAGCATTCCCGGGGTTTACCTCTGGCTCGCCCGTGTTGCAGTTGGTCTGGATGAGGATGGTGCCGATGCGGACGTCCTTGCACACCGCGCGCAGCGCCGGCTCCATGGTCTCTCCCGCGCGCAGGATGGACACCCCGGTGATCTGCAGCACACGGCCGGGGTGGTCGCACGGTGTGGGAGCTGCCACCACCCCACATGGCACTGGGTCTCGGCAGCAGGGTACTCTAACGGGCAACCCCAAAGCACATCCCTTCCAAGAGGGCTGGGCTGCTCCCAGTCCAGGCTCCCACCCTCAGTGGGAGGGCACAAGTGGCATTGCTGATGGCACCCTTGGCCAACGACCTGCCTGTGCTGAAGGTACAGGGTGTCATACTCATGAGAGCAGGCACCAAACCCAGCCTGATGGCAGCTGGGGGTCCCTCCCTGCACCCACAGGACTGCCAGTGCACCTGAATGGGCCAAGTCTCAACAGTGCTTTGGCTTCCACTTACTTGCTTCCCACTGTATGTCCTCCCTTCGTAGTCATGTCCCTGAGGGGTCTGGACTGTACAACTCTACAAAAAACATGTGAGAAGAGTTACTAGAGGTTCTGACATGGGTCTTGGGGGAGCCCTGGAGTTAGCCCGATGTGGGCTGGGCTGGACACTGGGACACCAAGGCTGGACAAGGAGCTGTCACCCATGGCCACAGCATTTCTTCACAGCCTCGGGAATCCTGGCTTTTCAACCCAAGGGTTCAAAGAACTGATCCATGGGGAAGGTTGGAGGAGCAGAATCAGGACTGTCCTGGCTCCTCAGCAGTTCTAGGTTAGGAATTGGAGAGGAAACCCAGCAATTACAGCCCTGAACCCACCTGGAACGGGAGCAGGGAGAGTGCGTGCTCAATCAGCAACCGCATCAGCCTCTTGGAGTAGAAAATGAACTCGTCTCTGCTGGTCTCCTTGTTTCTAGAGGGGAGGGAAAGACAACGTCAGCTGTGGACCAAAATGTGTCCCAGGAGATGCCAGAAGAGGTCAGAGACAGCTTCTGCCCCTCCCTGGTTCTTATTTGCACCATCTGAGCCTGGAACTGTGGTGTCCGTTTTAAGATAAAAAGCAGAAAAATCATTGGCAAGACCACTGAGCAGTAACTGCACAGCTCCTCTGTGCAGGAGCCACCACCATCTGTCCTGTCTTTTGTCTGCAGGACAGGCAGAAATGGGACTGGGGAGCCCAAAGCCAGGCCAGCCCACCCCAGTGGCAGTCGAGCCCCATCCCACCCCGGGAGCTGCAGCAGGGGCTTTACCTGATGATGGTGTGCATGCCCCTCACCTGAGGGGTGCTCTTCAGCACACTGAGGGTCTGAGGAAGGGGGTGGCACTGGTGAGCGGAGGCCAGGGCAGCCCTGAAAACCAAACACATGGTCAGAAGGTCTGGGGAAGGCTGCCCAAAGGCTGGAGCACAGCACACAGCCAAAGCCATCCTCCCAGATGTCATCTCACACTGCAAACACACCCTGAGGCCATCCAGCTGAACTGAGCGAGCAACCAGCCCTGCCTGGTCCCCTGCCATGGCAAAGGGACCTTGTCCCATGGGGTCACTGGAACTAGGGGGACCTTGAAGCCCAAGGACCTGCCCTTTCTGCTGGGCAGGTGACCCAAGTTCATAGAATGGTTTGGGTTAGAAGTGACTTTAAAGACCATCTTGTTCCAGCCCCGTGCCATGGGCAGGGTCACCTTCCACTAGACCAGGTTGCTCCAAGCCCCATCAACCTGGCCTTGAACACCTCCAAGGATGGGGCAGCCACAGCTTGCCCATCTTGGTTTTCACTGTTTGGGAGGGAAGTAGAAAATAAAATCAAAACCTTCTTCTGTTCCAGAGTCTTATCTGGTGATGGATCCTGGACTCATGGGATGAGGAGGGGCTGTTGTGGTTGTCTCTGACCTACAAGTGCCAGAGGTCACTAGGTATTGGACAGACAGCCAGTCTGGCAGTGCTGGCACATTTCTGGAATGTGACTATTTCAGAGAGCACCTGGCCCATTCCAAATTGGGAACAGCTTCAAGACTTTATGGCTGGACAGGACTGTTTCTGTGTGAGTCATTCCACATAACGAATAGGGCTGGGAGCTATTCTTGGATCAAGGGAACACCATTCATGGGGATGAGCACAATGGAGCCCCATTAGTCACTTCTCCCTGTGAGAGCGGCAGTAATGAGAGGAAGGTCACATTTGGCTTCCACAAGGCTGGGCAGGATGGACAAGCAACTTTTGTCTGGGAGGAGGGCTGGGGTCTGAAAGCCACACGTCAGATCACACACGTGCCAGCGGCTGCATCCGGCAAAGAACACAGAGATGTTGGGGAGGCAGAAAAGAGAGCAAACAAAAGCACTGCATGATTAAGATTTCAAATCAAGCAGAAACCTGGATTAATGGCACACAGATGCACGCAAGCGGAGAGGAAGACAGAGAAGATGGGTAGGCATGAAGGAGGGCAGAGCTTGAGGCCTCCATCCACATAGCCATCTCCTGGTCTTGGCCAACCAACAACAAACGAGACATTCCCAAGGCCTGTGGGTACTTAAGGGCTCCTTCTTGCTCTTGCCAGCTCCAGTCCTGCGTAGCAGCCGAGTGTCCCCATGGAGGGAATGCTCCAGAGAGCCAGGACAGCTGGCAGCCATGGTCAGGTTGTGGTCCCCTCGTGGGTTTCCCTGCTGCCTGCAGACCCCCTGGGTGGTTTGGGACAAGCAGCCCTCAAGGCCCCGGCCCTGCTGTCAGTGAAGCGAGCTCACTCTGTTAGTCGCTGTCCCACGGGTTAGACGCCCTCAGAGATGCTCCCGTGCCAGGGCTGTGCTGCTGGCAGCACCTACAGCTCTGTCCCCACAGCCCTCCCTTCCCTTCTCCTGCCAGACCTGACCTGGGGGCAGATCCTGGGGACACAGCTCTGCCTCTTGGCCCCCGGGATGCCAACACATGTGGCAGTAAGGGCATGAGCCCTGCCTTGGGCAGATACTGGTGCTGGCACAGGGGCTGCCTGCTCACTTGCTTTAGGTGGGCAGAGATGGTGCCCAACACAGAGCCACACACCTGCACAGGGCCCCAGCTGAGTTTGCCCAGGTGACAAACTGCTGATGCCCAAACCAGAGGAGCTGTTGGGGTCATCTCCCATCCACCACAGCTCACCAAGGGGCACAGGACTGAGATTGCCACTGGCACCTTTCTCCTCCAGCACTGCCAGGTCCATGTCACAGCACCCTACCATGCCAGTGGGATGGGCAGTCCCTCTCCTGCTGTGGTGTGACACAGTTCCTGCTCCCTGCCACAGATGACAAGGGTGCTGCAACCTCCATGAACAGTGGGAACACCTCTCCTGTACCCCAAGCTGACAACAGACCCCCAAGAAATGCTGTCAGCATTGTGTCACCGAGCTTTCTGCACCTTCCTTAGACACCCGAGCAGTGTGGGGACAGGGAGGTCTGGATACCACCCTGCTCAGAAGTCACTCAGTGTTTTGGGGGTCCCCATGGTGCTTTCTGGGGGAACAGGTCCCATTTTTGGGATGAAGCTTCTGTTTCAAGTGCCCCCAACCCCATCTTGTCCACACAGCCCCAGCAAAGTGGGACCCCACGAGCTGTCTGCCCCAGGAGCCCTGGCCCGGGTTAGTGAGGCGGCTCACCCTGCACAGCCCTGGCCCACTCCCCGCCGTTAGTGTCACAACCAAAACACTGCCAGAAGCGTTTGTCTCCTCACATATCCCAGCGCAGCTTCCTCTGGTCACCCGGTGGGAGGGATGTTCAGGGGAGACAAGACAGGAGACACGAGAGTTTAAGAGGAGAGGGACAAATGTGACATGAAACAGAGGAGAAAGCACTGTCATTAGTCAAGGGGGAAAAAATCCCCTAAATGATCAATGGCTCTTGGGCCTGCCTGGTGCCTGGGCCATCACGGTGCAGATGCTCATCCCTCAGTGACCGAGTCATGTCACTGCTCTCCATGGCACTGGCTCCACTCCCAGCTCCATGAGAGAATGGATCTGTTTGCTCTCACTGCCCTGGAGCCACAGCAGGGACACTGTCCCACCTCCGTCCCAGGTAGTGCCACATTGCAACGGTGGCTCCTGGAGCCTGGAGGGACATAGAACCACAGAATCCTAGAATGGTTTGGGTGTCAAGGGACCTTAAACATCAGCTGTTCCACCCTCCCTGCCATGAGCAGGGACACTTTTCACTAGACCAGGTTGCTGCAAGCCCCATCCAACCTGGTACTGAACACTTTCAGGGCTCATGTCGAGCCCTCACCCAGGGCTCCACTGCAATCTCAGAACAAGAGCAGGCACTCAAGGCCAAAATCCTTTATCCAACCTACAAAACCTTCATCCAACCTGCCCTGCTCCCAGGCTTGTGGGCTTATAGGGGTGTCCTCCTCCTGCATGCTGGAGAGATGATCTGCTCAAGCCTTGGAGAGCCTGGAAAGCCAAGAGCACTGGGAACATGGGGAGAAGCCTGGCTCTGAACCAAACATTACCTGCTGGGAAGACCTTCCTGCCCCCAGGCTCACCTGGACCTGCCCTGGGCTCATCATGCCTGCAGAGGGGCTGCAGGCTGAGGGAAGAGCTCTGCCCTTCCAGCAGCCATCCCAACCACTGTCAAGTCACCCCCTGCTCCTCCTGGGAGGGAGGGAGGGAGGGAGGGAGTGTGATGCCTCCCATCCCTCCCTGCCAAGACAGGACTGTGACGGAACATCCAGACGGACAGCCACGAGCACGTCAAGAAAACGTCTTATTTTGGAAACTTATTTTTTCCCCCTGAGAACAAAAGCTTTAAAGGGGAAAAAAAAAAATGGAAAGAAGAAAGAAAGAAAGAGAGGGGGAGAGAGAGAGAGAAAGGGGGGACCATCTCTCAGGAAGGCTTCAGGGAGCATCCTCGGCTCTTTGTGGAACATGCTATCAAGCAGGAAGCAGACAAGAGACATCCAGCTACAAAGGAGCTGATGCAGTCAAGGCATTTCAAACACGTACACGGCTGCCTTTCAGGGCTGACATTTCAAACAAGGGCTATTAAACTGCGCCACGGGTTGATATTTAAAGACACAATTGGCAAAGGGCACGCCAAGCTGATCAGGACCTTGGGGGTGGGGAATATTGATTGGCGAGGGGAATCGGCTGGAAGGAGCGCTGGCTCCAGGAGCGGGGCTGGATGCTGAGAGCGTGGCAGGAGGGATGGAGAACAGGCTGGGCTGGGAGCACTGTGCCTCAGAATGGGCTGGCTGCTCTGGCTCCTGCTGCCAGGCTCCAGGAGGAATACCCACCTGGGAGTGCTGGTATGGAACCACATCTCCAGCACAAGCACAGTCAAACATGAGGGAAGATGGACAAGAAATATCCCAAGAATGCTAAGGTCTAACCTGTGCTCTGAGGGAATAACTGGGAAGGCAAGCATGCTCCTCAGGAGCCAGTGGTTTCAGGATAAAAACAAGCCCTTCATGTCCAAGGAAGGCACCACTTCCAGAATTGACCCATCTGATTGAGGAAAGGCACTCCCTGTGCATCCCAGCCAGCCCCTTGCTCAGCAGATGCAGCCCTGGAGCACAAGGAACACAGAGGCACCTCGGACTGGGGCCAGCCCTGAACATCCAGGTTTTATCCTACCAGCACAAAGCCCTCCCTGCGTCCCCACTGCTGCCAAACAGCAGTGACTTCAGAACAACAACCGTGACATTTAGATGAAGCCATTCCAGACAAGAGGATGGGGAATTGTTTGCGATGAAAAGCCCATATTTGCCAAGCACATCTCACTCAATGAGATCTCTCCATCCACCCCACTCCTCTTGCAGCAGGGCAGGGGAAAACCACAGCAGCACTAAAGCACTGGGGTTCCAACAGTGGCAACAGATTTGGGTTTTTGCAGGAAATTTTTTCCAGATTTTCTGTCAAAGGCATAAATGGAAGCCTTAAACAGAACATAAAACTGCCTGTGGCTGTGGTGATCATGGAGGTGTTTCTGGAGGTCAGAGTTACTTTTCCAAACTTGCTATCATAAAACTTCTAATACTTTATGGATATATTAAATACCTGATTTTTAAGTGAAGAAAAATATCACCTGTGCTGAGCACCCCTTTGATTGAAGAGGAGAAAGGAAATTTTATGTGTATATATATACACACACATATATTTGCACACATATTAGTCTCCTCTCTAATGTTATTCCTGCCATTTTTTAAAGCAACAGATTTCTCTCCATACTAAAGAGCACTTACCCACCTGCACCTTCAGACACAGAGGGAAGCTTACGTGTCTGTATGGAAATGTCAGGCCTCAGGGTGTTAAACAAGCAAAGGGAAATAAAATAAAACATCCACTTGCCTAGTCTAGGAAATGACTGGCTGAAGCAGAAATAAGTAAAGCAGAGCCCTTTCCCTGTTCATCTCAGGTATTTTAAAAGCTCATGGTATGCCAAATGTAAATTTTAGGGTTACTTGAGTTGAGTATCTCCATGGAATGATGGAGACTTAAATGGAAACACATTTTTAGTAATGCATTCCCTCTGCTTCCTACAAGAATGCCTGAAAGCCTAGTTGGCTTCTTAATGGAATCAAGAGAGCCAAAGTCCCATCTGGGGCCACATGCTGAAGAGGTTAAGTAAATCAATATATATATTACAGCATCCACCTTCAGATACCGAGAAATTAGAAATCCTGCTGGATTTAGGCAGCAGGATTTTCTCAGTCCTCCAGAAGTGGCTGTGCATCCTCCAGAAGCTGTGGGAAGGCTGGTACCTCTGGCCATATGAAGCTGCTACGCTCCTTCGGGTGCCACCAGGCAGATCCATGCCTGCAGCAGGAGTCCAGGGCTCCTACCACCCTCAAGATCACAGACTGGTTTAGGCCAGGAGGGACCTTAAAGCCCATGTTATTCCAACCCTCTGCCAAGGGCAGGGACACCTTCCACTAGACTAGGTTGCTCTAAGCCTTGTCCAACCTGGCCTTGAACATTTCCAGGGATGGGGCAGTCACAGATTCTGTGGGTAACCTGTGCCAGGGCCTCACCACCCTCACAGGGGAGAATTTCTTCCTAATATCCATCCTAAATCTCTTCTCCTGTAGTTTAAAGCTGTGCCCCTATCTGCCCATTTCAAAAGTCACTCTCCACTCTTTTTTGCAGATGCTTTGGCTAATCTAATAATTGACGTTTAATGAACTTTAATCATCAGGGATGGAGAGTGGCTCTGAAACCTGTTCATCTGAGAGGACGAAGAGAAATAAAAAAGAATCTCAAGATGCAAAGCCTCCTCTCTTGCAGAGACCAGCCCAGCTACAAACCTGGCCTTGCCCCAGCTTCAGGGGTCTGTGCTCAAGCTGGTACATCCCTGGGGAGCAGCCCTGGCCCTGCCATCCCAAAGCCAAGGGCAGGGTGGCCTTTGTCCCCCTGGAGCGTGATGGGGGAGGCCAAGCAGTGCCTGGCATTGGAAATGCCTCAGCTGCACAGACAGGACAGAGTGAGGGCTCTTACCTGACACTGAGTTCACGCTGCGGCAGCAACACAAAGACACAATGCAACCGGTATTAAGCATTGCCAACACCAGGGGCGTTTCAAGATAAAAAAAAAGGAAAAATAGGAGTATTTTCCTGCATTCACATGTAGCCTTTTGCCCTTCTTCCCCTCCCCAGGTCAATGAAAGCCCTCCCCAAGCCAACCCCTCGCCTGGCTCACAGCGGCACCCTGGGGGTGCTGGGTTTGCTGTGATGTTCCCTGGCTGGATCCCAGGGGCTGGGGGAAACAGCCATTCCCCTCTCCTGGACTCTGCCCCATGGCTGGGTACACTCCTCAGCCCAGGACCAGCAGTGATACCGGGGCTCTGATCCTTCCTCCTGTGACCAAGGGTTTTAAAAACACCTTCCCGACCTGCCAGGGTTTAGTGCTGGCAATCCAGGCAGTTGGGTACTCCAGGAAGGGGAACCTGCCAAGACACTTTTGTCCAAGAGCAGTCCCCCCTGAGCAGGCATGGGAAGCAGGATACCACAGCATGCCAACTCCCATCCCATGGCTGAGCAGCTCCTGCCACCTGGGAGCTCCAAAAAAGACTCAGAGGAACCAAGCCCTTTACTTTCCAGTGCATCTATCTGCAGGTCACACTCCTTCCACCCCTCAGGACACTGCTCTGAGCATCTCCACAACTGAAACATCACCAAAGCCACAACCAGGAGGGGCAGGAGGAGGCTGTGCAGCACACAACAGCATCAGCTCATTGCAAGGTCCCAAACCACCGGTCAGGACTGGCCCAGGACACACAGGAGACTTGTTAGAGCCAGTGGTGGGGAAGTGAGGGAGCACGTGCCTGAATTGGGGCTCAAACATGACAAGACTTGGGAGTTCTGAAAGCCAGGGGCTGCACCCAGCAGAGACATGGAAAAGTGGGCTCCTGACTGGAAAGACTGTGCAGCAGTGTCTGCATGGGAGGGAAAAGAAGGTCAAGAGCTGGAGCAGTGGAGGGTTTGGGGCGATGCTGGTCCCAGGAGGGCGGCAGGGAGGGAGGCACATCCCTCAGATCACGGGAGGGTGGTTGGTTTGTCCCCTGATGACTTGCTCCCACAGGGAGGGAAGGAAGCTGCTGTTGGACTGCAGCTGGCAGAGGAGCCATAACAAACCAGGGACAAGGAAGTTTCCTTCACTGGAGTGAGGGACGGGGCTGGGAGGAGTTCACAGGGACTCCCACACCTGGAGTACAGGAAAGACCAGGCCGTTCCCACCTGGGCACCCAGAGCAGGGCTCCCTGCAACGTCACCGCAGCCAGGCAAGGCTGTGAACCCCCCTCACCACTCAGGGACCGGGCAGCTCTTACCTCTTCCAACTGGCTGTGGACATGCTGAACAATCAGGTCAATGGCCACAGTGTTTCCACTCCCTGAGGTGACCCAAAAGCAAAAGAATCGCAGAATCAGAATTGTTAAGGTTGGAAAAGCTCTCTGTGATCGAGTCCAACCACTGACCCAGCACTGCCAAGCTCACCACCAAACCATGTCCCCAAATGCCACATCCACACGCCTTTTAAATTCTTCCTTAAATAGTGATTCTACCCTGTGCCAGGGCTTGACAGCCCTTTTGGTGAAGGAATTTTCCTTGACATTCAACCTGAATCTCCCCTGGTGCAACTTGAGGCCGTTTCCTCTTGTCCTGTCACTTTTTACCAGGGAAAGGAAAGTCATTTTGGTCAGGACCACAGTTTTCTTCCATGTTTCTTCCCCAAATTCCCCAATGTGCTCAAAACCACACTGTACCCCTGCTTCCCCAAACAGCCCTTTCCTACAAAGCAGCAGACATTCCTGCTTTTATTGAATCCTTATTCAATAACCTGTTACTGGATATCTACAAGTCACCTCCAGCTCCAGGAGCTGGTTGGGCAGGACACTGGCTGAGGGAACTTTCCCCACGGAACCTGCTTTTGGGGAGTGTTTGGAGACCCTCAGCTGGAGGCACCTTTGCTTTGGCATGGCACAGCCACACTGTCCTTGCCAGGTGGAGGGAGTGGAGTGCCCAGCAGAGCTGAGGGCAGAGGGACGGGGTCCCTGTGGGTATCAGGGGTACCTCGGGGGACCACGATGTCGGCCAGGCGCATGGTGGGCTGGATGTACTGGTCGAAGGCGGGCTTGACGAACTTGTTGTACTGCTTGATGACCCCCTCGATGTCCCGGCCGCGCTCGCTGATGTCCCTGCGCAGGCGACGCACCAAGCGGATGTCCGAGTCCGTGTCCACAAATATCTTCAGATCCAGGAGCTGAAAGGAGAGGGGAGGGGACAAACCCCGCTGGGTCAGGTGTGTGACGCCTCCCACCTTGCCCCCCTGCCCCAAGAGGGGCTGAGCCCAGCCCAACCCAGCCCAGCCCAGCCCAGC
>VZRZ01007070.1:87121-113249 GCA_013398175.1 Climacteris rufus
GGAAGGCTGGCATAAAGCTGGGAGATATTTTAGGCTGGAAGTGGTGTTGGTTTTTTTTTTTTTTTTTCTGTTTTAATTTTTTCCCCAAAATACACTTATGCACTAATAACTGGCATCGACGAGAAACATTCGGATATGCCGTGGGATGGGTGTCACGAGGAGAGAAAGAAAAGAACAAAACGCTCCCAAGGTTCCTGGGGGTGAGAAATGCTCCAGGCCTGGGCAGCTCCATCCACCGTGGCCGGAGCTGGCGTGGCACAGCCAAACTCACCAGGGCGTGGTGCCAGTGCCGAGGGTTCCTCAGCCACGGCAGCCCCTCGTGATCCAAGCTTTCCATGAGGTCTTCCCATGGGTTTGCAGTCCATCCCTGCTCCCATGGAGGTTTAGCCCTTTCCTTGGGGACACGGGTGGTGGGACTCTTGGCTTCCACAGCAGTGGAGGTGCGGGACCACAGTGTCACTGTGCCCACGGTGCCCCAACCTCCACATCCCACGGGGGAGAGGATGGGACAGGACGCCTCATCCCCCCTCTGGTCCCACAGCCTCTGCCCATCCCTGTGGATCAAGGTGGTTTCCCTGCTGGGAGCACCTGAAGGGGCACAACCTGCTGGCCCCCAGCAATGCCACTGTGGTGTCACACAGCCCTGCCTCCCTGCCTGCTGTGGCACCGGCAGCTGCTGCTGATCCCAGCATCGCTCTGGAACCTTTCCTGGAAGAGCACGAGGGTAAAGAATGTCTCATGGAGAAGGTGGGGGGAACACGTTCCTCTCCCAGTGATGACTAGCAGGGAAGACATCTTTTTAGGAGGGGAAAAAAAACCCTGAAGATTTCACTTGCTCAAAGAAATTCCCACCTGACCACGGCACTGCCCTCACTGGGGCTGTGAGTGTCTCCCAGCTGTGAGGGTGACAGGGACAGCCCCAGCACCAGCACTGCTGTTGCCACTGCCTGCCCTGAGACCCCAGATGGCCCCTGGGGTCCCCTCCAGGCTGGTGTCACTCTGCAAGGCCACCACAGCTGTCCCTGCTTCTGACAGACACTCATTATGGAAGCAGAGGTGGATTTTGATCCAGACCCCATGATGACCTCCTGAGCCAGCACTTTCCTGTGTCTCTCACACCCTGAGCAGCTCCCAGGGCTCCCCTCCCATGGAGCACAGTGCTGTCTGTTAATTTAATCAATGAGAAGCCAATTAATTGCACATTAATGAGAACAGAGTCCCAGGCCATGCCCAAGGGGAGACAGAGGGGATTGTGTAGTGACGACCATCCACGCCAGCAACATGGACTACCCAGGTCTCCCCTCCCTGGACTAGGGCATGGAGCTTTCCTGGGGGATTGCCTCCATGATGGGACATGAATTAGGGATCCAGCAGATCCCTCTGCCCCTTCACAGAGATTTCAGTGCCAGGCCCACAGCTCTGCCCACTCTCCCCTTCCTGCTGCTGCCTGTGAGCAGCTCAGAGCACACAGGCCCTACAGCTCCCAAAGCTCTGCCCCTTCCCCAGGGAGGAGATCCACCCTGGTGACACCATCCAAACACAGACCGCACCAAGTGCAAGCAGCGACCAGGCTGAGCTGCAGTGACCAATTAGACCTTCTCACTAATTGCCTCGAGGCCTGGTGCAGCCAGCAGTGCTCAGGCACATTCCCTCACCCACAGGCAATGCGGATGGTGGATCCAGGTGCTGGAGCCATGGACAGAGCAGGAGCCCCGGCTCCCTGAGAAGCCACCCTGGCTTCAGACATCACTGTCCCCCCTCCCTGGCTGGAATAACCTGCCAGTGGAGGACGTTAATTATGACTGAGCCACTGCTCGGAGCAGGGAATGATTCTGAGCCTCTGGCGGGCAACAAAGAGCAGTGAAGAAAAGCAAGGATTGAGGTTTGAATTGATTAAAGCAAAAGCAGAAGCTCCCCCTCTGATGCCTCTTTCCTGGCTCTGCATAGGGGAAAAATCGAATTAAGGTTTTCTGTTCTGTTTCTGAGAGGAAACGTGCCCATTTCCCAAGGACCGAGGTAGCCTGGTTTTGTCTGCAGACGGACACACCCCGGTCCGGGGACGGCTCCCTCCGGGCGGGAGCGAGGTGCGATGGCGGGGTCAGCACGGCTGCAAAGAGCCCGGGGGAAGAGCAGGGACGGCACCACAGGGACCTGCCACCCTGAGGGGCATGGGCAGCGGCTCAGCAGGGACCTGCCACCCTGAGGGGCATGGTCAGCGGCTCAGATGCACCTCTGGGAGCACAGTGGGTCCAGGCTCGGAGGGACAAGGGGAACGCGAGGTGCCTGGGCAGCAGCTGGGCTCGTCCTAAAGCAGGACCCGTGATTGTCACTCAGTGCTGCCCTCATCCCTGTCACACACCTCCTGTGGCCGCAGCTGGGGAACCGAGACCCCATTCCTCCCTCCTGGGGGATCAGCACCTTTAGGATGGAGCACGGTGGGACCCTGAATCATCCTTGTAATGCCATCAGGCCGGGGGGCAGCTCGATGGCTGCCATCTCCCCCTGACCCCGGCACTGCCCTCCTGTCACTGCCCTCCCAGCGCTCCGTGCCCGGCACACACAGCCCAAGCAGCGAGGCACAGCGAGGCACAGCTCCCTCACTGCACCCCCTCCGTGGCCGCACCGCCGCTCTCCACAGTGCCCACAGCATTCCCACCACTTCCCATTAAACCCTCCAGCCCGACCAGTGGCCCAGCACCCCGCTCTCCCGCAGCCCCAGCGCCGTGCCATGCTCCCTGCTCTGCCTGTCCCTGCCCAGCCGACACCCGCCGAGCCCTCCCTGCCCAACACCTTCCCCCTCGACCTGAAGCTGCGGGGAAAGCGCTGCCAACCCCCCCAGCATCCACCCCCCGCCCGAGCAGGTCACACATCTTTGGAAACATCACCCTGGAGCTGATGAAACATCATCTCTGGGAGGCGGCCGGACAGCTGGGCAGCTCCCCGGCCCCGCACAGAGCAACTGGGGGAGGGTCCCTGCCCACGGGACCCCGCTGCTATTGCACTTCTCTTTCGCTCAAGCGTCACCAGTTTGGCGCAGGGGAGGGGAATCACGGGCCGGGGGGGCAGCGGAGCCCCAGCGAGGGGTATGTACATGGGCAGGGGGTGGAGAACGTTCCAGCTTCCTTGATCCTGTTTGTTTTCCAGTGTGAAACAAGGTCCGTGATTTGTTTAAAGTGGTTAATTGGTATTTTCTGTCTCTTTTTTTTTTTTCTTTTTTCCTTTCTTTTTGTAAAAAGAGGGTGAGAGGAGGGTGGGGCGAGGGGAGGTGGGATGTGGAGAAGGGGACATAAAACCGGGAGAGACCCCCACCCTGTTACCCTGGGCTGTAAACGAATCCTCGGAGACGAGTCTCTGAGCTGCTCATTTCTCGGGCATCTTGCTGGCTCCTCCCTTCCGCTGGCTCGGGGGCTTGGGGACGAGCTCGTCCCCCTCGGGGCTGCCCCGGGAGCCTTCCCAGTGCTCGAAGGTTTTCTTGTGATTAGTCTTTGCTGCCACGCTCTCTCTGCCCTTCGGGGACATTTCCGGAGGCCTCTCCTTGGGTTTTCTTCCTCTTTTCTTCCCGTTTGTGCTTTTCTTTTTCTCCTCTTTGCTGGAAGAAAGCTGTTCCCTGTTTTTCTTTTTCCGGCTGGCCTCTGAGGAGGTTCGGAACCAGTTCTGTGTCCGTGGAGTGACACGGGGGTTAGTGACCGTCCTGGGGCAGACACCAGCACCAGCACCGGCACACACCCTCAGCCTGGCCCACCCCTCATCCCTATGGCAACACCTCCCTGGAGAACAAAGTGCTCAGTGCTGAGCAGCTGCAAAGAGCCTGGGGGTGTCAGGGACCCCAAGGGGGACAGGGAGGACCCCCACAGGCTGTCACAGCGTTGCTGATGCTGCTGGGAGCTGCTACTGTGCTCCACTCTTGACAGACTGAATGGATGAATGGATGGATGGATGGATACAGCCCAATGATGGGTGCACTGCAGCAGGGACCAGCCCAGCCCAGCTCCAGCTGCTTCCTTACCTCTGAGTGAGCCTTGATGATGTGGTACTTGACTCCACTCTCGGAGCTGAACTCCTTCTGGCACAGGAGGCAGCGGTACTTGCCCACCGAGTGGTCCCCCTGCAAGACAGAGCAGCTCCTGCAGAGCCCAAAGCACCCCAATGGCCCCTCCCCTGGCCCTGACCCTCCTGTGACCTCAAAGTGGCAGAAAACAAACACTCATGTCTACACCACCAGATCCTTGCCCGTTTCAGCTGGGCCAGGAGCTCACAGCCACATCCTCTCTCTGAGTTTCAGTCCATGCCACTCATGCTGCTGCCTGTGTGTCCGCAGTGTCACCACCAACACCAGGTGATGGGGCCATCACCCTGTGTCCTCGCTGTCAGCAGATCTGTGAGTCCTTGGGACAGAGCCACCATCGGATTTATGTCCAACACTCACCTAATTTCCCTGCTGCACTGTCAGAGAGCCAGAGCAACGCTGGGTTGCTGTCACCAGGGCCCGGCTGGGATGACAGATCTCCTGGCTCTGCCGCAGGTCACGGCACGCGGCAGATAATGCGCTCTCTATTGACGAGGGGGTTATGGATGGGCCCCTTTGGGCCATATATTTCCTCCCTGGGAATTTCTCCACAGCTGTAAATCTTCAGTTAGATGGGTTTCTCATTTTGGGAGAGGACAGGCCTGGCTTCAGGAATGCTCGTGCAAAATCATCCTGATGCATCAATCCCCACTGAGGATGGGGTGCTGCCTCTGCTCTTGCTAAGAATTGATGTATTGCAACCAGGTCTGCAGCATTTTACAGTGGGAATCACAGACCAGCTCTGGAGAGGCTGTGATTTATTTATGCCCAATTTGGTGGCACATGTATCCAAATTAAATCCTCTGTAAGAGGAAGAATCCCACTGATGGCAGCGTGGGGGTCACAGAGCAGCAACTCCCCAGTGCTGACTCCCAACATGTGTCCCCAGCTGTGCCATATACAGAGTGCAGCTCTGTGGTTCATGGAAATGTTCATGCAGATCCTGGTTGCTTCCCGTGCACAGAACCAGCCAGAAACCAGCTCCATTTTCTCTCAGAGAAGGAGCTGTCCCAGTCTTCTGTGCTTGTTCTTTTATCCTGCATAAATCCAGCTTCTCCTGCCGAATCTCTGCAGCCCATTTTCTAAATGATCTCATTAAGGGCTGCTGTTCCAGCTAGCGCTGGAGGAGTGTGGAGTTGGTGTTTTTAATAACCACGGGGTATGTACTGGAGCTGCCTCCTGGAAGCTCCATTCAATGGAAGCTGCAGCTGGAAATGTTTCAGGGTATAAAGCTTTAGCAGCTCTTACTCGCTTCCAATTTGAGAGACCTACATTGAGCTCCTGATCCCTCCCTTGGGCAGCTGCAGAGCACTGGAGCTCAGGGCTGCTCCATCCAGTGGGAGGGCACTGGTCTCTGCACAGACCAACTCCCTATATTCCAGCCTCAGCTCATCCCAGGAGGCCCTGCACCAGCATCCCTCCAGCTGGGCTTCCAGAAGGGCTGTAGGGCTGCCCCAACCAACGGAGGAAGACTCCTGATTCCCACCTGCCTCTGGAAACATTCGGTTTCCAACACCCAGCTGCTTGGCTCTGAGCTGCTGCAGCTGATGTGTGGCTGTGTGAGGTGCTGGCCATGTTGGGTTGCCAAGGACTCATGAATGATTCGGGGACTGCAAGAAACAGCTGGGCAGGGGCTCCTGTGGCAGGACAGGAAGCAGGAGGGCTTAATTCCATTGCTGTGTTCCCAAGACACTCTGTGTCAGAGGTGTGGGCTCTCAGGTGAGATGTTTGTGTTGTGGGACCTTTTCTCTACAGCTGGGATGGCAGCTACATCTCCTCCATCCCATCTGCTCAGCTCAAGCCCCTCTGCCTCCATCTGCCTGGTGATAACTCACTGGGAGCAGCACTGCCCGGCCAGCCCTCTCAGCAGCCACCATCCTTTAACCTGTGCCATTGTCTCTTGATTGTTCCTTCCAAACCAGCTGGGGGGAAGAGAAAACCAAGCCCCAAAGCCACCTCTGAGACAAAGGTGTAAAAGGAGAGACCCACCTTGTTGCAGTTGGCCAGGTGAGCTTTCAGCCCCGAGACACTGGAGTAAATGGCTTCACAGCACTGCAGGAAGAAACACAGCAGGGTTAGACACGATTCCCCTCATCCCCTGCCTTCCTCTGAGCCAGGGCCAGGAGCCTGCTGAGGCAGCACGGCCACCGGTCCAGGCTGAGCAGTGTGAGGTTAATGCTCTGCGAGGCGCCGAGGGCTCTGGTCACACGTTTCCCATTAGTGCTAATGGGAGTCATGCGGCCACATCCCTCTGCAACGGGCTGAGAAACGTCTCCCCTAAATGTCTCCGTGGAAAACCTACATTTGTGAGCTGTCGGGAGGTCCTGCTGGGCTACAGGAGTTCTTGGAGCCACAGCAGAGGCTTAATGGAGAGGAGAAATCACCCAGGCAGCAGCATGACCAGTTTCTGAGCAACGTCTTTTCCAAGTGCCTGTGTATGACATTAATTAGCCAGCCCGGCTCCCCTGGCCTTGTGGGAACAGCCTCCTTCAGAACTCCCATTAGCAAGGCTTTGTTTGGGACGATAAATCCCGGCCCAGCACCAGGGTGGGGTTCACCTCTCTGTCAGCTCGGGCCAAGGCTGTGTTTCACAGCGAGATGAGGCACACGCACCATGCCCTGAGGTCTGTGCCTGTCACAGCGATTTAAAAAGCTTGGCTCAAATCTAGCCTGGCTTAACTCTGGGAAAAGCAGGTTCTCTGCCTCAAAAGGCTCTTAAACACAGGATGTGCAGCCTTCACCCTGTTGGGATCTCAGGAGCTTTCCAAAAGCAGCTCCAGAGCCCAAACTGGGCAATGCTGAACTGTCAGCCCAAGGGTGGCCCAGCCTCCAAGCCTGATGGCTTAAGCACACCAGGAGGATCCCAAAGGTGGGACATGCTTTAATCAGGCACGGCAGCAAGCCCAAAGAAAGGAGGTGAAATGAGTATCTGAGCATCACTGACACCGGGGGCCCAATGAAAACCATTTTTGGTGGGTTTCTGCCCTTTCCTCCCGCAGACAGACCAGCTCGCCCATGGAAGAACACCCACAGTCCTTACGTTGTTGGGACAGTTGATGCGGCCCTTCTCCTTCACTTCATTCTTCCAGTTTTCGAGCAGCCTGGGATTGAGCTTTGGAAGCCCTGGTCGGGTGTAATTGAGCTGTGAACAATAGCAGACGATTAGCAGAGCTGCACACCCCAGCCCGGTCCGAGGTCCTGACTCTTCACACGGGTCTTGCCCCGCCCCGAAGTGAATGGGAGCTGAAAACTACTTGGGAGGCTTCCCCCAGAGATGTCACCCCGCTCCCCGGGCACTGCAGAGCAGGGAGGGTGGCTCTGCCCTCTGCCCTGCCACCGGCCAGGAGTCCCTGGCAAACAGGAGAGGGGAGGCTCCTGGTGCTGCTCCCGGGTCCAAGCCTGGCCACAGGGCCAGGCCTGGACCCGGTGTTTCTGTGCATGGTGTCAGCACAGCCCTTCTGCCCTGGTTTATAACCAGGGAATAAACAACCCTGCACACTGGGCAGGGGGGACGAGGCCAGGAGCCTCCATGGCTGCCTTCCATGGATGAATGGGCACAACCCGTTGAACAATGAAAGGCTCTTGTGTCTCTGCCTCTCCTTCTGGCAGGGCTGCTCCTTCCAAGTGCTTTTAATTACCACTTTATTAGCGACTTTGAGGGTTAGCATAGCGGGCTGGCCTTCCCAACTCCAGTTCTGCGTGTTCAGCACAAGCCAAGGCAGCTGTGGCAGCTCCAGGCATCTCCGGGCCTCCCAGCCACTGTGCCTGGCCCTACCTGCAGGGTTGGTCCCTGCCTGGCACTGAGCCACTGTGCCAGGGTCTGCAGGGGACACCAGGCTGCACAACCACACCAGCACAACTCCCAGCCCATGCTGCTGAGCTCTGCTAGAGCCACTGGATGTGGTTTGGGTCCTGAGCCCCAAACTTGCCCAAGTGGGAGCAGCTGGGTGAGCCTGCAGATGGCACAGTGCAGCCACAGGTACCTGAGCATGTGCCACTCTCCATGGGCACCTGTGAGCACGAGACACAGCTGCATCCCTGCATCCATGCCAGCATGGCCAAATGCTGCTCACAGCAGTGCAAACCCAGGGCTGTTTCTAAAACAGTCCCCGAGGACCCAGAGCTGGTGGTTCAGAGGCAGTGGGAAGCTGGATGGATTTCTTTTCCAGCTGTGACTTTTCCTGAACACGCTGATAAAGCTGCAAATCTGCCTTTGTCCAGCTCCCCCCAGCTGTTCCCAAACCTCCCTGCAAAGGGAAGCGCAGGATGTGGAAGGCTGAGATGCCAGCTGCTCGTTTCCACTCAAACTGGAGTGATCTGTGTCCCCTTGCAGGCTTCCCCTTGGCACGTGGTGGGGCACAGCCTGAGCAGGGAGCGCTGGGCTCCTTGTGAGGGGCAGGGGCACAGGGCCCTGTGAAACGGCGCCGGGAACACTGCTATGGACGGATGTGGATGTGGAAAACTCCCCTGAGCCCCAGCATGCTGCAATTCTGTCGTGCTTCGTGGCTGGGGGAGATGCCAGCACAGCTCTTTGAAGCTCTGGGATGGTGCATCTACCAAGAGCTTGGTCCCCCGCCCGGGGAAGGCAATGCCACCTCCAGGGGAGAACACAGGAGTCCCTTTTTGCCATTGATACTGAGAGCCAGGATGCCAAATGGCCTCCATAATTAAAACCCAATCAATCCCATGAATGAGCAGACATTAATGGTAACCGCACACAGCCCCAGCAACAACCTCTCCCTCCGCGTGTCCCCGGGGAGGAGGCGAGGGGGGATGTTCAGAGATGTGGACTCTGCTGCTCTGCTTTCCCACTCCAGAGAAAAATCCCTCCCTGCTCTCCTCCAACAGCCCTGCACAATAACATGCAAATCCCATGTCTTCCCAGGGCGCTGCGGTTCTGGGAATGTCAAAGTCATCTTTATGTCTCTATTAAGAGGGAGCCCCAGGCATGGAATATTTTATATTTTTTTTTCTTTTCCATTTATTTCCCTCAAACAGCCTGTAAGTGAAAATTTTCATGGCCAAATCATTAAACAGCTACAACTGGTTTTGGCTGCAGCCCATCTCTTCTGAACAGTCGAAGGATGCGGGGCTGGGAAGGTTTGTTTTCTTTGACTGATGGTTTTATTTAATTAACTTTCATATTTCAATCCTCTCTGCTCCCTAGACAGCTCTCCCCTTCCCCAAAATATATCGCAGTAAATGAGAACCACGTGGGGTGTCTCAGCCGAGGAGCGCCCCGGGAAGCCTCACCCAGGTCCCCAGCACCAGGCACAGCTCTCCCATCATCCCATGGAAGCTGTGGAAGTCATGAAGGCAAACGCACCCAGGGGTGCTGGCCAGCAGCTGGCTCCCACAGGAGGGTCACACCATGCCAGCTCTGCTGAGCAAGGGGAGGAAGGATGGACTGGGCCCTGCAGCTGGAGCTGGGATCCGGCTTGGCCCACCAGTGCCATGAGTCCGCAGGGCTCAGCCTGGCTCCCGCCTGGATTGCAGGGCCATTGTTTTGGGGGACAAACCCAAGCCAGCCTCTTCTGCTCTGGAATTTCTCCTGGTTCCAGTATAAAAGCTCGAGCCTGGAGATGAGTTTTCTGCTTTAGCTTTATGACAGGCCTACGGCTGCCCTTCGCTCTGGATCCCTGGCACCCCACGGCACCCAAACCCCACAGGGATGTGCAGACTCCATGGCTGCCCCCAGCCCTGCACTGACACTGAGATCCCAAGCCCCAGGGAGGCCAACAGGATGTCCATGTATCCCATAGTGGAGCTCTGCCCCCCTTCCTGTGCATCAGGGCAGCTGTCTGGGCTGCAGGAGCTCACCACGACCTTCAGCACCTTGAAGCAAGGAACTCCACCTCAAGCTCTACCAGGAAAGCAGCACACTCTGGAACAGTGGGATTTCCATGCCATTTTCTCCCCTTTTGCCTCTTAAATGCTTCTTCTCTCTGCTTGAAGAGATTGTTTCTCATCTCCCCCCATATCCAACAGCTCACTGTTGCAAGCTGGGAATCTGCAGCCTCTCACTCCTGCAGCAGCCCCAAGGCTGCTCACGGGCAGGCGACAGCAAAGGCCAGAGGAGGGTCGGCATCATCTTCACGGAGCTTCTGGAGAGGGGATTTTTCCCAGAAAAGCAGCAGGGGTGTGCCCTTCCCCATCTGACATCCCCAGCAAGCGGCTGTTGTGAAACACCCCATCTGTTTCAGCTTATCTGGAGGCAAATAAAGATCGGAGCGAGAAAATAAGACTCCAGTGTATATTTAGAAATGCTGGATTTGGTTAGCGCAGATCGAAGGCAGCGCGGGGCCTGGGATGGAGCAGCAATCGTTTATTCTGATGCCATTGCTTTGGTGTGAAGGAATCCATCCTCCAGGGAAAGGCAAACACAGCCCACCAGGGCCACCAACGGCATCCAAAGCCAGCATCCCTCTCCCTGGCTGGGACCACAGCGCAGGGGCTGCAGTGGGGCTGCTCCTGCCAGGAGGCTGGGAGCCCCCACATCCCATCAGCTTGATGAGGAGCTGTGTCTTCTCCTGGGAAAAAGTTTTGCTGCCTGAAAAAGGGATGGAGAGGGGTGGCTTTCTTCATCAGCTTCCTTGAAATCCACTGCTGGGACCATGGCAGGAAACCGGAGAGTTCAGGGATGGAGCTGCAGGAAGTTTGGGTATATCCATCCATCACTGGTTGCAGACCAGAGCTGGGAAGCAGCTGTCCCTCTGGAATCTTGGAAATCCCTAGGACTTGCTGAGAAGGTGAAGCAGCAGCTGCAGTCTGCTGCTGATCCCTGACATCCCACCTTTCTCCAGGTCCAGCCAGGGGGTCTGCAGGCCTGGCAGAGTACTCCCAAGGGCAGGGTATGGCCCAGGGGGAAGAAGAGGTGGTGGTGTAGTGGCTTTTCTGGGAATTCTATCAGTTCCAATCAGTCCCAGTGCCCTGGTGATGGGGAACTGGTGTTTATCTTGCTGCTGCTCCAGTGGCTCTGGGCTGTCAGCTCCCCCAGGGACAGCCACCACATGCACTCAGGGGGGTGGTGGCATGGGGACACAGGGATGCTGCCTGCTGCTCTGAGCCTCCCAAGGCTGTGGGAGTTCTGAGGGAAGGGCTGTTTTGGGATTTTAACAAGGTCAAATCCTTGTTGAAACAAGGGCACTTGCTGGGAGGTTTTTTCCACACCCTTAACTGAAGCAACTTGTAAATGCAGAGTGGTCCTGAGCAACGCAAAGAGTCCTCAGCAGAGCAGCTCAGAGTGTGCTGAAGTCAGCAAGCTCCCACCACAGAACCTGCCTCCCACTCCCTCCCAGCATCGCTCATCAAGAAAAAATGTCATAGACTGAACAGATTAGAAAGTGTTGTCAAGGGAACGTGACAGCCACTGCAAGATGTACCCACAGGCACACACAGAGCTACGTATGGATTCACCCACTGCACTGCCTTCCTCCAAAATCCATGGGGGATTTCATGCAGGGCCTGAGGTCTCTTGATCCTCCAGCCCAGAAGCCTTGTTTTGCCACCTGGGAGCTGATCCAATTCCCCTCTTGCCCATCTTCAATGCAAAACTGCTTCTGCCAACCTCACAGCAATTCTTTGCTTTTTAGCACTGAGATGGAGCTCAATTAAACTTAAACAATCAGACTCTTAACACAAGAAATGTCTCATTAAAAAAACCCACCAGCATTTCATGGAGCAATTACACCAGTGCTGAGACCTTTACGATGCCTTTGTATGTCAGCCTGAGCATGTGCCCCTTGCCCAGGCCTGGGGTCCTGGCTGCCTCAATTCAAAAAGAAAATACCCAAAGTCAGGAGGAAGGGGAACAATTCCAAGAGGAAAGAGAGGAATGCAAGAGCTGAGGCTGGAGAGAGGAGAAGAGAGCAGCACACCTCTTCTCCCAGAGTATTTGAAATGAAACAGCTACTTTGGGCTTGATTTTTTTTATGTTATTAATGTATTGCAGCTGAAGTAATCTAGAAACCAACAATGGCAACACCAAGCACTGGGGAAATAAAAAGTTTGCAAGCAGTTCTGGCCCTAAAATGCCCAGCTCTGCCCCAAGGTGGATGGCAGCACTGTGGCTGCATCCCCTTCTGTGCCAGTGCCTCACTGGGATGCCAAGGTGGGTAAAGAAGCTGCTGGTTTGTTCCTGTGCTGGTTTTCCAGCTGCCCACTGTGTGCAGACCAGAGCTTCTCTGGGTCTCTGCAGGACCATGGTGGCACTTCTGCTGAGCACACAGAGGTGCCAGGACAGCACAGGACAGGCTGTGGGAATGGGAAGGCATTTCAGCTGAAGCTCTGCTGTCCTGCCACCCCTTTTCCTGGGGTGAGTCACATCTCTGCTCCAAGTTGGCTCTGAGACTTGGGCTGTTCTCATGGCTTGGGGTAGCTCCTCTGGGCTGTGACTGTTCATGCTCTCCTGATGCCCTCTGATCCTCACTCCCATCTTTGCCACATGTCCAGTATCCTGCCACGGTGAATTCTGGAGCACTGGACAAGAGATGCCCAACTGTTCAGAGCAAGGAATAGGCCTGGCACCTAACTGCAGAGTCACCTGCCCAGGAAACAGCCTGCAGCTTGTGCAGAGACTTGCAGGATAGCTCTGCATTAAGTCCTGGCAGATGAAAAAAACTCCCATTCCCTCTATATTTTCCCCTTTTACACTGAAAAGATTTATGATTTGCTGCTGCTTCATTCCTTTTACAGACCAGAAGTGTACCTGGAGGGAATTTCAGCTTTAGGACACTCCCAGGAATAATCACCTCCTCCCACAGCCAGCAGGGAGGTTTGGTTTAAAGTGTACTCATTCCAATGCCTACACAAATCTCAAGCCTGCCAGGGCCCTGTGCAAACTCCCCAGCACCAGACCACGAGTGCATCCATCGCTGCTGGAGCCCCTGGGGCTCAGCCCTGCCTCTGCTCTCCGCCTTCCCCTGCTCCCAACAGCACTGCTCTGGGATGCTGCAGGCCCTTTACCTCCAGGAAAGCATCTCCCAGAAGTTAAGGAAGAGATGTGGAAGGGAGGGAATTCTGCCTGGGGCATCTTTGCTCTCTTGACAGCGCAAGGGAGATGGTTTCATATCCGATCTGCTCTCTTCACATGCTCCTCTTGGCTCTCAGCCCCTACTTCCCTGCTCAGCATGGACCAGAACTGACCTCCTACCACAACACTCTCTGGGCCAGACTCTGATCTCTCCCCAGTGCACCACCTCTTGCTCCAAAGAGCACAGCTGCCTGCTGCTGGGAGTCTCCAGACCACAGCAGCTCAGCCTGTGCTGGGTGGGCTCTTCAGCAATAAATCTGCCATCACAGCTAATTAATTAAAGGCACAGCAAGTGAGACACGTGAGCCCTCAACCAGCTGGAGCCAGACTGGAATCCTGGGCTCTCCATGTACAGCTGGGGCCAGGCTAGAATGCCGGGGTCCCTGTGTACAGCCAGTGCAGAAACAAAAGGAGAACGAGGGGCTGCTCACCCGCTTTGTTTCAGGCACCAGGTCATCCTTCATCCTCCGCTTGGTCCAATCCCTGGCGAGCTCATCCTCTGCTATCTCCTGGAGGTGGAACACGGCCACCTGGGCCGACGTCCGACGGATGCGGCCGCTCGGGGTCCGCTCAAAATCTTCTACAGGACCTGGCTCCGGCTTCACCTCTGGCTCCTCTGGAGGCTGCAAGAGAGACAGAGTCAGGAAGGGCATGACAAGAGAACAGGAGAGCCCTCTGGCCCCAGGATGGGGATGCTGGGATTTGGGCTGTGTGTTTCCAGACCTGCTTTGTGCCTCTGCTCCGGAGCATGGGAGCACGGGGAGCATCCACCTCCCTCAGCCCAGCAGCAGCCACGCGATAGATTGTGTCCCTCTGTGCTCCCACGTGTATAAATGTCTCCAGTTATTAGAGTTAGGGAGTGATTAGTGTCGGATGCACTGTCAGTAGGGATCAACAGAACAAAAAGGGATGCTCCCCAGGGACAGATACTGCCACCCCAGTGCTGGCAAGCAGCCGGCGCTTGTGAGGGAGCGGCCCGAGATCTGTTTATTTTCCCTGCAGAGCATGGATGCAGGGTGGGCTGGAGCACAGCCCTGTGGGCAGTGGGGAAAGGGAATGCTGCCAACCACTCCCATAAACACAGCATTTTTGGAGAGATGGAGGGGGGGTGTACCCTGTTCCCCCTGACACTGCCTGGTACAACACACGTGCATGGAGATGTGAGGGGAAAACAACACCGGCCCGACGGCTGCACCTGCCTTGCCCGGCCCGGCCCTGCCCGGCTCTGTCCTGCCCAGGGGCTCCGCAGCTCTGCAGTCCCCCCCGGGGGGGGGTGGCCCCGCTCCTCGGGCTGCCGAGGCCTCCGGGGGGCTCACCGAGGCCGTGTGTTCTGACCGCACATGGTAGTCGTGGCCAGCCTTGGATTTGTACTTCTTGCCACAGTGTGGGCAGCTGAACACGGGCTTGTCGGCCTCGGTGAGCTGCTTCCCACAGCGCTTCTGGTGGTACTGGTAGCCCATCAGGCTGGAGAAGTTGGCCACGCAGCCCTATGGAGAAGGGGAGAAGAGCAAGGTTAAGGAGGGCTGCGGCTTCACGTGCCCATGGAAAAAAGGTTGGGTGCCATTTCTCCAGGAAGGAACATTCCCGTGGAGCTCACTCCGAAGAGCAGCTCTGCCAACCCATCCTGTCCAAGCAATGGGGAATTTGACAGTCCCCAGTGAGCCACACACAGTCATGACAGTGCCCCAAAGGGATGGGAGGAGCAGTTCCTGCCCCTGGCACTCCCTGCCCCAACACACACAGACAGAGCTCTCTGGACAGAAGCACAGCAGGCAGCAGGAGGGGAAGGCACTGGGGAGGCACTGCCTGCACGAAGAGCAAAGCACCCACGGGACAAACCTCTGCCACATGCCTCCCTTACCTGTTCGTGACTTGTCTGCAACCAGCTCAGCTCTGGTTTTGGTGTGGTTTGGTTTTACGCTGTGCCCAGGACAGGCTGTGCCCCTTCCTGAGTTCAGGAGGCAGAACCTGCCCTCCAGCACTCCTCAGCCTGCCCTGTGCCCACCCTCCTGCCAGGCTGGCCCATTGCCAGAGTGCACAGATCCAGTGGGACAGGGACTGGGATGGCTGAGCTAAGGTGGAAACATCAAGCGCATACCAAGAGATGCCTGGAGAGTACGTGTCCCCCTCTGCATGGGACTCACTCCTTCCACCTTTTCACAGAACGAGAAACAGGAATTGTTCTCGTACCTCATTGGGGCATTTCAGTTTTCCCATCTGCTTTAGCACTTTCCTCAGCCTTTCCCGCTCTTCCTGTTCACCAAGTCCAGCGGTTTCCACAGGAACAGGCTGGAAACAAGGAAGTAACAGAAGCGACAGAGTCAACCATTTACTCATGTCCTCTGTGCCAGGAGTGGGTGGTAAACCCCTGCCTTGCAGGAGCTGCTCTGGGCCGGAGGGAACCTCTCATGAGGAGAGCTGGATCTCCCACTGCTTCACTGTTATGTGCCGGATCTGCTCATGCCTTTCCTGTGGCTACATCTAAAGGGCCAGCTGAGAAACCCAGGAGCAGTTCCTGCACAGAGGATTCACCAGCCAGAGCAGGAGATTAAGGCACAGGTAAAGACAAGTCACAACTGGTAAGCATGGGACATGCAGAAATGCAGTTATGCCTTGCCCTAGTGTCTCAGAGATGTACACAACCAGAGTTTTAGAACAGCATCTAAACTGGTGCCTGCAAAATTTTATTCATGATAAATTTTGTGGCTGCTTCTCCCATGCACAGTGGAGAGCTAAACACCAGATTCTGAGATTTGTGCAAGGCAGAACCCATCAGTCCCAGACTGCAGGCACAGTTTTGGAGGCAGAGCTTTGCCACTCAAAATCCACCTCACCATACTCACCGAATCTTCCCCCGTGATGGGATCTGAAATCCTGTTTTATTCTTTCAGTCTTTTGCTCTACTTTATCAGGATCAACAGGAGCCTAACTTGCTACCTGGGAAGGAAATGCTTTCCTTGGCAGGAAGGAGAAAGGCCACCATCTGGGTTGAGCAGTGTGTGAAATGCTGCAAAGATGGATCCCTCCTTTACAGAGAACATGGACAGAGCACTGCTGATGGATGGCTCCATCCTCTGCCTGGAGAAATGAGGCACAAGACGAGCACAGCCCTTACCTTGCTGACGTGTTCAGCCATGGTGTGGTAATTCAGCCCAGCTTTGGACTTGAACTGCTTTTTGCAGTGCTGACACTTCAAGGCATCCTGCAGCTGAAGGAATTAAAGGCAAGTCACCAGGGAGGCCACATCCTTCCAATGGCTGCTGCTGGTGGTCAATAACCCCATGTGTGGCTGTTGCTGCAGCAGTACCCAGCGGTGGGACCCAGCAGGCAGTGCAGCATCCCTGTTCCCTATCCCACTCCCTGCCTGTAGCTCAGAGCTTTCTCTCTGTTGGCCTGGATACTGTTATCAAAACCACATGCCCCAATTTTTGGGGATGTAGATTTAAAGCCTCACTGGCTGGAAACATCTGGATCTGGTGTCTTAGTTTTCCTGTGAAAGGGTTAAAGAAGCTTTGATCTACCAGTGTCAGTGGACTGTGCTCTGCAGCTTCATTAACTAAGACAGATGCTGGTGTACAGTGCACCTTCTGGGTACCTGGGCTGTGTGAAATTAAGGACACAATCAAAGAAGGATACTTCCTACCTCATACTGCCCTGCTGTTTGACCTAACTCAGCCTCCTGAGAGCCTGGGGAGATGCATTAACTGCACACCCTGAGGTACAAGGGGCACTTGCACAGTGTGTGAGCGGATCTTGACTTTTGCTGGGGCAGGAACCCAAATTTACTGGCTCAGGAGGTTCATGCTCTGGGCACCACGAGACAGAGTATCTCAACAGGGAGCCAGTGCCTGGCCAGCCGTGGTCATTCCTACTTCTCCTGCCAGATGCTTCACCTTCACTCTCTCTTCAATCAAGACTGGACTAAAAGCTGGAGAGACAAATGAAGATGGATCTGCAAATCTCTCCTCATTACAGAACTCCAGGAAAATTCAGAACAGACTCACTGCAGCCAGCTGGGAGTGACTCATGGTACCTGTGCTCCCATCAGTTAATCTTGTCCCAGACCAAAGCATTTGATCCTAACAAGGTGGATGCTAAGAGCTCCTTGACTCATCAGATGCCACTGCTAGCCAATTTGGGATTTACTCCTCTGGTCAACACTTAAGAACATGCCATGTCCACATTCCAACAAGCCCTCCCACCTGGGATGCCAGGAGGATATACCTGCCCTTGCCTCCTTTAGGCCCAAGCATGTTCCAACCCTTCCCATCCCTTATTTCCTTTCCAAAACCAAAGGAAACGGGTGCAGACTGCTTAGTGACAAGCATGGAACAGAGAAACTGATTTCCATTTTTCTGTAAGAGTTTTGGGAACCTGACCATCCTTTTCTCATTGTCCAGCTGAGAAATATATCACTCATTAAAGCAGAGAGGGTGCCTGAACCCCAGGGTGGCTTCTGATGGGGATTCCACGTGCCTGTAGTGACAGGGTCTCACTATGGATGTGCCATAGGCTCTTCTCAGAGATGGAATGCTGAGAGCTGGACCTGTGGTCACACACCTGGAGCTTGGGGGCTGTCCTGCCTGGGCTGGGATGCAGTGAAGCACTCCAGCCAGCCCTGGCAAGCATTGTCCTCCCAGGAAGGGTGACAGAACACCCACTCTGAGGGCTGGAGCGCTGATTTCTCGGCTGGACACCCACTGGCATATTTCCAGCAGGGAAGACACTGCTGACCACTCCAGCAGAGCCATGCTCAGCAGGTCATCTGGCTGTGCAGCCTGCACAGAGCCAGCCTGGCTTGGGAGATGCTCCAAAGTGGAGGAATTATGATCAGTGATGGCCAGGATCCCCACTCCACCAAGGCCAGAAGGATATCAGAGGCAGCAGGTTTCTGCCCAGCATTGCTGTAGTACAGGGTTTGGGAGGCAGAGCAGCCTCTCACTGCTGTACAAACAGCAAGGCAAAGGCTGGGGAAGCATTTACAGAAAATGAATGTGGATTCAAAGCCCAGCCACATATTTTCAAAGCAGGAGGCATCGATCCCACGTTGGCTTTCTGTGGTGATGGCTCCGCCAGGTGACGGATGAAGATGTAATCCTGTGCTCTGATGGATGGTGGTGTGGCACAGAGACAATTCTTCATTGCACCATTACTGAACTCCTGAGTCCTGACAGCCTGCTTGAGCACATCCAGGCTCAGAGTCTCCCTGAGACATGCTCTCATGCAACAATTTATCTGGTCTGATGCAAGGCACAGCACACAGTGAAACCCCGCAGCCAGGGCTACAGAAGAGGCCAGATTAGAGACAACCCCAACAATCTCTCCAGCCTGAAAACTATTCATTTAGCTACTAGAAATACCTGACTGCTGGAGACACTGGGGCAAGGGGCCCAGACCACAAAGGGATTCAGAATTGCTGAGAACTAGTGTCCAAATCTCTCTGAGTCAATGCAAGCTAGCCAGCAATCTGAAGATGACCAGCAAGTGTTCTATCAAACATGGTCTAGAACTGGTTTCAGGAGCACTAATACACATTTATGAGTGGCACACATACACATCCATTCCCCTCCAAAATCCATGGGTTTCATTGAATAAAGTGAGGCCTTACTTTCTGGCAGACATCCATGTGCTTTTTGAGCCCCACAATAGTTTTCCTGGTTATAACACTGCAGGTTGGACAGGAGACTTCCCCCTTCTCGCTGATCTCCCGCTGCCACTGGTCCTCGGGGTTTGCTGGTGAGGGAGAGGAGAGAGGTGTTACACCCACCCTGCCTGGGCTGCTGGGCAGAGAACAGCCCTGTCTAAGCCCTGCTAAGTTGAAAAGCACTGAAGTGGGAAAGTTCCTGATGTTAAAAAAGGAGAAAGATTCTTCCAGGCAAAGCTAAAACCAGACACAAACCATGCAGGCCCTTGCAGCTCTCCCTGCCACACTCTCCTGCAGCTGCCTGAGCAAACTGGGTCACTGGGTCATTTTATGTGGAATTACCAGACCTGCTGACCTGGGGAAAGAAGGTTCACCTTTCCAACCCCACTGGTATTCTGCACACTGGGAGTTAAAACACGATGATACCCCCAGACACCTGATCCTGCCCTGCTTGCAATAACTTCTCCCTGCCAAATGAAACAATTAGCGGGAGCAAAACAAAGGTGAGCGTCTCGGCTCCATCCGGACGTGTGCCTGGAAAGCTTCTCTGGCAATCCTCTTCCCAGCAGACATGGAGGAAGCTCGGGGACTGCTGGCTTCCAGGCATCTGTTTATTTGAATGGCTGTGACCAGCTTTTAAAAAACCCAAAATAAGAGATACTTGGGGCCAAAAGCAGCTCCCAGGCCCAGAGTTCACGCCGCGTTCTCAGCAGAGCAGCACTGGGCTTCCAGCAAGGGAAGCCCAGGCTGAACAAAATGTGCCAAGTCTGTTTATTTGGATGCTCTTGCATGGCTGTGAGATCAGAGAGTCGTTTATTTGAATTTGAAAGCAGTGCAAAGCACTGCAGCTGTGTTTATCTTGCACATCCTGCGTTCCTCCTGCTGTCAGAGCTCTCAGGGAAAGCAAGCAACCTGCTCTGGGGTGTAGGCTGCACCTCGGAGGCTCAGGGAAGGCGTAATCATCCCTAGAGTTATGCATTGGTGTCATTCATGGGAATGATGTTAGAAACATGCCATCATCACATGGGTCACATGCTGACTCACAGTGAAGCCAGGTGGAACTTGGCTCTCAACTCCCAGCATTTTCATTGCACTGACCTGGCAGTGAACTGCAGGTAAGGTGCCCCTCAGGACGTCAATTGTGGCTGCACTAACATTTTAGGAGCAGTGGCTGTTTCCACATCTGTGCTACACTTCAAAATAGAAGGTGTTGTGTGCTCCTACTTCTGATTTTGTGCTGCTTCTCCTGACAAACCTGCTAGAAAACTCACCCAGTGAACAAGCCTCTGGGCTGGGAGGTGTGCAGGGACCATGAGCTGCAGGTGAAGGTGGGGATGGTGACATGAAGGTAGGGACCATGCAGGATTGGGGCAGTGCACGGAAAAGCAGCTAAACTGCACACAGAGCTGCTGCCTGTCCTTTGAGCCCACCAGTCTCACCTGCTGGTAGGTGCACAGATGTTTCCTTCTTCACACCAACTCCTGGAGGCTTCTTCTTCAGCTCCTCCATGTTGGCACTCCCCTCCAACTTCTTGGCTCGATGGGCTTTTGCTTTGTCCTCTGCTTTGACAAGACCTGTAGAGAAAGAGGATTTTTGTTCAGGACTTGCTTTAATACCTTCAGAGTAACTTGCATTTAGCAGGTAAAAAAATCTCTACTCTAAGCCAAGGACACAAGCTGGCTGCCAAGGCTGTACGTGTAGGCTCAGGTCCATAATTATGACAAGTGATATTCTAACAGCTTGTGGTGTTTTATAAACAGCATCGTTTCCCCCAGCTCAAGTTTATGAACTATGGAAACTCCATGGCAAAGTGAGGTAGGATGCCTCTAGCTAGGCTAGAGACAGGCTGGGGAGGAGGCAATAGGGTGTTTTGCAAGAAATTGAAAGGTGGAATTGAAACAGCAAAATCAATGTGTAAAAGGGATGTTCTTGCTGATGCTCCTGCCCTGGAAAGGCTGTTTAACTCCCCTGGGTCCAATCCCCCAAATCCATGTGCAGTTCAGCCCTGCAGAAGGTGCTGGAGGCAATGAGGTGAGTACCAGGGTCAGATCCACACCTGCTCCATGAAGATCCATGTCCCCCTGAACCTGGGGGTTGTGACTCTTGCAAACCCAGGGTCTGAACGGAGACAGCACCCCATGATAGGCTGGGGCACCCTTGTCTTTGCCACATGGAACTTGGGGAGCATAGGCAAACACCTGCCCCATCTTCACTTTCCATCTGAGGCAGTGGGTCATGGGGGCACCTTGTTCTCCAGGGACCCACAGCAGACGCTTCACTCTTCAGCAGTGCCTCTGTGGGGAACATAAGGGAAACAAGCCCAGACTTCCCAGGAGCCAGGGGAAAGGAAATCACACAGACCACATCCAGCCTGCTTGTTGGTGTTCAGTTCCTTCAAAGCCATTAGTGCCTCTCCCTCAAGTGCCTCATACTGGAAGGTTCTGCCTCCTGCAGTGCCTGGAAATCCACTTTTTATTTCCCTGACTGAAGATATCTCATAGTCAGCCTAAATCCAGTTGCTCTCATACCAGGGATGCTCCAGGATTTCCCTGTCCTTCCCAGCCCAGCTGGATATATTTATGGAGCATGACCAAAGCCCCACTCGCTCTTGCTTTGTCAGGTTGCAGTAGCCAATTCCTGGGCCTCCTCTGAGAAAACATCCCAGCAACACAGCTCCTCTCACTTGGATTCATTCTCATGTGGGCGACCAGCACTGGAGATGGCGTCTGAGGGATGGGTGCGTCACCAGCCTTCCCAGGCAGCAGAATTCCTTCCTGATGCCACTGGAACACTGCGCCATCCCAGGATGGTGGGATGCTGAGGAGATGATGTTTCTCATATCTCACTGGTGTCAGCAGCTCGTTACTCTTCTGTTCCAGCTGAACATACCTGGATCCTTTCCTCTCTTCCCTCATTTCCCAGTGCCAGGCTCCAGAGCAGAGCAGACAGGGTTGTTATCAGTCCCACCTCTGCTGCTGCTTTCCACTCCCTTTATGACTCTCTTGTGGCAAAAGGCACCAGTTCCTCCAGTGTGAGATCCTTGGGTTTTATCTGGCTCCATGGTGCTGGAGGGCTCTTAGGGAAGGGGCTTCCCTGCAATGCCCCAGGGAGAAGGTACAACCTTACAGCTGACCAGAGTTGCCCCTGTATTACCTTTCAGTCCAAACGTCCCCGAGATGGACGGCTGCTCCCCCGTAAACTTCTTAGGAGTTTTCTGTTTCCTTCCTGACTCAAAAGAGAGAAACAGAGAGAGAGATTTGGTCAAATAACTGTACTGCCAGGGGCATTCATCAGTCCTGGGGCATGGGCTGGGCACACACTCCATGTCAGGAGCGGGTCAGGGGCTGTCAAATGAAGCACCCACCCACCAAGGTCATCAAGGCTGCTGCTTCCCACCCCACAAAACCAGGATAAATATGTTATTTAGGGTTGATTCAATGAGTGAAAGTGGTGGCTCTGTGTGGTGCCAAAAGTTTCCACATGTGGCTGTGGTGGTTTGCTTTGGTGCTGTAAGCAGAGAACCCCATGCCATAATAGGGATAACCGTGGCCCTACACCAGCTCTGTAGTGGCCATGGACAGATAGGGCCTCCTCATCCTGGTTTGCCAGAACCATCCTGGTTTAACCCGACACAGTCAGTGAGGACAGACAGGCTGACACGGCAGCTTGCTATGCTGCCAAGAATTCAATCCATTTCCAACCCTATCATAAGATTGTTATGGTTGGAGAAGACCTCTAAGGTCATCAAGTCAACTGTTATACAGGTCCTACAGAAATATTTCTACCACAGCTACAACTGAGTTTTAACTCCCAGTGGAGCTGCAAGAAACTGGGGAGCGGAGGCAAGTTATTAGGGTGTTGAAACAAGGCTTGGATATCCCTTGGATTCAGAGACACTCGCAGCAGTGTTGGCTGCAGCAGATCCCCTTCCCATGGGACACCTCTCCCCGGGCTCCTGCACCAGCGTAGCCCCGGGCTCTAATCTTACTGTGCTTCATCCTCTCGGGGTCTTCCTCCTGCAGCGAGGCCTGGCTGCCCCGCTGCTGCCCGCTGTCCTTGCCACTGGAGGACTTGGCCGTGGGGGTGGCAGCTGCCATGGCCTCAGCTGCTGCAATCTGGAACTCCTTGCTCTCCCGGCTCTCTGCCAGGCACTCGCCATTCTCCGCGTGCTCCTGCGCCACGGCTTTATCCGTCTTTGCCTGTTTGGGATGGATGGTGGGGCAAGCTGAACTCTCAGCAGCTCTAGGGCAAAGCACAGAGGGCTTGTTTAAAGAGGGGTTGTTAGACAAGTGTCCTGACACCTCTCCCCCCTCGCCAGCCCAGGCTGTAGGAACAGAGGCAGGCACATTCCCCTTCTCCCAGCCATGGGAGGCACATTCCCCTTCTCCTCCCCACCACTGCCATGCAGCCCAGCCACAGCCTGGTACCTTTTCTTTGCACTGCTCTTCCCAATGGCCTTGGGCACTTTGTTTTCCACTTTGCTGGTTGGCACTGGCCGGTCCAAGTGATTCCAGAGCCGATGCTTTTCCAGCTGAGTTTTGGAGGTGAAGGCAGCTTCGCAGTAGGAGCATGAATACGTCAGCTTCTCCGAGATTGCACCCTGCGTGGGGCAGGGAGAGGCAGGTGAGCACATGTATTAGACTACAAAAGAGAGGCTTTTTCTGACACAGACATGAATATAAACCATGTGTGACACCCTTCTGCCCCTCCAGTTACCAACAGCCCATGATGTCCCAAGGTCAGACCTCACACTGAGCTGCAGGGACCCCGGTTTCTCTCACACACCTCACAAACTGCTTCTGGCCCATCCCTTCTCTCCCCATTTCCCCATTTTAACCTCATGTTTCTCCCAGGGTTTAAGGCCTGGGAGGGGCTTTACTCTGCAGATGATAATGGAAGAGCCAGCCACTGGAAAGGACAGACAGTTCTCCAGTCTCCTTACCCCTTGGCAGCGCTGATAGTGGTACTTCAAGCCATAAATGCTGGGGAACTCCAGCCAGCAGCCTGAATTGGGACATTTCACCCTAGAGTGGGCTTTGAATTCATCCTTCCACTGGTTCATCAGGGGAAGCTGGGAACAGGAGACACAAGAGACAGCTGAGTGAATAACACCCTGTGCCTGGGTGTGTACTGATGCATCCCAAGGGAGCCAGGAGGGCACATGGGACCTCAGATCATTCCTGTCCATCTCTTCCCAACACACAGCCCTAGGGACCTTAGGAGTGTGTTTCAGTGTAGCAGTGCTCCCTCCAGTGAGAGGTGCTGGGACAGATGCTGCAGGCTCTACAGGCTAATGATTCCTCTCAAGCCTTTACCTTGCCATGCCTCCCAGAGCACACACACACACACACTCCCTGCCAGACTGGGGAATAAATCAGGCCCGAAGTCACCCGGGTGATTTAATCACCCCACATTTCATCTAGTCCATAAATCACCCCGTGTTCTCATGACAAACTGCTCCATGTGTTGTCCATGCTACTGGGCAGGAATTAAACTGCACAACTCTGCAGGGAATAAATCACCCTCCTGCAGTTGCTGCTGGCTCATTAGCCAAACCTGACACGGCTCTGACAGGATCCAGCTCATTTGGACACGGCCCTGGAAAGGGAAGGCTGGAGGGGGTATCATTCCCTAACCAGGGTTTTGGAGGATGCTGGATGCCTGCATGGAGAGGTTGAGGGACCAAGATCTTGCTCAGGCCAAGACAAGACTGGTCTGAAGATTAAACCACAGGGAAGGCAGGTTTAACCCTGGAGTGGGGCTGGCTGGATCGTGCAGTGCAGGGCAGGTCAGATGGAGCAAAGCAGGGAGGGAATTGGAGCGTGTGGGGTCTTACAGGGATGTCTTTCAGCGCCTGGTTCTCAGCCTTGGGTCTTCCTTTCTTCCTGCCTTCGGTTTTGTCACTGGTTGCATTTCCTGCAAACAGACACAGCACACATCACCAGCCATGCTGGAGGAGCTGCTGTCCCAGCAATCCTGCTGCCCAGCCCCAGCTTCCTGCTGCCTGCCTGGCTTTCTCAACTCTGGACTGGCCATTTTCTGCCCTGTCAAGGATGGAGATTCCCCTCTGGAAAGCAATGCCTGCTGCCCTGCAATTGAGTGCTGATAAGATGTGGTGCAGGGAAAAACGCTCTCCTGAAGGCAGGCACGTTCATATTGCAGACAGCTGGAATTCATTCCCCTTAGCAGTAAGTTATCCCCCTCTGCTAGCAATTATGGCTTCAATCCCCTCAAGGTAACAGTGGCATCTGGGAAACATTTAGGGCACACGCATTTCCCCACAAGACCACTGATTTTGGGAGATACATCACTGGGGTCCAACCCTCTCCTGGGCTGCAGGCACCCCGCGGTGTCCACAGCTGCCCTGAGCAAGGTAAAGGCAGCGAGAGCCTCTCTCACAGAGGGGATCTGCCCAGCATAAACAGACAGGAGAAAAAATCTCCTTGGGCCTGGAGATTCCTGGATAGAGAAATCAGCCATCCATCAGCGTGACAGCCCTTAGTGTGAGGGTCCCCTGGGGCTCGTAGGCTCACAAGCCTCCATCCCGGGGGCCGCGACACGGGAGGCAGCAGATGGTCTGAACTCATTTAAGCCTTTCCATCCTTTGATGTAACACTTAGCTACCAACACGATAAATAGGCGGCGAGACACCCATCTCGTTAAGCCAGGCACACGCCTCTCCGAAGGGAGAGACCATCTCCACCCCTCCCCTCCTGCTCTCAGGGACCAGCTCTCTGCAGCTCCCAGGGCTGCGGCTTTTTGGTCAGCACAGCTTTTCGAAGTGAAGAACAGACACATCAAGACCCAATACACTCTTTGTGGCAGCCACCCCCAACTCCTGCCACTGGCCTCATCCCCTCTGCCCCATCCACACCCACTGAAAGGACAAAACAGTTCCTTACCCAGCTTGGGCAGCTCTGCTGGTGGGTTTATCCTTGTCTCTGTCCTGCTTTCTTTGCTGGCAGTGGGTTTGTTAGAGCCGGCAGTTTTCCTTCCACCTTTACAGGTATAGGAATCCGCCATCTCTGAAAGAAGCAGGGGAGGCGTTAAAATTCACTCCTCGGAGCTGGGAACAACACATGGTGAAAGCAAGGAGAGCTGCTGGGCAGGGAGGGAAATGAGAAAACCAGCACGCAGCTTAAAGATTCCCACAAAGAGAAGAAACGGGACGTGCTTCCGAGTATTTGTTCTACAGTTGAGGAACGCCACAGACATGGCTGGAAAGCTGCTTTCATTACAGCCTGGCTTCCCCTTCCCATACAATGGCAAAGACTTTATTAAAAATTATGGGCTGACTTTGCCCAGAGAAGTAGTGAATAAATGGCTTTTCCCCTTCGTTTATTTCTCCGCTTTCATTTAAGGCACCAAAAGCAAAAAAAAAAAAAAA
>VZRZ01007070.1:117096-137658 GCA_013398175.1 Climacteris rufus
CACCGGGAGGACGGGCGGGGGCGCCGCCCCGGGAGGGCGGGACGGGGCAGCGCCCCCCGGACCGGGCTGACCTGGGCAGGTGCGGGCGGACCCCGGTGCGAGCAGGGCTGCGCTGCGCTGCCTCTGCGGGGTGCGGGCGGGGTGCCGACCTGCCATCGGCTTTTCCAGGGTGTCCAGCCTCCGTCCCTCCCTCCGGGGTGCAAGGCAGTGAGTGTCCTGCCTGTCATCTTCCCTCCAGGGTCTCCTGCCTGTTGTCCTCCCCTCCAGGCTGTAGGCAGAACACTCTGCCCCTTACCCTGTTCTCCAGGGTGCAGGCAGGATGACCTGGCTGTCGTTCTGCCCTGCAAGGTGTCCTGCCTGTTATCCTTTCCTCCAGGGTGTCCTGCCCATCATCCTGCCTTCCAGGGTGGTGGCAGTGTCCTGCGTGTCACCGTCCCCTCCAGGCTGTCCTGCTCATCATCCTTTTCTCCAAGGTGCAGGCAGGATGCCCTCCCCACCCATCAATCAACCTAACCCCTGGGTGCTCCAGGTCCCTTTGTAAAGCCACCCCAATCCCTGGGAATGGATGCTGGGTGCGAGACTATCGTGATGTCCATGGGACCCTTTCCCAGCTCCCAGGCTTGGGGTGTCACCCCTGCAGAGCCGGTGGCATCTGGGAAGGTGCTGCAGGGCAGAGCCAGTCTCGGTTATCAGCAGCGGGAATACACAGCTGCACCAGGATCCAGCAGTATCCCAGAAATTATTGAAAACCACACAAATTTTGCCGGGTGAGAGCAGAATCCAGAGCAGCCATTGCTGTCAGGGCCATCCTGCCTGCCATTGCCGGCTCCTCCGGTGCTGCCGGGAACTGGGAGGCCCTGTGGCACAGTTGTGGAAAAAAAAAAAAAAAAGCCCAACCCAAGCCGGGAGTTTCCCCGCGGTTTTCCCCTCTTTGTCTCCATTGCGGGAAAAGAGCTTAATTAATGTCTGCAGAGAGCAGGGAAAGCTCGGTGTAATTGCTAGGTATGATTATCGGTGGAGCGGAGGGTGCTCAGCGGGGTGGGAGGGACAGGCACAACCCACCTCCTTTGTATAAAACGAGGCATATCCAAGGCGGCTTCGCTTCCCAGCCAGCGAGCTGCCTGCGGGGAGAGCTGCACTGCCCGGGGACGGCTCTCGGGCAGCTCCACGTGTTCCCTGGGACCAGGCAGCACCTTCAGCACCTTCGAGATCTCGCAGTGAACAGTGCCCATCACTCATCCCGGCAGCATCCTGACAGCTGCTCCAGACACATGAAAGTGACACTGCATTCATTTTCTGCTTCCACAAAGCACAGTTTTGCATCTCAAGAAGAGGATGGATGAGGGTGAGGGGAGATGAGGGAGTCCAGCCACCCTGGGGTTATCCAGGGGCAGGGAGAGCAAGGGGCCACGGGCTGGGTGAGGTAAGAAACTGAAATTATGCAGTATAAAGGCACCCACTGTTGCTATTTTCAGGCTCTGCTGAGCAGAGGGGGCCAAGAAATGGACTTGAAAAGAGCAGCAAATGTTGAGCAGATGCTGAGGAGTGCTTTGTTTCACATGCAGAGCTGTGCTGGGAAGGGCAGGAAGAGGAGGAGGAAGAGCTGCAGGGGCATCAGTGCTGCCTTCCTCCACGTGGTCACAGGAAACCATCAGAACTCCTCTTGCACCAAGGCTTTGTTGCAGAGATGGTTTGGGGATGAGAGCTTGTCCTCACAGACCAGCACGATGACATGGAGGGGGCCACTTGGTCACTGTTCCCACTGTTCCCACTGTTCCCACTGTTCCCACCACTCAAGGCAGGAGGAGGCCAAGGAGCAACACCCGGCACACACTGACTGTAAATGCTAGAGAAGGTGCTTGGCAGTAGGGATGAAGCAGCCCAAACCATTGAGCATGTAAATTAAACTGATAAGGACCACAGGAGGAGGAGATGGGGGAAAAAACAATTACACAACCTGGATGGCACTCCCAACATTGCCTCTCCAGCCTCTCGTGCTGGTGTTGAGCAGATCTTCCTGGAGCTGCTCTGAATTTGCAGGGATGCAGCCAGCTTCCCAACCCAGCAGCATTCTCAGGAAACCCTGACAAGGGTTAGTTCTGGCTTGTAAAGAAACCTGGCCAAGAGTTAAAAAACCCACAAATGTGAAAAAAACAACCTCTTAGGAAAGGCGGGAAATAATCTGATTTCCTGGATGCAGATCCTCTCAGGATGTTGTGACCATGACTCTTGCCCAGAATGGGGCTGACTGATGGGGCATTTACACTTTAAAAAGTAACTTAAAGCACATTTTAGAACCATGGAATCCCAGAATGGTTTGGGTTGGAAGGGACCTTATGGACCATCTAGTTCTATTCCCCCTGCCATGGTCAGGGACATCTTCTGCTAGACCAGGTAGCTCCAAGCCCTGTCCAACTTGGCCTTGAACATTCCTAGAAACTCCCACGAGCTGCTGTGCACATGGGGCTGTGCAGGGCCAGCAGCAGCATCTCCACTGGCAGGATGGTGAGATGCTCAGGGTGTAGGACTGGGAGCACTGGGAGCACTGGGAGCACTGGGAGCCCAGAGTTCAGCCCATGTGTGCTGAGCCTCGTGCACCAGGCAGACACGGGTGAGGGAAAGGACACGACTGTGATGCCGAGATCCAGGATGGGAGACAGCATTCCCTGTCTCCCAGGGCTTTATCCTGGGATAAAGGATGGCAGCCAGCTGCTGCATCCCCTTTTATCCTTGGAGTGGCAGGGGGACAAAGCCCCTTGGAGCAGCCACATGCTCACACATCCACAGGACAGGCTGTGCAGAGGCTGGTCTGGCTGAAGGAGAGGGATTCCTGAACAAAGAGGGAATCGCAGCTGGGTTGTGCGGCAGCATCCGGGCCAGCCCCAGCCTCCTCCCGCACGCTGCTCCGCAGCCCGGGCCGCTGATTGGAAACCGGAGCCTGCCATCACTCCCACAGCCAGGAATTATGCTGATGGCTTTTTTTATTATTTTTTCCTCCCTCCCTGTGCTTGAATGCACTCAGCAAATATAAGCAAAAGGGGGGAAAAAAAAGAAGAGTGAGAGAAAATCCGAACAGATTCAATTTTAGATATGGCGACAAAGCAAAATGGTTGCAGTGCAAAGAGGGAAGGGTAAGGGGGAAAATGCTCCTGCCTCAGGGAGGCATGAAGCTCCCAGCAGCCCTGAGGCTGCTCTTCATGATTTACAGGGTTGTATTGACACGGGGAGCATGTCCCGTGTGGATCCATCCCAAGCCAGGGGTCAGGCCTCTGGGGCACTAACAAACCCCAAACTTGCCTTTCCAAATGAAATGCTGTGGATGTTCACCTTGGTTTTGCAGCAAAGCTACTGGTGCATCCAGGCTGGGAAGCAGCTCTGGTTGACACAAATGATATTCATTCTGGATCAATTATTTATCTCAGCCCTGTTGCCTGCCCTGGGCTGCCCCACTCCTACCACTGGTGCCTGCCCTCCAGTGGGTCATCCTTGGAAGCTCCCAGCCTGTGGATGCTGTCTCCCCCTTACTGCCAGCCCTGTGTCAGGCTGTCCCATGTGCCACCAACCCCAGTGCAAACAGCTGGGGGCCTGCTCTGACCCTGCCCAAGTCCTGCCAGCACCCAGGACTGCTGCAAACCTGGCACTGCCCCGGTGAAAGCGGCAGCATCGCAGCTGGATCTGCACCCACCCCTCTCCATCCTTGTCCCAGTGAAAGTGGCAACACCACAGCCACACCCCCACCCACATCTCTCCATCCTTCCTGGCTCTGTGTCATGCCCAGTGTCATGCCAGAGTGTTTCTGGCTCTGGGGAGGCAGAGCATCCAGAGGGCATCCAGCAGCTGAGAATGAGGACCAAAAATGAAGGAAGTAATATAGAGGAACAAAATGAAATGAAGCAATTATCCCTGCTCTGATACTTTCTAATTAAGGAAAGTGTCACCCTTATTAAGAGGCCATTAATTCATTGTCATAAGTCACCACCAGAGTGCAAGTACCAAAAACGTGCCTGGGCCATGGGGAGTGGAGCAGCTTCCCCTCCTCCCTGTGCCACAGGCTCCAGCACCAGTGAGAGCTGCTCCCTGAGGCCACGGGGCTGCTCACGGATTTCTGCTGGCAATGCCCTGTCCCACACCCTGGGCTGTGCTTTGGGAAGCTGCACATTCTGCCACGGTGCTCAGGGCTGAACCCATCCACCTCCACCTGCATCCTTGTGACTTCACACTCTGCCTGCGCAGTCCAAATGCATTTGTGCAAAGGATGTGGTGAGTTCTTAGCAGAGATCAGCTCTCGGCTGCTCTGGGGGAACCAAACCCCCAAAGCGTTGCCCAGAAGTCTCCAGCTCTGTGGTCAAGGCCAGCATTTCCCCCAGCATCACCTCCCATTAACAGCCAGCTCCATCTCAGCAGCCTCTCATTATGCATTCTGCATGGAGGGCCCCACATCAGCTTAATTAACAAGGTAAGAAAAACGGGACCTTTGAGGAAATCTTAATTATATTATCCATCTCACCCTGAGTGGCACCTGATCCATCCCAACACTGTTTTCAAGTTCATTAGCAATGAATCAAGATTGATTAGTCCTGGATGTGCAGCAAGAACATACAGGGGCAGAAGACTTCTGCTGTCATCTCTGAGAGAGACTGTGTGTGTTCCCAAGCCCTGTCTTGTCCTGCAGCACCAGGCAGCAGGATGGGAATCAGGGGTGTGGGATGAGGCAGATGGAGGTGTGCCAGTGCTGGGATGTGGCTGCTGGAGCATCCCAGGAGGAGCTGTTTCACTGTGCCCCTGCCACACGCTGGCACTTCACACTTCCCTGGGTTGCTCTGACTTGGACCAGCACCTAGGCAGCCCTTCCAGGCTGCTGCCACTTCCAGGGATGGGGCAGCCACAGATTCTCTGGGCAACCTGTGCCAGTGCCTCACCACTCTCAAAGGGAAAAATTTCTTCCCAACATCCCATTTAACCCTGTCCTTTGTCAGTTTGAAGCCATTCCCCCTTGTCCTGTCACTCCATGCCCTTGTCCAAAGTCCCTCTCCAGCTCTCTTAGAGCTCCTTTAGTCACTGAAAGGGGCTTTAAGATCTCCCCAGAACCTTCTCTTTTTCCAGGTTTACCAAACTCAGCTCTCTCAACCTGTCTACATTGCAGAAAAGCTCCAGCCCTTGGAGCATCTTTGGACTCACTCTGGACTCACTCCAGAAGCTCCACATCCCTCTGATGCTGGGAGCCCCAGATCTGAAGAGAGCACTGCAGGTGGGGTCCCTCCACTGCGGAGCAGAGTGGGAGAACCACCCCCCTACTCGCTGCCCACGGTGCTGGGATTGCAGCCCAGGACAGGGTTGGCTTTCTGGGCTGCCAGCACACGTTGCTCGTGTCAAGCTTCCCATCCAATGACTTGGGGTGGTTTGTAATCCTCCCTGTACACCTGATGGGATGACAGGGTCCTAATTAGATCGAGCGTGCAATCTGTTGGGGACAGCATTCCAATTTAAAGTGGCTCCAGCCCAGCAGAGCCAGTGGCAGGCACTGCCACCCCCCTGCCCAGCACTGTGTCCCCTCACCCCACACAGCCAGGGACAGCACAGGCTGCCTTCAGCACTGGGCATGAGTTTCAGTGTCAGAGGAACGGGGATCATTCCCTGCATCAGAGCTACAATCAGCAGCGTTTCAGAGCTGGAGGTGTTTGCATCATCAAGCCAGGCTCAGTAATTACTCAGACAAATTTGCATGTATTTTCTATGGGCACCTCTGCTGGCTTTTTTATTTTCTGCTTGAAAAGCTTTCTGGAATCTGCAAACTGCCTCTACCACTGGGGAAGGATTGCTGGATTGTTCCTTTCTCAGACAAGAAGGTGCTAAACATTACTCCTGATGCCAGTGATGCATTGGTCTGCTTATTGCACAAAATTTCCACCAAATAAAGTGGCAAAAAACTTTATCAGAGACAGGAGCTGTGTGGCCATCCTCTGCCCCAAGCCCTGGTGCTACTGCCTGCATCCTCCTGCCTGCTGCAGGGGACTGACTGATGCTTGCTGGTGTTTTCTGTTTACTTTAATTGTTGTCTGGTTTTAATATTGCATGAATCCACGCCCGATTCATCTGTGTTTCATTGTCGGCGCTGTTTGTTTTGGGGCAGTGCCTGGAATATCACTGGCAGATAAGTGCTGGACAAGCAGAAGGTATTTTTCTTGCTCGGTAAAAACTGAGGAGTGACCAAGCTGTGCCTAGGTCTGAGAGGATCCTGAGCAGCCATCTGCCTCCAGTTCCCAGGGTCCTGGTGCAGCACCCACAACCCCAGGTTCTCACCTGTGAGGAGGACTGTGCTTCCTTGGATCCACCATGCAGATGGATTTTGCTGTGTGCACAGAGCTACTGAAGGCAAAGCCATGTCAGAGCTCCTCTGGATGCATCCCTGCTGTCCTGGGCAGGATTCTGGGTGCCTGTTGGGCATGCCATGGGCATTAGATGGCACCAGACACTGCCAGAGCAGTGGTTCAGAGCCTTCCTGGAAAGCTGCTCTGCTCTCACCACCACCATCCTCACCAGGATGAAGACACCGATCGGGCAACTGGGGACAGCACAGCATCCTCCTTACAGCCCTGGGAATATCATTTCACCCAGCTCCTCCAGCCCCATCCTGCCTGGGTAGGTCTCAGAAGGACACTCCAACAGGGCCATCCTTGGGGTCCAGGTGTGTTGGTGGGTTTTTTGCTTTCCTCTGTGTCTCCTTTTTCCATGCTGAGGAGCTGGAGGGAGCCAGAGCCCCCTCAGGTGCACAGCAAGGGGCAGCTGTGTTTTGGGGCAGGACCTGGGGGGGACTCTGCCTTTTCCAGAGAGCCCGGGGCAGCCCCAGCACTGCTCTATGCCCTCCAGCTGCATTCCAAGCCAAATTTCAACCAGGTTAGTGCATAAGCCCAGCCGAAGCCTGGAGAAGCCATTTCTCCCAGTGCAGCTCCCAAGCTCTGGAGAGAAGCTCAGCATCTCCCTCTAACGATGTGCAGACACCCACAGCCACCCTCTGCTCCTGGGGGTTCTGGGCACCCTGCAGGTCCCTGTGCCTCCCCACCCTGCCACTGCCTCCCCCCGGCACCACCGCCGGGACAGACACGAGCCCTCTGGTGGGGGAGATGGGCTCCTTCCTGGCTTTTCTTTTCTTAAAACTCAAGAAATTCTCCCATCCCTGTTGCTTGTGAGTCTCTAGTGAGGTGAGAAGAGCAAATTTTGCTGCATATTTGAGGTCGGTATGGGCACAGGAAGAAATTCTCATTTCTGTGTTCTGGAGTGTCGGGGGCTGCACACAGCAAAGCCCTGGAGCTGCTTCCCTGCAGACAGAGCCGAGGGTCACAATCCCCTGACCCACAAGCAGAGGGGAGATGTTGTCTGCCTGGTCTGGGTCCCTCTGCTGCAGGCACCAACCAGGTTATGCCTTTCAGGAGAAAATTTGGATTTTTGGAAATTTGGAGGCTTCACCTTCAATCGAGGCACCAAACCTCTGCTCTGAGAGTGCTCTCCTCTGATGTGAGTTGGAAAATACACTGGCAACACCAGTGTTGTTGGGATCACCCAGGTGCAGGAGAGAGAACCCACCTACTTGGATCTGAGTATCTTTAGTGAATCCCTTACACAAACCAAAATGGTTTGAGAACCAGATTTTTTTTCTGAGACCTTTCTATCACCTAAACCCTGTACAACCTCTACTGGGCACTCAGTGCAGCCACTGCAGCCAGAACCCAGGGATGCTCCACGCATCCTGCATCCCACCTGGGCTCCCACATCCCTCCACAAGCCCAGAGCCAGGCGCTGACCCAAAACCCCTGTACACCCTCTGTTGCTGCTGAAGGTCTGAGCCCAGTGACTTTCCTGCCCTTCAAATCCTGAAGGCAAATCCCTGGACATTACATCTCCTCCTGCCATCCTGACACCTTGAGACCAACCAGAGGCTCTGAGGATGACTTTCCCTGTGGATTTCAAGAGGGAGACAAAAAACCTTTGGATGCAACCACAATTTTTTCTGGCCATGGACAACCAACCACTTTCAGCTCACCTTTGACACCTTTCTTGTGGAAACTCCCAGCTCCTTCACTGAGGTGCTGCGACAGGACAGCAATGGGACAGGGATGACCCCAGATTGTTGCTGCCCTGCACCAGCCCCAGGCTCCACTGCTGGGTGCTTTAAGCCTGCTCACAGCACTGTGCTCCTCATACTGCCTGGCACAGCTTGTTATCCAGGGAAATGCTGTTTCCAGACACACTTTGGAGACTTTCACTTTGCCACAAATTGTTCTCTGTGTCAGAGCAGAACCTATGACCCCAAATGCCCCCGTTGTCCCCACATGCCTGCAGAGATGAGCAGCTTCTTAATTCTCAGTGGTTTTGTGGAGCTGGAGGTGGGGGGTTTAATGCTGAACCCCACAGACAGAGGTTTGCTCCCACAGGGCTGTCACCAGGACCCCTGGAGGTGCTTGTCCCGGCGGATTTAGGGCAGTAGTAGACATCTCCTGAGCATCCCCAGGAAGGACTGGAAGGACCAAACTCTCAGCACAGGTTCAGGTGTGGGAAGAGTCGGAAAAGCAGTGAGTTAAAATAACAGTCTCTAATTTATTACCAGCAGAGGAACAGGCGGGTGGGTGCTCAGCCAGGGAGCACCATGACCTGTGTCCACATCCCCAGGGGGATTTAGGGGTGCTGCTGCAGAGCTGGTGGGAGCATGGAGCAGAGCAGGGCTGGGCATGGGGCCAAAGAGGACCTGGCACCCAGTAACCCCCCCAGCCTCACCCTGGGCAGCACCCAGCACCACCCAGCAGCATCCCTGCCTGCTCCTACCAGCCCTGCACAGGCTTCCCTGTCCGCCCACTGATGAAGGATGAGCTCTTGGCACAGCTTCCTCCAGGCCGTGGCACCCTCCCAGCACATCCTTTGCTCCCAGATTTTCCATCTCCAATGACTCAGCTCCCTTTTTAGCTCACCAAGCGGAGCCGGGTGCTGGGGCCCTGGCCCCGCTTTGAATTTTTTTGGCTGGTTGTATCATCTTATTTGCTACTGATAACGTCACCTCCCCGGATGCTGGAAGACAGCCCAGTCTGATGAGGAAACTAAAGCTCCCTAAATAAGCTCCGAGGCACGGACACAAGTTGCTGGGTGCTGGGATGTTGCCCAAGTGCAAAATTCTTCAGTGTCCTGTGCGTGGCTCTGAGCTGTCCCTGGAATCACCGTGTTCCCTTTTTCCACAGTGCTGAGCCCTGCTTGTTGCCATCTCCTTTTTTCCATCTCTTTCCCTCTGAACCATCAGGCTCAGGTGGATTAAAGTTCATCATGTGTCCCAGCAGCTGGTTTGCTAATTTTCCTCCGGCCAAGAGCCATGTCTGCTGGAAGAAACCTTCCATCTCTGCACAGCAATATATTCCTTTAAAAGAAAGAGAAGGAAGAAGCAGGAGAGGAGCCCCGGAGTGTCTGGGAAGCTGTCTCTTCGCATTCCAGGCGTGTGGCTCAGGTCTCATATCGGCGGTGCACAGCCCATCCCAGCGGAGCTCGGTTCACAGTGTTGGTGCAATCTGCCAAACAGACGGATCAGCTAGGAGACATTTCCAAAAGAAGCTGGAACAAGGTGGGAGAGGAAGGAATAAACAGCCTGCAGGGTGGCACATCACAGCTCACCCACTGCCAGCCCCGGAGAATCTCATCCTTTCCGTGCAAAACGCCACAGAAGGATTTTGGGCTGTGTGTGGCGGCCTGGCTCTGCATCCCAGCTCATCCCTGTGCCGCACAAACTGCACCACAGCCCATCCCTGAGTGCCACAGTCCAGCCCCGGAGCCTCCCCCTGCCCGGCTGCCCCGTGGGCCCTACCTTGGCTGAGCAGCTGCAGGTTCCGCACCTCCTCGCGCACCTGGAGCTGCAGGACCTGCTGCAGGAGCTCCTGGCGCTGCGTCTCCAGCGCGATCCCCATGCGCTGCAGCTTCTCCCCGTTCAGCCGCAGCAGCGCCCGGCCTGCAAACAACAAACGGCTCAGTGCCCGGCCAGCCCTGCAGAGCAGGGGGGTCACTCCAGGGAAGGGCAACACAAAGGGGAGCAGGCACGAGGAGAGAGTGCTCAGGACAAGGGGGAACAGCTTCAACCTGACAGAGGATAGGGTTAAATTGGATATTGGGAAGAAATTCGTCCCTGTGAGGGTGATGAGGCACAGGTTGCCCAGAGAAGCCCGTGGCTACCCCATCCCTGGAAGTGTTCAGGACCAGGCTGGACAAGGCTTAGAGAAAGCTGGCGTTATAGAAGGTGTCCCTGCCCACGGCAGGGGCGTGGAATGGGATGAGCTTTAAGGTCCCTTCCAACCCAAACCATTCTGATTCATGACCTCACTTTCATAGAGCACCGGGTGGCAGCGCATGTCCCCAGCCTCTGACAGGTACCAGCACCACAATCATGGAACCCATCCCTGCAGGCAGCAGCTTCCCATTTCTCCGCTCCACCTCCCACATGAGCAGATGTTTCCCGAGTGCAGGGTCCCCGTGCAGAGTGGTCGTCCTGGGGGAATGGGGGTGCCCATCAAGCATTAGTGCTCCAGTCCCCGCCAGGCCACTTTCCTTCAGTCTGGGCTATTAGACAGGGGATTTTAAACCAGCTTTTGTCCTTGCTTTACAGCTTATGCTCGCTAATGCTGCCTTTGTTGCCTGAGCAAGGGCTGGCTGAGCTCTTGCATTAGGGTTTTACATCCCTCCCGGGCAGCTCCTGCCCTCCCTCCCCTGCTGCCATCCCCTGGTCCTGGCAGAGCTCAGCCTAGACTTGCACAGGTTGAAGTCAGGCTGGGATGATGCTCTTACACAGAGCTGTCCCCAGGGAGCAAAGGGGAGGGAGCAGGTCCTAGAGGTGAGTCTCCTCCAAGGACTTGGTTGGGAGTTGGATTCAGACCTGGACAGAGACATTTGCACCTTGGACTCCAACTGGAAGGAGATTTTTCTTATCTGCAAAAACTTTCAATATTAAAAAAAACTATAAAAATATTATTATTATATTAATCGAGTTGATAAGAAGACTTTTCTCCATCTTATAAACCAATTTATCATTTTAAACAACCTCCAGCCTGTCTTGGAGCTCACCCTGGGGGCAGATGCCTCCTGCCCAGCCCAGGTCAGTGTCCCTGCTCTCACCCCAGCTGCATCTCATGGGGAGAGGGCTCAGAAACAGGGGGTGTGTCCATCTTCTGACCCACAAACCTCCAAACAGCCTTCCCAGGAGCACGTGCTAATGGCAATTAATCCAGAGGGCACACTGTACCTGTGATGGCGTGGTGGGAGAAAGCCTCCACGTAGATGAGATAGTTGTGTGGGCAGTGCTTCTTCAGCCATTTGCACACATCCTGCTGGGTCCAGAGCACCACTGGCTTGACCAGGCTGCCCAGTGTGGGGCTGGTGTGGTAGATGCCATAGTGGTCACAGCCACGGACCTGAGGGGAGTGGGAGGGAAGGGCATTAGTGGGATTCAACCCTGCCAGAAGGAAAATGGAGGTCAGACCATAGGGATGGGGGAGATGCTGGTTGGCTGCATAGGATTGTGGTGACACTGGCAGACTTTGGCTCCACACCCTTTGGAGTCTCTGGGCTCGTCCTGAAATTGAAGCATCAAAGGAACCAGTGAGGGAGGTGGGGGAAGTAGGGATAGGAGGTTGAGCCTATTGTCCTGCCCTATATAAACCCCACACTTTAAGCTTCCCAACCCTCCTGCTGCAGACAAGAGACACAGCTCCCCTCCCCTACACATCTCCCAGCCTGGCAGAGCATTGCAAGGCTCAGGAGATGTCCTGGGGGGTCCTCAGGGTCCCCTCTCATGAGGCAGAGATGGGCATTTTCTGGCAGATCTCAGTGGGGATGGAGCCAGTGAGGTTCTAGAAAACAGCAAGGACTGGTGCAAAGCCATCCCCACGAGGTGTTGGTACCGGGGCAAACTCATCCCCACCAGAAGTCCCCAGGAAAGCAGCCAGCAGATAGCTGGTGCCCTGGAACAGGAAGGACTCCATCTCAACCCCCTACAACCCTGAGCTGACCGGCCACAACAAGGTCCTGCAGCCTTGCAGGTGTCTAAGGCCAGCTCTGAATCCCATAGCCTGTTCTTGGGGTGCAGCTATGCCCAGAGACACCCAGGATAAAGCAGGGTCACAGTCCCCAGCACCCCAGTGTGCCCTGGCCACCCTCCACCTCCCACTGAGCTATGCCATGCACAGTACCAAGTTATGCCCACAGGGAGACAGGACTTGTCCGACTGCATCCCTCCCTCCCACCTTCCCTCCCTCCCTCCAGCTGCCTGCTTCAGTGGCCAGTCTCACTCTGAGCCACCTGGCAGACCCATTTCCTCTCCCACATCACAGCTACTCTGGCCACACAAACTTGTTGCAGCCTGGATTTATCTCGTATGGAGCAAAGTAAAAGCCTTGAGCTGTAACAATGGAGGGGAACAATCCCGGGAAATTTTCTCCCGGGAAATCCTCCAGGATGTCTGGGAAATGGGCTGGACAACACAGGAATCTCCCCTTCCCTGGTTTTGGCACCCAGGAGATTGGTGAGCTCTCTGCTGCTGGCGATGCTGAGACCTCATCCTGGAGCAGCACCAGCAAACATCACCTCTCCAAAGCAACCACTCGTGCTCAAGCTGCTGGGACTGTCCTGGGCTGGATCACGGGCAAGTCAGGGTGGAAAACACATCCCTGCTGCCCACAACACGAGGGGACTGGGCTGACAGGGGTCACCCATGCACAGGACACGACAGGGACAGGGCAGGAGCAGCAGCTGATGCAGGACACACCAGCATGGGAAAGGTCGACAGCGTGTGGCCTGCGGTGTGCCAACATCGACCTCTGCGTGTGAACGCTGGCTAATTAAGCATGTCTAATGGAGGAGCAGGGATAATTAGTGTAACAGGGACTCCAGACATCCCGCAGTTACTGAAACTAACGACACATCCCTGAGAGTGCTGCAGAGGAGGCAGTGGAAGGCAGCAGGGACTGGGATGTGTTCCCTGCCCTGTGCCAGGCATTGCTCACCCATGGAGCCTGGCCAGCCTGGTGGGGCTGCTGCCTGTGCCCAGGGGAGCTTTTGAGCTTCGGAAGGAACTTTTCCAAAAGCAGAGCTCGCTGGGAACATTCAAGCAATAGGGAAGAAGGCTAAGCTGGGAGCCTGTACATTAATAACTGAGTCCTTCTCCGAAGCAGATGGAAAATCCGAGAGACAGTGCACACGGTTCCGTTTCCGAACCAAACCCTCACCTTTGGGGGAGACCTTTGGGACAGACCTTTGGGGGAGACCTTTGGGGCAGGAGGAGGCAGCTGCCTGGCTCCAGCAGAGCCTGGGAGTCGCCTGCCTGCGGGAGCAACCCCAGCCCACGCCGGCTGCGCGGCTCCTTCACACTCGGCTGAGCGCGCCGGAGAGCGCCGTGGGGAGCAGGAGGAGGAGGAGGAGGAGGAGAAGGCGATTTGCTCTGCATTCTCTAACGAGCGATGATGAGAAGCGGAGGGGCTGGGGGGAATAACAACCAGCTTCCCGGGAGCTTCCCGCGAGCTTCCCACAGCTATTACCCAACTAACCCTCCGAGGCACGGGGGAAGAGGTGACAAACAACAGGCAATTTCCCTGGGCACGCACAGGGCTGCACGCACATCACTCATCGCACACAGCCCCGCACCGGGGACCGTCCCAGCATCCCTAAACCCCGCGCTGCCGGCTTGGGATGCATTCCCTACTCCACATGGAGGGTCCCCAAGTGAGTCCCTGCTCTCCTCAGAGGGGCAGGGGAGGTGTAAAGGGATCGTGGGTTCGTGTTCCAGCCGGGTGAGCCGCGCTGTCTCTCTGATGAACTCTCAGCCGTGAATATCGAGCGCCCGCGTGGAGGAGAGCAGGCAGGAGGGCTGGGAGGCTGCTCTGGCAGGAAGGCAGGAGGTGGCTGGGGGAACCGGGGGGTGGGAGCCATCCCTGGGAACTGCAAGGAGCGACTTGTGTCGCTTCCCTTCGCTCGGGCATTTTCCCCTGCTTTCGGTAAATTAAGAACCTTTCCCTAAATCCTTCTGGGCGGCACACAGAGGTGGAGGAGGGAGAGCCATGATGAGCACAGCTGGAGAGTGGCAGGCGTGTCCCCGTGCAGCAGCCACCTGGAGGTGATGGGACAGTGCCACCAGTACATGGGACATTATCTCCCGTGGAGCTGCCGCTCCTGTGAGCATCACGACCATCCCCATTCCTGCGGGGTCCCTGCTCCCTTCTGATGCAAATCCAGAAGGGCCCTTGTGGTACAAAAGCATCTCTGTGTTGGGGGTTGTAAGCCAGGCAGTTGGATTTCCCCTGTTTTCTTTTCAGCACTTGCTGGCTGGATGTGCCACCTCTGAACCCTACTCCCAGGGTGTTATGGAGGGGCTGGGAAGCACTAGGAGCCACCTGCAGGGATGATGCTCCTTCCTGTGGCTGTGCATATTGAATGCATGGAAACCTTTGGCTCACAGCCTCCCTAGTACAATAAAGTTTCAAATGTTAGGAAAGCAGTGGCACAAAGCTGGCTAAGAGACGTACCCAAAAGCTCAGGGATTTTAAGGCATTATAAGGAATGTGGTTCTGGCACATTTACTGCAAAATTACATAAAGTCCCAGCTCTTGGTGGGAGGGCAGGTGATGCATAGAGGGGAGGTGACACACAGAGGGGATGTGACACACACAGGGGATGTGACACAGAGCTCACCCCAACACAGCCCCCAGCCTGATGATAACACCTATATCATTATATTTATATATACACTACTATAATGAAATGCCCAATAATCACGAGGGCTTTCAGCACATTAGGCTCTGAAGGCCTGATGGTGCAGGAAAGACCCTGCGGGGACACGAGGAGCCGCGTTCCCTCGGCGCGCCCGGGTGGGGCCGGCGGTACCTGCGCGCCCTCGGTGCCCGGCTGCCGCAGGAGTTTGACGGTGCGGCCGCCCTCGGGGCGCTGGCTGCGGCCGTCGTGCCAGGTGAGGCTGCTGCCCGGGTTGCGCTGCAGGCGGTAGCTGAGGTTTTCGGCCGACACCGTGTGCTCCAGGAGGCTGCGGCAGAAGCTGAAGTGAGCGGTGGCGGCAGCGGCGGCTGCGGAGGGAAGGGGGGTGAGACGTGGCCACGGTGCCCATCCACCCCACGCTCGGGCACCCAAAAAAGCCTCTTCTACCCCCGGGGATATGCTGAATTCAGGGTGCGGTCCCTTCTCTCCAAACCCTCCCCGTTCCCACTTTCCTTTCCCATTGCCAGGAAGAAAATTCACCAGCCCAGGAACCGCCAGCTGGCGCCGGGATCCAGCAGGCACCCGACAAGATGTTTGCCCACACAAACCCCTCACGAGAGACGTTTGTTTTGACACCCGCCAGCCGAGCAGACGTGGGACCTGCAGCTGATCCCCGACACGTGGTTAGAACCCCCTGCTTGTCATTGTCACTCTGCCAGGACAGGGACCGGGAGGGGGCCAAGGGAAGCCGCTTTCCATGGACCAGGCTGACAGCAAATTGCCACCACCGAGGGAAGGGGAGCAGAGAAACCCCCCCTGGGCAGCCTGGTAGGGAAGGGCTGGTCCCCCAGCACAGACCATGAGTGCTTAGGGACAGCTACTGGGCACCCAGTCATGGCAACTCATGCCAGCCCATCAATGATGACCACAAAGAGCCATCTAGAGTACTTTTTGTCCCTTATTCATAGAATCATAGAATATCCTGAGTTGGACAGGACCCACAAGGATCATTGGAGTCCAATTGCCTGTGTTTTAACAAGCTGGGGGGCTGGGGTTGCAATGAGGATGCAAAGCTTTCCTTTGAGGGGGGCTGAAGGGACCCGGCTGCTGTGGGAGGAGGGTGAGTGGGTATTAGGGGCTCACGCTCTGTCTGCTCCGGATAAAAGCCAGACAGCTCGACATAAGCAGCTCTGATCCGCAGAAGCCAAGAGCAGAGCATCCCCCAGCTCACCTGCTCCCACCACAGGGAGCTGGGCAAGCCATGAACCACTCCAAGAGCTGAGCAGCTCTGGAAGGAGATCCACTTCCAGGATAAACCACCCTGGGAGAGCAGAAGGGCTGGAGAAACTCTGATGCAGCTCATTTTCCTAATTAGTGGGTTTTAAGAGGAAAGAGGTTTCAAAGAGACCACTCAAGCACACCTTCATGCAAGAGGCCAAAAAAGTCAAAACAGAGCAGGAAAGGGTTGTCCATGTGTCCCAGGATAGCCAGACCACATCACATGGTGTTGGTCCTTAAACACACCCAGCGGGAAGCACTGCCATGGGGAAACTGAGGCAGAGACCTGTCTGATGGCTGGGGAAGCTGTTTTATGGAAAACAAGGTGGGATCCATGGGGAAGTTCAGCAGGGAGGCGAGGCAGGGCTGGTAGGGGTGGTGTCTGCACTTTCCTGGGTGATGAGGATGTCTCTGATGACTTCCAACAGCCCCAGAACACCCCAAATGTGGTGAGGACCAGAGTGGGCTGTGCTCCCTCCAGCCAAGGAGGTCTGAGATGCCACTGGCTGCCCTGTCCCGGGCACCCTGAGCACCCAGCCCTGTCGTGGCTGTGCTGGGATACCTCTGAGCTGGAAACTGCCCATCCCACTGGGTGTTGCTGCAGATAGGGCTGGAGGGGCTGGAGCCAGAGCTCTGTCCTTCAGCTGTGCCAGGGCTTCCCCAGGACTTGCTACAGGGAGTGGAGGCAAGGGGGCTGTGGCCATCAGCAGGACCCACATCCATAGGGAGCTGTGGAGAATCTGCCTCCAGCAGCAGGACATGGGCATCTCTGCTCCTCCAGCAAACACCGCTGGAGGCAAGAGCAGGAGTGGGAGCAGATGGGAAAGAGGTATGAAAGTCAAAGGGAAAAACAAGGTGGGAAGAAAGGCAGGTCTGGAAGTGCTGGGGGCAGGCAGTGACTGCCCTGCAGCCCAGAGGCCCTGGCAGCTCCTCCAGCAGCTCCTCCACAGTCTCAGCTCCCCCAGCCCAGCCCTTGGGCCCCAACTTTCCCATCACCTGGTGGCACTCGACACGGGTGAGGGTAGGGAGGGTGCTGAGCAGGGCACGCAGGAGCATTTTGAAGCAAGGAAAGATGGGGACAGGGGAGCTCCGTGGCAGGACAGCCCTGGGCTGGGACATGGGGTGACAGGGACACGGGGGTGACATCCAACACAGGCTCTCTCCTCCCTCCGTGCCCTGCCCCGGGAGTAGCCGCGGCATCCCCAGGAGCACCCAGCCGCGCTCCATACCCCCCGCCCCTCTCTGCTAAGCCGGAGGCTGTGCCCTCCGGCCAGGAACGCAAATGCAGCATCTCCCGCTAAACCCGCTGGCTCCACAACCCCCGGGCCATACCCTGCGCCCCCCGGCCGTGCCCTGGAGATGCCTCACCTGGCTCGGGTGGTCCCTGCGAGCTGCGGATGGTGGAGACGCAGCAGAGGGATGGCCGGCCCTGCTGCATCTCGGCGGGAGGAGGGATGCGCGTGAGCGCTCGGCACCGCTGTCACGAGTGCGGCTCCATCCCTGCCTCCCCTCATACCTCGTCCACACCTGACTGATTCCCCCGATCGCCTCCCTCCCACTGCCGCTGAGCACCGGCTGCTCGCTCATCCCAGCTCCGGGCAGCGCCGAGCCGGTCTCACACGGAGAGGGGGGTGAGTTACACCCCCTCCCCGCTGCCCCGTGGGCGTTTGATCCGGAGAGATGCTCGGTGCTTTACTCGCGTGCTCCCGCCTAATCCCGCGGCGGGGCCAGCTGGCACCGGGATGAACGGGAAGCCCAGGGGGGCTGCTACAGGGAACACGGCACCCACCGGGCATCCAAGTGCCCCGGGGCTGAGCGGAGCCACGGCACGAGTGTGGCAGCACCGCGGTCACCGCTGGCTCGGGGCATTCGGGATGCAGGAGGAAAAGCAAAAGAGCGTGGGGATGAACAGCCTTGGCGGGAAGGGGCTGCAGGGCTCAGCGTGAGCTGCACCTGCTCCCGGCCAAAGCCATCGTGGTTATGGCCATGTTGGGGTCCGGGCACAAGTGGGGTTCCCACAGAGGCAGCGCAGGTCGGAGAGCAAGGGCTGGGCTGCAGCCTGAAACGGGAATGAAGGAGCCTCCAGGCTGGATGAGCCCGGGCTGGAGTGGGGAGGGGAGAACTCAGCTCGGGTCCCCAAACAGCCGCTGTGACCCCGCTGTTCCAAGGCCCCATGAGCTGGCCCACGGTCCCTGTGCCCCGTCTGCCATTCCCCTGTGATGGAAACCCCACTGCCTGCGTGTCGCCGGGGAATTGCTCCCGGCTTGTTTCCATGGCTCTTTGATCCATTTTGGGCACGTCTCCAGCCACACAGGAGGGGGAGGCCAGGTCCGGGTCACCGCAGGGGGACCAGCAGCGGTGGGACAGGGTCTGCAGCAGCGGCAGGGACAGACGCCCCTCGCTCCCCTCGCCAGGCACAGCGCTGCTCCCGCTCCCATTCCCTCTCCAGACACTTTTATGGCTGGTGAAACGTGAGCGCTGGAGAGGCTCAGAGCAGCAGCAGCTGCTGTTGGGAAAAGGGACGGGAAATCTGCCGGGGCTGGGCACCTCGGGCCAGGATGTGGCAGCAGGCACCGGCAAGAGCGTTCCCGTGTGGGGCCCGAGGTGGGCAGGGGCTGAGCACTACAGCACACCGGCTTCCAGGTGACTTTCTGCGGATGCTTCCTGCTCGCAGGTGACCGGGACCTGCCTGGGGGACACGGTGGCAGGCAGCCAAGCTGCAGGAGGAGCAGGCAGGGGCACAGCGAGGGCAGCCAAATGCCTGGACAGGCAAAGACTGCCTGAATTCTGCTCTGTCTTCTGCCACCACTGCTCAGCATGGCCTCAGGAATATCCCTGTGCCTTTGATGCTGTCGCACATGTGGTTGTCCCACAGACCTGCCCTCCAGATGGGGACACGTCTGCAGGCAGCTGCAGTGGGGGCAGTCAGGCTGCCCGGGGTCAGACAGGCTTCCCGGGATTAATGGGAGAAGCTTGAAACCAGCTTCACAAGGAATGAAATCACTTTGTTGGTTTGCCCAACTCCCCGTGTGTGACGACCCCTAAGCGTGGGTCGTCACACCGCGTTTGGGAGGGAAAGAGACATTTAGCACCAAACACGAGGGATTTGCTTATACTCTCTGGTGTTCCTGAAGGCACGTGGATGGGACCAGAAGTCTCCGAGGACTCCTAGAATGGGGAATTTGCTCTGAGCAAATTTCACAGAGCAGCTTTGTGAAGGACTCATCTTGCTTTTAGTGGCATCTGTGTGAGCCAGGAGCTCAGCTGGCATTGCCATTGCCCTGGTCCCTTCCATGTGGCTTCACCCTGGTGCAGGGCAGAGCTGCTGCTTGTGCTGGTGGAGCCTCTGAGGATGATCACTCCAGTGATGCTCTCTGGGATCCCCCAACACATCCTGTCTTTGCAGCTGTGTCTGTAGGATGGACCAGATCCTGCCTTGAGCTATTCCCTAAGACCTGCTGGCCCTGAGGAGGATGAAACCAGACTCAAAGAGGACTGAGACCCACTCCAGCCTCTCCAGGTTGCCCTGGGGTGTACTTGGCTTTGGCCCTGGGTGTGATGAGCATCAGCCCAGTGCTTCCCTCTGAATTCCCTGCTTGTGGAGCTGAGATGGGAGCCCCACGCAGGGACAGAGCTCAGGCTGGTGGCTTCCCACTGCTGGTGCCTCCCAAGGACGGAGGAGGAAGGGAACAAAAGGCAAATGTCCTTTCCGTCCTCCCCGTGCAGCACAATGGGTGCCCGGAGCACACACTGAGGGAGTGGGCACCGAGTTTGGGGGGACTATGCGTGTCTCTGGGGATCTCTGTGCTCCCGAGCTCCCCATGGGTACTGTCAGGAGGTCCCTGAGCACCCCACAAGAGAGGATTTCTCAAGGCTTGGGCACCCAAGAGAGTGTGGGGTGAGGGCAGTGAGCAGGACTTCAGGGTGGCTCTGGGTAGGGAAGGGTCTCCTGGCAGGAGGCAGGTGTGGGAGCCCACAGACACGGACACCCCTGCCTGCAGTGAGCCCCCTTCCACCCTGACATTCTATTCCCAGGGGTCTTGCCCTGCTGCAGCACACCCAGGCCTGCCTGCCCTGCCCTCACACCTGCATCCCTTCGCTCTAGCCAAATTTTCCAGCCCGTTTCATTGGCACACCACAATACCAGGGGTAGGACACGGGGACAGACCCTCCCTGGAATGGGGGAGTAAAGGGGAATGTGGAGGGACTGACCCCCGGGATGGACAGGACAGCACTGGGGGCTGAGGGTGGGCAGACCCCCGGGATGGAAGGGGCAGCACCGGGGGAGGGAAGAAGAGCAGACCCCCGGCATGGAGGGGGCAGCAGCGGGGATGGAGGGCGGGCAGACCCCCAGGATGGAGGGGACAGCACCTGGGAGGGATGGAGGGCAGCCCCCCGGGATGGAGTGGATCCCCAGGTCCGTTCCCGCCGCGTTCGGGGCTGGGGAAGCGCGTCCCGCCGCGCACCTGAGCCCCCCCGCCCGCGCCCGGTACCTTCCATGTCCTTGGGCCGGCCGCAGCTCATCCTCCGGCAGCGGGGCCGCGCTCGGGCGGGGACGGAGCC
>VZRZ01007071.1:0-49410 GCA_013398175.1 Climacteris rufus
AATTCCCCAACCTCTGACACTCTTGTTTTGTCAAACTTTTTTTATCCTTGTCTGGCACAAGGCATTCTTGCAAAGAAAATGATGTAACCTTGCTCCATGTCCAGCTCCAAAGAACTGTTTTATCTTCTGGTGCTATTTTACTTGGGTGAGAGAATCTTGCACTGGATCACAGGGTTCCTCTATGCAGCTTTTTTATCAAGCACAGCTGTAGCTTTACTGTGCTGTTATTTGGATACCCCAAATGAGGAGTCACCATGGTCATGTCAGAACATGAAGAATACAGTCCCCAAAATCAATAAAGAAGGAGCGAGTCACGTCTGGTTACTGACACTTTAAAACCATCATTTATCTGGTGGACTCTGAAGATTTCTTCTCAGCCCCGGCCACTGCTTTGGTGGGTGTTCTCTTTTATGCAGGCTGAAGATATTTCAAATGTTTTTCACTTGTATTGCTCCTTCTTATTGGCTGATACCTTCCTGGCCCCAAGGCCATGTCAGACTGTGGGGTTTCCTCCAAAGCAGATGAATACCTGGATTTTCTCCAGCAACAACCAGACTGAAGGGGCAGGATGGAAACTGCAATATGTGCTAAAATATGCTCACATGGAGTCAGCTGTGAACCCAAATGACGAGTTGCTGCAGTGGTGCCTGTTCTCATCTCAACAAGGAACTCCCATGGCCAGGTTGTACACATGAGCACTGTGGAGTACTCACTGCACCCCGTGTCACTCCCTGCCAAAGGAATAACATAGCACTGAATCCTTTTATTTCTATTAAATGTTCAGACTTAAAGCTCATAATTTTGTTACCATTTCATTTTATGCAGTAGCCATAAAAATTTCATCATTTCATACTTACATGCTAATGGTTGGCAATACTGCATATAGCTGTAAAAATAAAGTGAAATAACACCTAATCCACAAATTGGATGAACGATAATCACATTTTAATATTAAAAAAAATACCTCAGCACAGGGAAGACGTCAAGTATTTGTCCAGCTTTCAGTAGGTTTTTACAATGTATTAAAAAGATACAAGCGTGTGGGTGCATTAGAGAGATCAGAATACAAAAAGACATAAACAACTATATTTATTAAAAAAACTACAATGAATAGAAAAAACCCAAACATAAGTTTAACATTAAGTGTGACTTTAAGTGCTTTGCTGAACTGCGTTTTAATAATTTTGACTTTGTCTGCTTGATGTTCTCATTGTAGGTATAGGCAGAATGCTGTTACGTCCACCTGAAGCTGTCCTTTCTCCAGGCCAAACAAGCCCAGCCCCCCCAACATCTTCTAAAACTCAATTACTTCTGTTCCTGCTCTCCCCCACTCACTTATTGGTGACCCACCACTGAATTCATGACAATTTACCAATGCCTATCTTTTTTGGTGTTCCAAAACCAGATGCAGAATTGTAGCTGTGGGCTAATGGCTGTTGATTAGACAGGTATAGTTACTTTTCTCCAGCTCCTGGTTCTGCTCCTGCACCAGCAATCCAATTTTGCTGGCAGGGTGTGCTGATGTTGCTTATTTAGCTATTTGCCCACTAGGACCTCCAAGTCCTTTTCAGAAGAGCTGCTCCCCATCTGTCCAGTGATATATCACATAAGGTGCAAAATTTTCTTGTTGATCCTGTCCTACAACCTCTCTAGATGTCTCTGAGTGGCAGCCCTTGAGCCCAATGATGGATGCCCAGTTTGAAGAAAAACTCACAATAATGACACCTTAGAATGTTTGTGAAACTGAACTTTTCAGTACAGTTTTAAAAAAAATTAAAATAGCTACATAGTATTTCACATCTTTCCACACAAAGCAGAACATTTTACCAGAGTAAAAAGTCCTTAGGTAAGGTGTTATAGGTTCCCTGGTTTGAGAAGCCTTGAATTTTGGTTCAAGCCCTCTCAGCCCACTAGTTGAGCTTGCCTCAAAAACAATATGTTGTGACTATTGCTCAGTGTAACTCAAGAAATATGTCTTTAATTGCACCAAAAAAAGAAAAAAAGTTCCAAGAAAAAAAACTTGGATCCTCTCCTGCAGCCACTGCTGAAGCGAACAGTGAATAAAAGAGAAGAAAACAAAGCAGCACAAAGCAAAAATCAGCTCCTCTTATGTTTTCATCATAGCTGACTAAAGTTGGATTTCAAAGTACTTTTCAAGCTGTTTGGATACACATCAACTTGTAAGGGTAAAGGGAAGAAAAAAGGAAAGGAAAGAAGCTCACTAGCTTTTCAGCCCTGAGCGCCAGTGAATTATATTTTTCCCCATGTTTCTTTGCAAGCCTGCTCTCTCTTTTTTGTGCAGTTTTATTTATGTGGCAAAGTATTAGCTCAGCAGTAAGCTAACAGCCACATGGAGTTATGAGAGGACACATTTGACTTTTCTGCTGAAACACTATATTCTTTATGAAACAATAATTTGTACAGACGAAATAATGGTTCCTGGGAGACCAAATGTCTCAGGGGGCTGGGATGTGCAATGGGGCTTTCAATTTCTACCTCAGCACTTTGCATGTCAACCAGATTAGTAATGACCTGAAATTCCCATCTCACACTGCAGCAGTTACTCACACTTTGCCGTTTTTAAGGGAGCATTGGGAATGGACTGCTGCTTCTCATTTGGGGAACAGAAGGAGAAATCAAACTATTTTCCCACTTGTTATAGAATCATAGAACTGTTAAGGTGGTAAAAGGCCTCTAAGATCATTGAGTCTACCACTCTTCTGTCCTCCATCCAGCCATTTTTTTTACCCTGTGAAGAATACATTCATCCAAATGGTTCTCCTATAGCACAAGTAAAACCTTTGCTTTCACTGTAGTTGAAACCCTGGAGTCCCTGAGGAGAACCTCTGAATGCTCTCATGAGGCCATTTGGGCTGTTCTCCTGCAGAACCATGTCCTGACCATGGCATTATTAAACACTTCACCCATCAGTTTTCTAACTTTCTGTTGGATGCTAGACCAGGCCACAGAGTGACAATGTGAAAAAGCAAGGGTAAAGTCATTCAGTGCAGCCATTAGCATAGTCTATCTAGGTCTGTTACTAGCAGAACATGAGGTTTGTTATCACCAGAGATGGCTGAAGTGATAACTCCTGAGTCCTGCAAGGAGCTTTTACTGTCCATGTGTGGCTTGTGGTAGTTTGAGCTGTTTTAGAGAGGATGCAGAAAGCAGTGCTTTAAGAAACTGTTAAGAGGAAGTGTCTGTAACCTGTATGTAACCTCCCTGTCAGGTGGCCTGTTTACCAGCTGTAGTACAGAAAGGGATTTTAGGCTTAGTCTCACAGTGTTGTTATATTTAGCTGCAACAGGAGCTTAAATTTAGTTATCCAATGGGGAAACATTTGGTCTAAGCTCATTTTGTAAACCATGGAGAGACAGAGAGGTATTCCAGAACATGTGTCTTAATCTAAAATAAGTGTTCATGAACATGTTCATTTGTCCTCTGGAAGCAGTTATTCCTTTCCATTTCCCAAAGAAAGAGTACACAAAATTGGCACAGACAAAACGAAAAACCACTTAGATAGTTTATATTGGAGGAAATTAGATGAAACTCACCCATAGCTTCTCAAAACTTGCATTGTGGCTTTGAGGTCCCTTTAGCCTTACAGAGTCATCTCAAAGGGAATTCAAGACAAACTGGTGATTCACAGAAAAAGTTAACTTGTCTCAGTGGCAGCATTTCGCACCTACATATTGGAAAGGAAATCCATTAAACAAATGATATTCATATGTAAATGATTAAAGATTTACAAAGCAGAATGGAATAATTGCAGGGGAGGGTCATGGAAACAAATGTGGTTTTCAGTACCCTTGAATATCCAGAACTCATTGCTACAGCACTGATTTTCTCAGTGTAAGACACACCTCCCTTATACACACATTTCTGCATAACAGAGAACAACCTTTAGCTCCAAGTAATGTAATAGGCAGTTGTATTTTTGGTTGAGGAATCCAAGCCTTATTGAGTGTCTCTTGAATTTCCCAAACATTTGGGAACAAAACAACACCAGTAACAGTGTGGGAATGTGGACTATTCCTACAGTAATTGGGAGCCTGGGGCAGTTTCTAAGTAGGTGTTTATTCTCCTGTGCTACGGGAAAATCACAATCTTTGTAAAGATAAGGTGTCCCCACATAACAATATTTCAGTTAAACCTTACTAAGCAAAAATCCAACTTTCTGATAGCCTCCTCAAGGTCTCAAGGTCTTTCTAAACTTCTATGCTTACAGGTTTTCTTTTCATGCCATCCACTTCTTGCTCTAGCCTTGGTATATATTTTTCTCAATATAAAACTTGTCTGGTAGACACAGAGAACACATTTTAGAAAAGGGTTTTGAAAAAGGGGAAAAGGAGAGTTGTAAAGGTTTAATGTTCTTCCCATCTCTCAGTACCTTTTACTGTGACACCTCTCAGAGAGGACCACCCCTCAGCCTGATGGTGAAATATCTCCTTAGCATCCAGATGTTGTCTTGTTTGATAAACAGTTGGGGCGTTGGATAAGAGAACAGCTCAAAGCAAGCATAGCAAAAATAGCTGCAGACAGATTCAATTTCTACAAGGATGCTTGAATACCTGGTTATAATAGAGCTAAATTTTATCTGTTGTAGTGTCCTGATGTGTATATTGACTTGTTTTCTTTTGTGCCAAAAACTTTCATGGTGTCTTCATTATCAGAGCTGACAGAACAGGGCAACAGTTGTTTGAACTCAATCTGTGGCTTTGAATTTGTCAGGTACAAGAGGACAATTGCATGATGCTGTTCTTCAATTTTAAGTGACAGTAGGTATGTTCAGACTGTCTGTGTGATCTAGATCAGAACCAAGGGCTTTGTGATTTTATGTCCAAAGATGTCACTACGTTTAGAGAAATCTAAATGTGTTGCAAAGACATTCGAAGTGATCAACAATACCCACAAGTAAGTGATAAAAGTCATTACACTCAGGCTTCCTATCGGCTCCTGAGGTAATTGCTGCAGGAGCAGACTGCTGACTGAGTTGAAAAGGCAGCAGATTCTCAGTTTGGTCTGGCAGGGACGCAGAAGGAGCAAAATTCCTCACTGTCTCCTTGTTCCTTGATTTTCTAGTGTCAGTGACCAGTGTAAAGAGTCATTTTCAGCAGAATCACAGAGTCATCCTTCCTGATGGTGTCCAACATCCTATTGTGGTGTTTTTAATGTGGGAAGTAAGAGCTCTTGACCCTCTAGGCTGACATATATCTTCCAATATTTGGTTATTTACCTCTGCTGGGGACACAGGTCTCATTGTTGCTAGTGTTTTCTTCCTGGCCAGGATTCAGACCTACTCTTTTCAATACTTTTCCTTAAAAGGGGAGTGTCCAGCCTGTATCCCAACTGGATGCAAAACCTGCGTATTCAATACACTAATAAGGAGAAACAGATTTAACCTGGATGGTTTGAATTGTCTTTTAGCAATTCTTGCCTTCCTGAGGCAACCAATGGAGATAGACATTTGACATAATTAATCCTGTGGCCATCAGATTCTCTTCATAGATCATCTGTAGAGCATCCATACACCTGAGAAACAAGGTGTTTGTGGAAAGGGTGGACTGGTGCCTTCAGGACTGTGCATCTAAAATTCCACTGCCTGTCAACCCAAGGTAGATAAGGGTAGGATATTGCATCTTGATCTGTGTCATATGCTCTAGCCCTAGATTTTGAGGCTGGAGGGACACCTATGAACTTCATTGCAAAACAGCAAGAACCTTATCAAAGTAATCCATAATTCCACAGATTGCACAGTGATAACTTGTCTCTTTCAAAAAGTTGCAACTTTATTATTTCCTGTAAAAAAGAAGGCACTGGAGGTTTTTAAGATTTAAGATTCCCCTGCCTCCACAATTTGCCTTGTCATTGTTAAATCTTATCTCCACTTCTTTGTTTCCACCATTCTTTTTGAAGAGTCATAATTGGTATGATTATCCTTGCTATGAGAATAATTAGCTATAGCTTTTTGACACATTAAATGGGAAACATTACATTTTAAGCAGCAGGCACTGAAACACTAAACAATACTGCTTTGAATAGGACCATAGACAAGAGGCTCAGGTGAAACAATTGCTAATTTTAACAACTTGAACTTTATACCTGTGTAGAAGAAAATTAATCTCACAGTAGTTTTTGGCTGAGAAATAGACAAAGCACTTTGGCCTCTTTTTAAACAGACCTTTGATATTTTCAATGATGGAAGATGGTTGCAGAGTGAATCATCCCCTGATGTGTCCAAAAGAACCTTGCTCTTACAACAGGAAAGTGTTTCCTCTCCTGTGTGGCTGGATAAGTTGAATACCATCTAATGCAGGCAGCATTTTAGCAACACTTGCATTTTAGATATGAAATCTCTCAACAGAGAATTGGGCAAAGTCAATAAATAAAGGTGGTCGAATTTTAAGTGCTATAGCATTGAAAAGTCTGTTCCATGTTTCTCAAAACTGATTATAGGGAACAGGTCCACAAAGGTACCTTTATGATACTTGAGTGGTGTCAGGTTAGTATTAGTACCTGCCTAAATATCCCTCCTCTACTGAATGTAGTAAGAAGTTACATCACCTTTGACAAGACTGTTTTGAGACAGTCAGTTGTTCACTTTACTGAGGTATTTCAGTTTTACAGGAAGGCCACCAGAAAAATTGTAGGCCTAAGAAGGTTGTCGGAACAAGTGGATTATAATGATGAATTGGTCTAGTAATCATCCTTTTAACAGCATAGCTGTGATCAGCCTTGTTTCTTATTTAAAGAAGAGAATGAAGATGTGATAATTGTATTGAAAAAGGAGGTTTAACAGTTTGCTAGAAGTGACTTTGGTCAGCAGTGAGCTGCAGCATTGTTATAATAATATAACTCAGCGTTCAACAGTAGTAAATAAATGATGATGTGAGTTTGATGGAACTAATTGTTATTAACTAGCATAACTGTCACCTTAATAAATTGGAAAATAACACTAAGAAATTCTTAAAAACCCGACAATGTTATATGAAAAATGTAAACTAAAAATAGCTAAATTATGGAGCAGCTTTTCCTAGAATGTTGTTTCTGCCAGGCAATGTTAAGCTAAGGAAGACAAAAAAATAACTTTGATTTCAGCAATAAAGAACACTGACTTAATTTCTACTTAAATAATTCTCCAACTTCTATACTGGCATGTAAAGCAAGATGAGTAAAACTAAGAGGTGCCACTCAGATCTTCATTAAACTGAAAGCTAATTTGGGCTTAAATTGGGATTTAAATCCCCAAATCATGCGTAAAAGAGATTCAGCCATGGGTTAGAACTTAGAAAAATGAATTCATTTCTTGCCATCATGGTTTATTCAACTATGCACAGTGATACCTCAGCAGTCCAGGTAGGGAACATCTCCTCAGGGAAGAAGCATCTCAGGGCTGCTTTTTTAATCTAAATGTTTAGCAAAAAAGAAATCCACCTTCTTGCCCTGTGCTATTCACATAGTTATCAAAAGAAAAAATAGGAAATGACAGTCAGTTTGAAGCATATTATAGGACTGAGAAATATTTGATCAGTTCCTGGAATTGCTACATCTGTTCTGCAAACTCGAGCAGATTATTTGATTCTTTGTGTCTCAATGACTGTAAGCGTAACTGGGGGCAAATCTTGTTTTAGTCCCAAGTAAGATTACATATCCCGAAAGCAAGTCTTCAATTCTTTGCTCATCATAGCTAATTGTGTTGCAAATTCTGTAGTGCAAGGATTAATTATTATTATGTGCTTTTCATCTGGCACATTGGGCCATAACTGTGCTACCAGAGTATAAACAAAGTACAGCAAAATTACAGATACTTTAGATCCCCAGAAGAAGACTAAAATTTTAGCAATTGTTCTTGGTTCTTAATTCTACTTCATTCTGTCAGATACTTAATTCCATTTTGTTCTGCCAGAACATTTGCTACTTCCATAACTCTCTGCCATTTTTCTTAAATTATATAATTGTTAATGATATCAGATATTTTGCACCCACTGATGACTTTTTCACAAAGAAATGTGCAGTTTACACCTGACTGCAAGTCCAGTTGATTGCCCTTCTAAACTAGAGATTGCCAGAACCAGTGCTGCATCATTAAGAGGACACTCAGTTTCAGAATACAACTGCAACTGCCTTGCCTTTTTCTTTCATTGGAAGGTGTGTTCAGGGTTCTCCCCTGTTAGAGATGCTTTTCAACTTCTGTCACTATTTTGACATTTTGATGCATCACTGGGGAATGCTGAAATAGTTGGTTTGACACTGGTGTCACAACCTTCCATCTTTGCGTGAAAGCATCTATTACTGTATTTCCACATCTAACCACAATCTAGACACTCATGACAAACCACAATAGTCATGTTAGCCCAAGTGAAGGAGAGAAAAAGAAAACCTTCACAGCTCACTGGAAAATCACCTTCATTCTGCTAAAGCAAGATGTGAGTGCTGATATTTCACAGAGTTCCTTGGAACAAAAGCAACTCCCCACTTTAAAGGACAGTGGCACATGATACGAAAAAAATGAGACATTTTTGGGTATATGGGGGAAAAAAATTGCAGAAAGAATGGCTTTGCACTATAAGAGGTTGGATGGGTTTATAGAATCTCCATTCTTGGAAACTTTCATAACTCATCTGGAAAATATTCCAGGCAACTTTATCTAGTGTCAAAATTAATGCTCCACTGGGCATGGGGATTGGACCATATAAGCCACAGTGGTTTCCTGTTGCAGTAATGACACAAAGGAAGAAGGAGAGACAAGAAACATCTGTCAGGAGAGCAAGGAGCAAAGTGCCGGGCCAGACCCGCCCTGTTTATTATATATGCATTTTAGAAATCACTGTCCATTGGAGGAACAAGCTTGTCATCCCTCAATCACAGTGGTCAAAGGAAATGTCCATCAAAGTTCTGTGCCCAGGAGAAAGGAATGTAAACAATAAGATACAGTTACAATAACATGGCTATGTTTACATAGAAGAATGTGAGAAATTAGCTACAAAAGAATGATAACATCCAGAACTGCAAAAGTCAGGGCAACAGTTTCCTCTGCCTAAAATACTGGATGATTTCAGGATTTGTTCTACCTGCCTCTCTCCTTGAGCACAGAGGGCCCTTCCATAGCTGGCTTTGACTGAATGTCTAACTTTTAGATGGTTAGACTGAGATAAATCCAATTCTAAGACTGAGGGAACTGTGTGAATTAACACTAGAAAACAGACACCGTTCAGCTATTGTGTTAGGAACCTATGTGCTCACACATAGCAGAGGCCACCAGGAAAGATAAAATTCAGAAATTATGTGTGGAGAACATGCACCGTGATCTCTGGCAGGATTAATACTGGAATTAAGTAATAGGAAAAAGTCTGATGAAAAAATATTGTCCCTGGTACCAGAAGGCTACTGGTAGCCAACTTCAAAGCCAACTTCTATGGCAGGTGACAAGAAACCCACCCTCTTGGCAGAATTGAATCTTCCTGGTGAAAAAAATAATTTATTCCTGTTTTAAGGAACATATCCTTTTTGAAGTCAGTTCAGTTTAGTTTCTCTCTATAAAAGCAGCAAAAAGATAAAGGTTTTCAACAGCACAGTACAGTCCATTTAACACCTGACTCTCCTTCCAGACGTGCTTCTTTCTACCCATTCACCACATGGGGAAATTAAGACAACCATGATTCTAGTTTAATTACCTTAAGAACATAGAAGGAGGCGTAGCAAAGGCCAGTGTCTGCATTAAGTGTTGGTGCAGAGTAGCTACTTCTACAATTCCTTATGAGCATTGATTTCTCTATCTAGGTACCCCACAAACTTTCCATGCTTCAACAAATTGTGGAAACTCTTGTGTATTATCTTGAAAAGACATTCATTGCCTTTACCAGATGATATGTAAAGGAAAGTAGCTAAAAAAGCGGTATACATCTATTACTTTAAATTGCTCCTTAATTTTTAAGTCTTCTAAAAAGCTCAGATTTTGGTTTTCTCCTCAGTCATTATTTATGGACTCTTATTTGACTGTTATACACCGAGCAATGTTTCTATGGTTTCCTTCTGGTAGATTTTTTGGAAGGTATTTTGAAAACTTGGCAGCCATACAGCATTTCTTTATACCATGCATGCTAACTATCAGATTTTTAATGAGAGCGCTATGAAATTCTCAGTAGCAAAGGCATAGAAAAACTGCTGTTCAGAAGTCTGCCTTCTCTCATAAAAAATGAAGAGAGTACACATCCTGCACATCACTCAGTTTGCAAGCTCAGACTGGATAATCACAGCATGGTTTTAAGGCCCAAGCTCAGCCCTATCTTTCTGTACTACTGTAATTTGCTTTCTCTCATTACATAGCCCATAAAATTATTAAGCAAGATCCTTGGGCCAAGAATTATTTATTTGTTCTGCAAAATGCCCAGCTAATTCAAGTAGCTAAATTGAATAATAATGTTGGTAGACAGTGGGTGGCTTTGACAGAACCAGTTTGCTGTCAGAGGGAATTGTTTACAAACCATACTCAGATTTTGTAACATCCTGAAGTGTCTTACTGTCCTGCATTTTGGAAAGGGGTGAGATCCATTTGTGTTATTGAACACCATTTTCTATATTGTTATTTTCCAGCTCTGAAAAATCCCCCTTCATTTAAGATTTTCCTACACTGCTGTTTTAACTGGTAACCTCCAGTTCAGGTAGATACAACAATAGGAGAGTCTAGCTGTACCTCATATAGGCACTTCTGCTTCAGCTTTAGTTTAGATTGTCTTGCCAAAAATATAACTTTGGGTCCTACAGTTATTCCTTCATTTTGCTATGTGTGGAATGCATATAACATCACCTTTGGATGTGTTTGCAATTCACCTCTGGGTGTTCATCTTTATTACTGATTTTGCTTGAATTAAGTGCTGAGATATCCTTACAATTTAGTGTATTTTGGTCAATATATTGCAAGATCCTACCTATTTTCCCAAGCCGCAGTGGTGTTTGCCATTGCCTATTTAATCTAAGTGTGACTCCAAACAGGCATCTGTCCAAAAGTGGGACAGATTTTAATTCATACCTCTGAGAAAATAACTAGCATTTTGAATTTTCTTTACCTGATTCTTCTGGAATAACCTCTCCTAGTGGAATTCACAACAATATGAGGTTTCTTGGGTACTAGTTCAGTATCTTTGGCACTCAACTGCAGTGATTCTGTATTCAGATGCACAGATTTGCAATTATAGTCATTGTAGGAGATAAAATATTGATCTTTCTGCATGTTGGTGTGCATGCTAGCACTTGATTTTGGAAATATGTTAATGTGAAAGGTCTCAATGCAGTCAGTTGCTGAGGTAACCATTGGTGTCTTCAGTTTCCTAATTTTGTATCTCTTTTGAATAGTCTGTGATTACAAAGGAAGATATCAATTCTTTCCTTTCAGTTGTAACACTGTGTATTGCTTAAAACAGTTGTCAATATTAAAAAGAAATGGTTAATGCATTCCTTGCTGTGTATTTCAATATCTACTCACCATTAAATTCCTACTGGTCAAATTTCCCTTTGGTATATTGGCTAAAACATTTGTTAGACTGACAGATATAGATATAATTTATAGATTTCTAAGTAAGCAAACAGGGAACATGCATAAATATAGATCTCTACAGTAAGAGTTAAGAGTGTGAGCCAATGAATGGATGCACTTTGATAAACTCTGCAAAGTTCTGCTGTCTTGGTCACAATTATTTGATGAAGGTTTCTAGCTTTTTAAACTAATATCTTTCATTAACTGTGAAACAAACTGTAGCTTGGGAAGGATGGCAAAGTAATAAACAGTACCTGTTTTACTAACAATTTGCTGGAATAGTTCAGACTATGAACTGGAAATTTATCCAGCAATAGCAACACAAAAGTGTTCAAATATGATTAATTTGAGAAGTCTGTTGCACTAGCACTGGATCTCAAGGGAAAAAAGTTTCATATTGACATTTGACAAAGCTAATTTTAGTAACTGATAATTGATGGATGTTTTTCTTGTCTAATCTGGTTTCTTGATCTCTTGATCTCTGCTCTGTCTCCAAATAAGGTTCATTTATTTAATTTTATCCAGCAGCCCGATTATGCGCCATAAGCGTATTTCCATTAATTAAAATTTGAAATGTCTAATGCTTTCTGTGTCCTTTTGCTAGAGATATAAATGTGAAAGAATTACAGATTGGCACAGTACCAAGGGGTTTAGAAAAACATCCAGAAATACAGAGATAAAGTAAGGCACATGACTTCTCCCAATTGACTAGAACACTCAAGTGGGAACCTTTACATCTGAGAAGATAAGTGGTGGTTTAGTGAAAAGGACTGGACCCCATCTCAAGATATTTGCAGTATAAAGCCAGAAAAAGGTTGGTTTTTTTTTTTTCTTTTTTTTTTTTTTAATGAAAGAGGGAAAAAGAATTAACAGACGGTGAAACCGGGAGATGGGGGGACAGGCAATGAAATGTAAAATGCATGTAGATGTGGCATTTAAAAACATAGTTCAGTGGTGGACTCGGCAGTGTTGAGTTTATGGTTTGAATTAATGATCTTAAAGGTCTCTTCCAAATGGAATGATTCTGTCATTCATCTCCTTACTGGTACCTGCCCCAACCCTTGTCAATCAGAGCCTTTAGGAGCTCTACAGGCTCAAGTAGATTTCAGGTTTCCATGTTCTCAATGAGGCAGTTTCTGGACAGGGCCACTGAGATGTGGATAAAAGAGGAATCTCTCCTGCCCTGTCCCACAGTTTCCTTGGATCCTGCTTGGTTCTGTTGCACAACCAAGACACAGGATTTGCACTTCAGCGTCCCAAATGGGAGATGTACATCGTGTCCCGCTCTTTCTGTGAAGACATCAAAAGGCTTTATGCAGGAGCCCACTTAACTCTATGAAAGCAGAGAGATTTTCTTTAATCAGAGCTAAGTACCCTTTTTTTTTCTGCTGGTTTGAAGTGGGAGCTCTTTGGAAGATGATTTTTACTGTGTTGCGATCATTACTTAAGTAGGGGCACAAACATTAGTAATAGAAATTAATGCTATTAAAAGGGGTGCCAGGCACAGTAAGCAGGCCAACCTTCAAGTAGCAATTTTAATGAAAATATGGTGAATAATAATGGTCTAAAAATGTGTACCCATACAAATAACAGAAAACATTTGCAACGGTGGATAGGGGAAGGAATTTTAATGTTTGAGAAAGTAATTTTGCTAACATCAAACTTGAACTGGTTGATGTTTTTCCATTGACACAGAAATTAAATGGACAAAATTTGTTTACTGCAGTGACTGATATTCTAGTTTCCCCTGAAATGACCCCTTTCCCCTCTATACATATTGCAGTTTGAATGACATTTTGAATGAAACCTTGTGACTGGGACATGACTTAATGAATGCTCCACAGTTTTGTTAATGTGTGCTAATAAGTTACCCCCACAGCACTGATGACCTAAGAGAAAACACATTGGGGATTGCAATGCAGGCAAGTGTCCCTCAAAAATGTATTTTTCTTGGGTCTGTGAATGCTCCTGGCCCCAAGAAGGTAAAATAGCATCACTTGAACACCTGTGTCTCAGCCAAGGACCTGAATGTTTTAGCCAAAATTTAAACGTAACCAATTTTTTTAATTGAAGTGCAAGCGTTGGAAATAATAGTCTGGTTGTGTCCATAAATCATTAAAAACCCCCTAGAATTAATTTCAATTTTCTGAATAAAATTCAGGACTTTAGTAATTTTCCTATTCCATTCCTTCTCTATTTTTGCCCCTTCTCCTTCCTCTGTTGTTTCCTCTCTTTTTCTGTTATTTCCCCTGTGGTTTAAAAAAAAAAAAAAATCCTTGCATATTTTTGTCTTTTAACAAGGATTTCCAGTAAGGAAAGAATTGACAAAACACAAATAAATGGGGAAAAATTACATCCATAATCTGAAAATTCCAGGCAACCAAAATGATGTTTCAGCTTGAAGCACAATGACACTTGAGGCTGTTTTGAAAATTTTTAGAGAAAGAAATCGGTTTTGAATTTTCCAGTTTCAACCCACAATAAATCATACAAACTAACTTGTTGTGGGAACATTTGCTTCAATTTGAAGTGATTTTTTGAGACTAAAACATTAGATTTTCATTGAGATGTGATCACACAACGAGGTTCTTGTGCTTTGTTTTCTTTTTTTATGCAAACTAGAATTTAGAAAAAGGACAATACTAACTGAAATTGCTGATTTATTTATCAGAGTACAACAGCTTCTTTTTATTTTTATAATTGATTTTACATTGAATTTTGGGATACTTTTCTGAATATATCATTTTACTGTTTAAAAGACATTGAGAAAATTAATAAAGACATTTTACAGAAACTGGGTAATATATATAAAAATGATTTACTTTTCTTTTAGAAAGTATACAAAAATTAACCTCTTGAATGACAAAGGATGTCTTATAAGGGTCAACGTTTGAGGTGGTTTGGTTGCTAGGAAACCATTACTAAAGATGGTTCAGATAGCAAAAGTTTTATTTCAAATAACACCATTAATTAGTGTGCAGAGAATATAAAATATATTGGGTGTCTGTCAATATAAAAGCACATATGGAAAAGAGCAGGATTAAGTTAATTTTTTTTATGGAAATCACACAAGCTCAACAGTTACAGGGAGTTCTCTTCATTGGTTAAAATATATCAATAAAAGCAAAGAAAATATTAAAAAGGAGTCTAACCCTGTTGAAAAATTCATTTTGTTTGTTGTTACATTCATTAATTGTATTACTTAAAAAACATAAAATGAAAGACTTCAGTTCATAAAAACCACAGCTGCAGACTTTGTCATGTGTGTTAAGACTAGAAATGTTCAAAATTACTTTGGAAAGAAAAGAAAGTATATTCATAGAAAAAAAATTAAAGAGTGGATTCTCATGTATGCTGACTGCACAGTGAGAGAAATTTGGGCAGATACAATAAAAATTGAGCAAGGCTACAAAAGTAGTCTGGGGCTTCTTTTTGGGTTAGGGATATGACCCCTTGCTAAGGTCACGATTTCTCCTTTGTCAAAATACAAAATGCCACCAAAATCTTCAATGAAACCTCATTCCTCAGTTGTTTACACCTTCAGCAATTGGAAAGGGTAATTAGGATGTCACCAAGTGCTGGGGAGGGATTGTCATCCTGGGAATGGCACCCGGGAATGATGGGGAGCCACGTGGAGGTTGCAGCTCAGTCAGAGAGAAAGTGACACCTGAAGTACATCTCATGTTCCAGTTGGGAGGAAGGCAGAACAGGGAGAAAAAGGAATCCAAGTACATGTCTTTCAAATCTGACACTGATGAACGATTTAAATCCTTACTTGTTCTTCAGAAATTAAATGCTTATCGTGAATTTTAAAAGTGCTTTCTGCCAAATAAGAGTGGGGTCTATGGCTTCTAGAAGCCTTCATAAATGACATTCAAGCTTTACTCAATTATAATATTTCCATGTTTATTTACTAGCTATAATGTTATATGTACATTGGTAGATTCAGAAAAAATGTGATTTATAAATATTTTCTGGGGCAGAATTACTTAATATTTAATCCTTATTGTTGACAATACCCTTTCCAGGATATGAAATATAGTGTTTGCAAATCTCAACACAAATCTAGCAAAACTAATTAAAAAAAAAATCCCAAATCTGCACTGATTAAGGCATTCCATTTTATTAAAAATACTTTTGAAAAATTTCCCTGTTTTCTTCCAAATTCTAAAGACTGTAAGCTTTATTAGAATTTTCTGAAGGCTTTAAAAATCTGCATAAAATTTAATCGTGCAAATGAATGGAAGTTTGCAATATTTGTATCACAAAGATTTCTGTCAAAAACCCACAGTTGGAAATAACATGCTGTTTGTCGTGTAATTGTTACTATTCACTAAAGCAGAAAAAGCAAGTGCAGAGAGCTAAAGAACTGACAGCCTAGTCATTTAAAACTACAGGTTGTCTCCTGGATGACAATGGTTTTCCAAGTAGAGCCTAACCCATGCCGAGAAGTTGCTTGCTGGAAGTATATATAGGATAATATTTTAACACTTTAGTTGAACAGAGATTTTTTTTTTCTTAAAAAATAAGGAAATGTTACTCAGAAAATATGGAGAATGCAAGAATGTCATATTAGCTTCTTTGTCTTTTACTTCATAATGGATTTCATATCCAAATTCTAAATTCTACATTAATTAGATTGATTGTGGAAGTTGATTTAAATCTGAGCTGTGAAGCAGTATAGAGGAATTTTGGAGAGATCATTTTTTTTGTACTGGAAAGCCTCTGTAACATTTTTTCTGGGCAATATTTTTGCACCCATAAGATGAAGATAATAATTTCTGCTTTTGTGTTAGGTAAAATTTGATTTGGGGAAAAAAAGTATTATTTTTATAGGTTTATGGAAATGGGTAAATGGTAGTTGAAGTGGCTATTTTTTAAACATGGGTAAGAAGAAATATGGGTATGTTTTTATTAAAATGCTGAACAGATAGCCCTTATTTTTTCATTTGATAACACTGAAATAAAAATACTCTGTAAAATCAGATACTTTTGTAGGCAATATTATGACCTATGGCTTTTTATTAGCATAAGCATACCCTCTAACTGAAGTTGCAGGCAAGTGTTCTTGTCTGATTCACAACGATTCTATTAAAATTGTTAAGGATTAGATCTAGTTGATCAGCAGTGACTGAGTGGAATTAACATTTTTTACTGTAATTGGATAATTAATGGTTGAAGCTGGGACCTACACAAAGACAGCCAGATCCCCCACTGAAACCCAAACAAAGAAAGGACCTGCAAGGCTGAGTCCGTGTAGCTCAAAGAGAGTTTGAAGAGGTTTAACAAAACCTCAAACAATAGACCAGAGCTTTGGAAAATACTATTCCGAGCATTGCAATGAAATAAAAATAAAACAAACCACCTGCTTTGAATAGATGGGTTTTCTGTGCTTTGTGCTAACAAAGCTCGTTGTATTAACAAATCTCTGGAGACGCTGTAGTAACTGCAACTCGATTTGAAGGTAAGAAATAAGGCATATCAGATTTCAAGAGGATTTGCAAAGCCCTCAGCAATTTTGTCCCAACTGCTATTACTGTTTATTTTGTGTATTTGCTCTTCCTGGTTCATCCCATCTAGCTTTAGGCACATAAATTAAGCTTCTAGTCATGAGGCAGGTTCGTGCTTCAGGTGCATTAAATTGTCCTCTGAAGTTGCTGATCTTTTCCTGTTGACCAGAGAGAAAGCTGGAGCTCCCATCTCGGGTACGTCATTTCAAATCACAAATCCAATCTTTAGTGGCTTGCTCATGGTTATACAGGTCATAGGTTCTTGGAAAACCTCTGTTTTATTCATGCATCACCTGTCTATATTTTTCATTAGGTGTTGCAGTAAATGTAACGTTTGCTTCAAGTTCTGTTGGTGTCATCTGTTTTTAATTTCAGTATTTCAGAATTTAGACCTCCAAAATTAATAGGCATTTTGGCACTGATTTCAAGGACAACAGGGTGAGATTATATCCATCCTTTGAATTTTTGAGCCCTTTAAAAATTAAACAAATAATTAGCAGCACAAGAACAACAAAGGATAATTTTTTCTGACCACGAACGAGTGAAATATGCAGGAGATCTTCAGGAACTTTTGTCTCAGCTTTTAATAAAGCAAGCTGTGACGAAAACTGCATTTTCCTATCTGCATTTGTGCAAACGTTGTACCAGACACATGGAATTTAGTGCATGCACAAGGAATTATGAACTTGGATCTGCTTACGAGGTACACAAGGATGTTCTTGTCTTTCTTGGCCAGGTGTTATTCACAGATTTAAATACAGATTTCATCAATAAATAAATGAAATCTGCATAGTATAGCCCTGTGCTCCATGAATGGTGCAAACAGAATACTGTTTGTCACTTATGAAATATTTCAATAGCAAAAGGTGTTTTCAAAAGCTCTTTAAAGACATAATGTGTTTGTTTATCTGAGCAAAGAATAGAAAATACTGGCTAGCAAATAATTTTTTCTGTATAATATCAGACTTTACAGCAAAGTAAAAAAATGACTGACATGGGTTCACTTATTACATGTACAGAAAAAGTATTTCTTTATAATTAATTCTGAAAGTAAGGTTTGTATCTGTTACTAAAGACAAGACATTTGTTTCGTGCTTTATTCTATATATTTCTTTGCTTTCAGCTAGTAATCTTTCTTTGAAATACCATGGAAACAAGCAAATATGCCTCATTAAATTTTCCTTGCAGGGAAGAAGAGGAAAAAAAAAACTAAACAGAAAATCAGAGAATTTTTAAATCATGAAGTAGGAAAAAATAAAATAGAAAGGGTGATTAGATTGCTCTTCTTAGTTCTTTCAGGCATAGTAGGATAATTTGCTGGGGAAAAAAACCGCTGCAACAACTTACTTCTTGATTCCCTTCACTTCTAGTTGGACTGTTTTCCAGCTGAATACTGCAGTATTGCTTCACATTTTACAGTCTTGTTCGCCACTGTAAGACATGAGTCACAGCTGATACCCAACACTCCCTTATTATAGCTAAAATAGTGATTTTAAAAAAGATTTTTTGAGGATTTTATTTAGATGTTTATAAAATTGTATTTTTAAATGCAAACTTTGAATAAATTGATATGTAGCTGACATCTTATACATAGATATGGTCAGAATTATTTCCTTGCCATCAAAGAGGGGGCCAGATTTCCAAAGAGACAACACTAAACTCAGTAAAGATATGCTGATATGTAGCAGTTGAGGACTCAGATAAGGAAAAATAATTAAACGAGAATTTGTAAGTATTCTCTTTTGTAAGGGATTTAAAATCTCTTTGTATTTAGAAGCAATTTTATATTTCAGCAATATACCTTGCTCTGCCTTCATATGTCATTGAAATCCCAAAGAACTGGTTGTGGAAGATCCACACACCACTGTTAGAATCCCCCTCCACGTTTGCCCAAAACCAGTCCTGTAGCTTTAACTAAGGTGATGCCTAAGGGACATGGCTTGAAATTAAACTCCAGTCTTCAGAATATCCCCACAATCTTAAAGTCAGCTTGGTAGTGAAAGGGATATTGATTTAGCCGAGTTAGTATTTTGCACCCTGAAATCTACTTTAACAGAAGAAAGATCAATAAATTACTTTCTCACATCCGTCTGTGTTTTTATTTAGCTGGCGGGTGGTGTAATTCATTTCCCAACGTGTTAATTTCTAACAGTGCAAAGACAAAGGTCCTCAAGATCCCTTTACACTGAGACAACTCAAAGCTACAGAGAGAAATAATGCCAGCTGCAAAGCAATGTGAGCCTGGAGGCAGGCAGAGAACACCCAGAGACTGAGAAGGCACGAACTCCATAAGGTCTGTGGGAACAAGCAGATCCTACTGCTCCTTGAACTCTTGTATCTGGGTTGTTTAGGACAGTCCTGGAGTACCCAGACCCCACGGCTGGTTTTACTACCCCTTGTAAAAATGCTAAGAAAGCCAAAGTTGGTGAATTAGCTGGGTAAGGAAGTGCCAGACTTCATCCATGCATGGCCTTTCCCAGGATGGTGTCCACTTCCCCACCTCCAGACATCTGCCAGTCAAACACCATCCGGAGTTTTTCCCACTGATAGCCCCAATATTTATCTATCTGAAGTAGATTTATGCAACTAGCTCTGTGATACAGCTCCTGTATTAATCCCAGGCCATTTTCAGAGCAATGAAATGCATGAGGGGTAGGTAACAGATTCAGCAAAAACATGCTGTTGTGCTAAATCTAGAAATTGATTTCCAATGAAAGGTTTCAAAAAAAACTAACAAAAATTCCCTCCAGAAGATCAGAAATGTAATAGCATTAACCCTGTGCCAAGAAAAGTGATAGATCCTAAGGTGATTGTCTATTCAAGCAAAGAAATAAGTAATGCCAAAAAAAATCCACATTTTGAAAATAATTTGGTAAAGCATCTCAAGCTGTTCAGCCCTGCAGCAGCCACATTGCTAAAGGGAGATAAAGGCAATAATTGTCTAGGATTTCCTGCCATCTCATTGCCTTTTTGCTGATCCACAAAATCCAAAATACCATTGTCTCCAGGAGGGAAAGTGCTTATAACTACATTCTCAAGTGACTGTAGATCAGGAGAACCCTGTGAGTACACCACAGCCCAAGAGGTCATTAAATATTTGGCCATAAAAACCCTTTGTGGTTTAACTGGTTTTTTTTACCCAGAAAATTATTCAGGTTTTATAATTCTGTTCCTGTGACTGAAAATTACAGTTCTTTGAGCACAAAGAAAACTCATCAGTACCTTCAATGAAGTTATTTCTTTTGAAAGACAAAGATGTTAGTCTAAAGATTTTATGGCAAAATGTGTTATTCTAATTATCTGACTTCCTACATGACAGATATCACTTTATAACCCATGCATTTATCTTGACATTTTGTGATTGAACTAGAGCACATCCCAGTGCTAAGGAAAGAGCTATGGAAAGACCTTCACTCTTGATGGGAAAATTTGAAGTGATGAAGATGAAGAGAGGTTGAGAGGGCTTCAGTTGATTAACCTGGAAAGAGGAGGTCTAGGAGGCAGTCTTAGCAATGTATAGAAATACTTGATATGGGAGTAGAAAACACAGAGCTGGACCTTTCTAAGTGGTGCTCAGTGATAGGAAAACAGGCAGAGTGCACAAATTCAGATGCAGAAACTTCCATGTAAATGTATGAAAAGCAGGTTTATTGTATGGGTGGTCAAATACTAAACAGATTGCCCATGTTGCAAGTCCTTGTCCTTGGTGATGTTTCAGTCCCATCTGGATACAGCCCTGAACAAGCTGCTGCAGATGACTCTTTTTTGAGGAGGGGTGTTGGACAAGGTGCTCTCCAGAGGCCCTTTCCAACTTCAACAGTCTTGTGTCTTTCCTCTATCCAACACTTCTTCCCATAATCTAATAACCAACAGCAAGTAACAGTTAATTAGCCTCCAGAGTAAAAATCAGCATTTATTTCCTATTTAATTTTATCTTCAATTTCTAGCTGTTGGATCTTGGCTCGTGTCTGGCCACTTGATTAAAGAGCACTCTTCTAGCCGCTCTTTAGATACTCTCAGATCAAGCCACCTGTTAACCTTCTTTTTGATAAGCCAAAGGGTATTTCCACAAATAAATACTCCATGTTCTTGGTTAAAATGGAAATTGAGCCCTTAATCTAGTCAATTTGCAGGAACAGGTACTTACAGTCCAAGTGCAATCTGAACAGATTCTGACTGATGAACTCACATCCCTCATTGTCTCTTGCAACTTGTAATGAGTCAAGATAATAAAATGAAAAAATGATCCCCAAAGCCACCTCTCCCACCTAAAAATGATCCCTACATTCAAAACCAGAAAGAGATGCTAAGTATTATATTAGGTATTTAAGAGTCTCTTTAAGAGTCTCATTAAGATGACCTGGAAAACAGTCAACACTGAAGAAGGTCAATTTTAGGATTTAAGTTGCAGAATCCACCTGACCCATTTCTTTTTTTTTTTTTTTTTTTTTTTTTTACGTTGCTAGTGACTGTCTAAAGTGGTACAAACAGACAGTAATAATTAAAGATATCCCCAGTTTAATGGATAAAGAAGAATTTGCAGCTGTAGGCAAATTGGTTTGCCATTTTTCACTAGAAGCATACTGCAGTAAAACTACTGCAATCAGTGGTGATATGCAGCTTAAATACTTGAAAAATTGAGCAGTGCATCAAGCCTGGTATATGACAGCAGGAAAGATCCAGAAACAGGGAGATTCCTTTAGTCTGTATACTGAGTTTTTTCTCCTTATTTCCATCAAACAGGAATATTCTTTTGATTAAAGGGCTCTGGGTTCTGGAGAAAAAAAAAAGTGTTTTGAAAATATATTTCATTTTAGCTATACACTGTATTCAAGTATTGTTCATAGCAATGGGCTTCATGGCAGATCTTGAATATGCTGTAGGTTAATGTCAGCTATGAGGTGGTGAAGGAGCCTGAGTGTCAGAGTTTCTCCCTGAGTTTGTTCCTAACGTCCACAGCCTCATTACTCAAAGTCCATATGCTCTGAAATTTGAGGACTCATGCCATGAACAATAAATACTACTTACCAAAACAATATTTAATCACTTTTCACCATCAAATATTCTATATTGATTCTATCCTATTTTTTATTTCTTCTGCTATTACTTAACCTTCACATAATCTCTGACATAACAAGAGTAACAATGAATAATTCAGGGGTTAATCATAACCTTGCTTCCTATGCCAGGATCAGTGATTTTTTATTTCTCTTTATCATTCCAATATGGTGTTTTGTTTATGTGTTTGTCTACTGTTCCTGCACCTGTCTGCTCCTCTCTGTAAATGAAGTTTATTGTTTTCTTAGTTTCTTTGTGTAAAAATCCAAGTTCAAATAGATTACCTTTTCAGAAGGGATGGAAGATGTAAAAGTACAGCTGCTTAAGCAATTAGCAGAGCAGCATGACAATTGCAAGCCTAGAGCTATTGGGAACTCACCTGGCTTCAGATGCCATTACAAACTCAGAGTTTGGTTTGGGTGTCTGGGAGGGACAGCACGTGTTGGAGCAGAATCAAACTTGCTGGTGAGCTCTTCTCTCTGAAAGGAACAACTTTTAAGCTCTTCTTACTTAAAATACATCTATCCCAACATTTGATGTGACATTCATCTCCAGGCTAAGAAATATAAATGTTAGTATCTACATGTTGCTCTCTAAACATTGCTAAGGTGGGTCTGCTTGCATCACTTTGGGAGCAGATCAAGGCAGTATGACAGCCTAGAAAATTAAATATTCAGCTGACCTGCCTTTTTTTTGTCTAGTTTTAGGTGAGCTGAGCTGCACAGTGTATTTAGGAGATGACAACTGGAGACTAAATTGAATCACCTTAGGGCATTTTAAATGGCATCAAACCTCCATATTAGGGGAGCTGAACAGCCTTTGTTTGTTTGTTTGTTTCCAGGAATCAGCCTTTCCCTGTTCCACTCACATGCAACTTCCTACATATTTGGCATTAGCTTTAATCCAATTTTACCTTACACATCAGCAAGATCAGAATTATTCAATGCTGAGAATCATGGATAATCTAATACAAATTTTGCTATAGTTGATTCCCAAAGCCTCTTCAGGTTAAATAAGCACATTCACATGATTAAGATTATGATCTTTCCCAACTATTTTTTTTTTCCTTTACTGGGAGGATTTTAATTTGCCTATCTAATGCCAGGAGAGATGATAAACCATGTCCACAACTGAAAAGATAACAAATCTCATAATAAATCAATAAAGAAACTTTTAGGAGGAAAGGCATCCCCTTGGTTTCATTTTACAGATAGCGGAAAAGGACAGAGAACAATTAATGGGCTTTGACACTTCGGAGATTTCCAGTTAGCCAGAAACTCAATTGAGTCCCTTGAAACCTGGTTTCCTGCCTCAGACACCAGCCCATGCACTTCCTCAGACCTCTGCTCAGTTTCTCAGCAATAACAACAATTAGAAAAAGCTCAGAAATCACTTAATTAATCTCCATAGAGTTTTTTGTTGTTCAGTAGGTTGTGGGAGAGAAGAGATGAGAAAAGAGCAAGCAGAAGTGAAGAAAGGAAAAGCACAGTAGCTGAAAGTTTCAGGCAGTGGTCTAAGCTCCGGGGAACAGAGGTTAAGTCACTGCTTGGCATAATTTGCAGTAACTTGAAGTGAGAAACTCTTCAGGCAAAGTGAATATCCATGAATCTGACCTCCTCTGCTTTTGGGATAGACAGACTTGTGTTTAGAGATAATCTTCTGTAAAAATGTGGTTCTCATCACAGTGCAGAGCAAAAAAAAGAAAAAAAAAGGAGGTGACAGGGGACTAAAAATAGTTTCTATAGCATGAAATTGGTGTCTTCCATTCTCATCATCAGTGCTGAGCTCGGCTACCACAGAAGGGATGTGCTTGCTACAGCTCCCACATGTACTTATTCTGAAGCTTGCACTAGGTCATCTGCTGCTCTCAGCTACAGATATATTTTGCAGGGGAAGCCAAATAAAGTCATTTGTCAGAGCACAGTGAGAGTGGGGTGATTACTGGGCCTTGATTACTACTGTAATACAAACAGAGAATATTAATAAGCTAAATTACATTCTGAGTCCTTTTACTGTAGCTTTGCAAGAAGAAAAGTGGACTAGATTGTGAAGGCATTTCACTAATGGTTAATGAATATTTATTACTTTTGAAGAAGAAGAAGACTATGTCAGGATGCTGCATAGCCCTCTGTATAAATGGTTTATCCTTGCATTTTTCTTCATATCAACTGCCTTCATCAAGGTCTGAAAGAAATACTCCTTCTTTCCATTTGAGGCTGCTTAGATAATGCATATTCTGTTTGAGAAGTCGTGGAGAAAGCACAGCATTTCCAAACTCTGTGATACAGCTGGTGAAAAATCCCAAAGGTTCCACTCTGTATTTGGACCATTAGAGACTGAGGGCACTGGGAGGCAAAGTGACATTCCCAGTGATTCATAAGACCCAGGTGTGGGTAAGGGCTCTGCTGGTTTTGGCTGGTGCAGAGTTAATTTTCTTTGCAGCAGCCAGTATGGGGCTCTGTTTTGGATTCGTGCTGGAAATGATCTTGATAACAAAGTGATGTTTTCTTTATGCTAGGCAGCACTTACATGGAGTCAAATCCTACTCCTCACCCCATTCCACCAGTGAGAGGATTGAGGGTGTGTCGCTCTAGTATGTCGCTGCAGGCACGGAAAGAAGCACACAACAAGCTCAGTGAATGCAGCTGGAGAGAGAGTTTATTGTCCTATTCCCTTTTTATGTGGTAGGAACCCAGGTAGATGATTTGTTAATGTCCATCCACCCCCCGCTATGATTGGCTGGGTTCTACACCACTTGAATGAAAACTTATCATGCCTGGACTCACAACAGCTGTGGAAAACAGCAGGTGTTCATCTTATTGTTTTTCATAACTTACATGGGAAAGAAGACTTTCTCACAAGAAGCCCTGGGCGGCCAGGCTCTGGGCTGCTACAATGGTGCATTAGGAAGCGGGAGGGACACAGCCAGGACAGCTGTCCCCAACTGACCCCAGGGATATTTCAGACCATACAGGGTCATGTTCAGTTCATAAATCTTGGACAAAAAGAAGGAAAGGTGCAGGGGATGAGTAGAGAGGTGAAGTGGGGGGCATTGAAACAGACGGTTTTGCTTTTCCAAGTCACTGTTACTTCTGATGGAGCCTTGTTTTCCTGGGGATTGCTGAACACCTGCCTGCCCATGGGAAGTGGGGAGTGAATTCCTTGTTTTGCTTTGCTTGTGTGTGTGGCTTTTGCCTTTCCTATTAAACTGTCTATATCTCAAACCATGACTTTTCTCACTTTTACCTTTCTGATTCTCTCCCCCATCTCAGCATTGAGGGACTTGAGTGAGCAGCTTTGTGGGTCTGAACTGTCAGCTGGGGTTAAACCACAACAGGGCAAAAAGGTCTTTTGCCATAGGCACCTTCAGGAATAATCCAAAAAGTTATCATATGAGCACATCTCTCCAGATCTCTCTCTTATAAATATTTTAGCAGAACAGGAAGAGTTGGTGACCCTTGATACCTTTTCTTGGAACTAATAAACTATCAAAAGACTTTTTTTCTCCCTGCAGTAGGAATTAGGTTTCCAACTTCCAGTGACTCAATATTTCCAGAGAACAGTCTTTTCTTACTGAGTCTGGATTGTCTCCTTGCATTCGATGTAAGATCTGATGATTTTGGAAGAAAAAACAAGTCAAAAATACCAATACAGAAAGGAAGGACTCTACTGGTGACAGAAGGACATTTTAAATTCAACTTTGAGGTTTAGAAGGAACTAACTTGGAGTAGGACATCTTAGCTTAATTTACCATGGCATAAGTGGAAGGCAAATATAGTCCATAATATTTTTATTCATGCTTGTGTGCTTGTTAGTGTGCCTCTGTCTGAAAAACAGAAGAGATGCAAGACTCACAGAAGACCTGTTTTATTATTGATCCCACCTTTTCAAATCTTTCACTTTTTTAAGGCTTCATGAAAGGTTAGTGCTTTTTTTCCCAGTTTACTTTTAAGTTGTCTGTAGAAAAGGTTGATTTTTTTTTTTGCTGCTTGGGATTTCCAGGGACAGATTGAGATTTCTTTAATTAAAATACTAAAGGAAAGACACAGAATTAAATTTCTGGAGTTTTAAATTTAATGAGCACCAGTTTATTAGATACTTCAAAACAACCAGCAACATTATACTTTTCTGCGTAACCGTCTTGTGCAGTTGGGTCTAAACAGCAGCACTTTCCCTTTGCACATAACCTTTGGCATAAATTATATCACTCAACATTATAAACCCAAGCAGTGAAAGAACAAGGTCCAAAGCAGAAAGAACTTGAACTCCTTTAGTGGACAAATGAAATGACCAGTGGAATAGCATATAAAGATGAAAAGGTAAATCTGCATTATGCACGTGCTCCAGGGAAGGCTGAGAATCCTCTTCAGCAGAAGTGATGTAGTGGAAACACACAATTTAGCATAAATGTTTTCCACTGAGAAGCCCACCTGAGCGCCACGTGTTCGATAGTCAGGATGGATGTGAAAATTGTCCAGGGAGTGAGTGTACCCAGTTTTCACTCTGTTTGATGTTGCAACTGTGAGTCTTGGGGATCTACAGTTTTGGTCCTGACAACTATTGTGCAATTATTATTCATGCACATTTCCTGACTTTGCTCCAAAGAGTTACTTACATGATCAGGTAAGTGCTGGCTGCAAAAAAAATTGTGACAGGTCAGATCACCACAGAAGAGGTTTTAAGGATGATACCTTTACCATGCAATTAGATGATTTTTAATACACCTACAGGAATTTTTTTTACTTTCAGTCTTACATGTCTGATCAGACAGGAAGGGTTGTATTGTACATAACAGCATCCCAGTCCTAGTGTTCTACTACACATTTACCTGTCAGGCTCAGTTCCAAAGATTTACTGAGGCTGACAGTCTGTATTCTACACCTTAAGATCCCTGGGTGTGTTATATGGGCAAAAAAAAAAAAACACCCATCAGTTCCAGAAAACTCCAATGTGTATTTTTTTAAGTGAAAAAGGTCTTATGCAAAAGTAAGATGTTTCTGTAGTTTAGAAACTTTCCTACTGGCCCACTTATATTTGTGACCTGCTCAGTTTTTGTGAACACTGTATGAAGTGCACTAGTTTTTAATTTAAATTTTTTATGACACCAAATCAACTTCAATTATCCTCTACTTCTTGCCTTCATTCTTCCTTCCCAAAACCACCAAACAAATGCTCTCTTCCCACGATAGCTGGATATTGAGGGCATTTGTTGAGAATTTGTCTAAAGCCTCCCTGTAGTCCGTGGAACTCTAGCACATGTTTAACTGCTGTACTAAATTGCATTGTATGGATCTGATCCAAAGCCTATTGATGTCAAAGGAAGAAAAGCTCCCATTGACTTCAGATAGATTTCGATCAGGCTTTTTTTAAGGGAAAATGATTATGCACTTTTACTTTTAAACATTTATGATGAAAAGCATCAGCAAATAAAAATTTATGAATAGACTCCCACAAAACAAAAGTGTCAGGAACTGAAATACTGGGGCAGATGGGCTTTCAAGATCTGTCACTCCACCAGCATTGTACAGTTTAAAGGCACTGCATGTACTCGGTTTTTTGAAGGGGTGTGTGGACAAGAAACTGTTCTCATTCATTACTTTTCTAGCAAAAGAAATTTGATTTTGGAGCTAGATGATGACTGGGACCATTTTCACAATATTTTCTGTTCAACATTCATTGCATTGATATAATCTTGGTAAACTTTCTGAAAGAAAATTTTATGCCTTTAATGTACCATGCATTTCTGTTTAAAACCAAGAAATTTCTGGTTAAGATTCCACCACATTTTAGGGTTAAAATAACATATATGCTCATAATGCTTTTTTCTCATAAGTGGCTTTATTTTTTAATATATAATTAAATAAATTTCAAAGAGCTTTAAGATAGAGATCCTCATTTGCATGAATGCTTTAATGGCATGAAACTGTGTAATGGCATGAAGCTGTGTCAGGAGAAAGTTAGATTAGATATTAGGAAAAGACTCTTCACCCACGGATTGGTTGAGCACTGGAACAGACTCCCCAGGGAAGTGGTCACAGCACTGAGCCTGACAGATTTCAAGAAGCATTTGAACAACATTCTTGGGCACGTGGTGTGATTCTTGGGGTTGTCCTTTGCAGGGCCAGAAGCTGGACTTCAAAGATCTTTGTGGGGTCCCTTCCAACTCAGGATATTCTATGATTTAATGATTTTCCAAATCCGAAAGAGATAAGTCTGGCCAGCAGAAGAATTGGGAATGGAAGATGCTTATCTTGAGCTTCATACCCCAACTTCCTGAGAATATTGCTTCCTTTCTCTATTTAGCACACTAAGCCCTGCCTTCTTCTTGTCCCATTTTAAATAGAACTGATATGCCCAATTTAGGAGTGTAATCAGTCAAGGATGTTCCTGTGGGTGGCTCATCTATTCCTCCTGAACTGGTTATCTTTTCCCTCCAACCATAAATATGATTGCACTCTTGGGGCCTTAGCTAAGCACTGAAAAATACAGAGAATATATATAGAGCAAAGTATTTGCAATATGTACTCTCAGGATAAGAAGGCCTATAAGTAAAAAGGATCACTGCCTCTATTGCCCACAAAGCAAATAAAAAGGGTTTGGGGAAGGACAGAACCATTAGGCTGGAAAGCAAATTTTACTGGTGGAAGACATCTGTAAATGGAGCTAGTGAGAAAGTCTCTAAACATTGGTAAAAAATTTATTTTCCAGTTGCACCAGATAAAGAATTTTATTTGACTTGTATTTCAATAGAAAGAAATATTTTCACACACCTAAGTTGTGCATTGCTTGTCATCTAACAAAAAATCTAGACTTGTGAAGATTTTTTACCTATGCTCTTTACAGTATTAATTTCAACCTGGTTTTATTTTTTTTTTCTTTTGGGAAGTTTCTTTTTAGAACAATTTTAGCACATCTCCAATAAAGTGTAAGAAGTTAAAGATGATACAGGATAATCTTTTGATAAAGTAGAAGTATTAAAGTAGCTGCATCTTAATGATCTATGACTGCTATTCAATGTCTATTCAATGTGATCATCCAAAAAAATATTAGAAGTGTGTGTGCAAGAGGCCCTGTAAGAATTTGCTAAAGTGATAACATTTAAAGCCACAATCATTGCAGACAAAGTTGAAAGAAATGAATAATGGTTGAAAACCATGTTTAAATCTTTTGAGTCATTTTACATGGTTAAAAAGTGGGAAAACGCTGATGAAAGTTAAGGTTTCTGTAGAATATTTTGTAATCATCTGCATTTGGTAGTGGAGGATCCATGAGCTACCATAATATCCTCATCTGATCATTGTTTCGATGCTAATTTGTCTCAAATTTATTTAATTCAACTTCTTTTTTGTATTTTCCCAAAAATTGTCTGTGCCATGTTATTTAATTTGTCAATATTTAAATTAATCAAGGGAGTGGTTTCTGTCTAAATACACATGTATATGGATCACTTACCTCTTTATAAGGCAAGGTAAGTTTTTAAATTCACTACAATACAAAATGTTATTTTCACCACATATTATAAACCACTCCTTGGAATATAACATAATCTTGAATTCCCTTTAGCAGTTTCCAACATCCACATCAATCTTGTATCATAGAAAATATGACAGAATCAATATTGTGATGATAAACTGTAAAAAATTGCTTTTTTCTGCCTTCACTAGAAATCACAAGTGGTCTGATTCAGCATGGGAACACTGGAACCAGCTTCTTAAAATGAACAGGCTGTTCCAAAGTAAAACTAAGTTTGTGCTAGGTGGAAGTGAGTTTATGTCATTCTTTGTTATTAACCAGCATCTTGTCTTTACACAGTCTCCCTCACTGGACTGTGATTTTTCCTCCTAATTGGGCTAATTTGGGATTCTAACTGATACGCTGCAGTTAATCTCCATCATAACACGTAATATCCTAGTAGTATTCCATATGCAAATCCTCTATTTGTGTTTTGGAACATGGTCTGACAAATATTGGTGTCCACTATGGCTAAAATACAAGTGAATGGCTTTCCTCTCTAAAACTAATAAAACCCAATAATTTTGGAATATGGACTAGGACTCTTCCATCACTGACCTACTGGAAAATGCTACTAACAAAGATTACATGTTATTCATACAAAAAAGGACAAAATTAATAGTGTATCCAGGAACTATACATGAAGGATGTTCAAGAATGTTTAATGATAGACCAATGCAACACTGAGAACAACCATTCTTGTGGTCCATGACCCATGATCTGTGATGGATACTTGCAAAGTGCTCTTAATGCTTTATGGGGTGCCTTAGGCAGCCAACATGAGTGATTAATAGATTCCTGTGAGCAGTGTCATAGAGTCATAGAATTTTTCAGATTGGAAAAGACCTCTAAGATCATCAAGTCCAACTGTTAACCCAACACTGTCAGGTCCACCATGTCCCTGAGTGCCACATATACACATGATTTAAACACCCCCAGGGATGGTGATTCAACCACTTCCCTGGGCAACCTGTTCCAGAGCTTGGCAACTCTTTCCATAAGGAAATTTTTCCCAGTATCCAGTCTAAATCTCTCTGGCACAACTTGAGGCCATTTCCTCTTGTCCTGACACTTGATACCTGGGGAAAGAGACCAACTCCCACCTGGCTACAACCTCATTCCAGGGAGTAGTAGAGCAAGAAGGTCCCTCCTAAGCCTTCTTTTCTGTGGGCTAAACTCCCCCAACTGCTTCAGCTGCTCCTCATAGGACTTGTGCTCCAGATTCTTTCTCAGCTTCATTCCCTTGTCTGGACACACTTAACCACCTCCATGTCTTCCTTCTCCTGAACGGGCCAAAGCTGATCACAATTTTGAGGAGTAACACAGTGTCCAAGGTGCTGCGCTACCACACCTCTGATGGTGGCTGTGCAGATGGATTATGCAGAACAGATTAAAGGCAGAAGATATCTTTTATGCTTGAATATTTACTTTTTGCTGATTGAGACCCCTTCAAAATAAAAATGTTTTCATGCTACTATGGAATCAATCAAAAATTTTCATTGCAAAAGTGAACATGCAGTATCCAGAGCTCAATCTAAAGAAAGCTAGAGATGAGAGATGACATTGCTGAGCAGAACTCCTCGTGCTGGTGCCTCCAGATCGCTCCCTCAGACGATACTAAAGTGGTTTTGATCCCCAGCTCTGTGCTGAGCTGTCAGGACAAAGGCAATGTGCAGAATTAGGGATGTTCTAATGATCCAGTCACTTGCATCTGCAGGAGAACCTGGGCCTTTTGAACGCTGTGTTGTCCACATGCTCTTAAAAGTGTCAGTCAGTGGTATAGATCTGGCCAGACTACACACTGTCTGACAGCACAAGCCTGATTTGGGGAAAAAATAAATCCACAGAGCAAATAGATAGGGTAGTATTAATCTCTCTTACTTCTAGCTTTCAAAAAGTGATCTGTCTAGTGTAAACTAGTCCTCTAATTGCCTTCTAAAGTTAATGGAGAGAGAAAACATATTGACATTTCCTGTGTGACTCGGGATGCATTATGCAATATGAGCTTGTTGAAAATGCTAGTTCAGGAATTTTCTGTTCAAATGACATTAGGTTATCTCCATTCAAACAGAGATAATATGTAGCAAAGCCTTGTGTTTATTCTCTGAATGATTTACAAGACTTGATTTGTGCAGCTTCTGTTTTGCTTCTAAGTTACTTAAAGTGAATTAATCTCCCCTAATTTAGATGCCTCATACCTACAGCTGAACTAGAAGTCCAGGCTTCATTTAATATTTGCACACAAATCCACATTTTTGGAACATGTTTATGAGGCTTATTACAAAACATGTTTTAGGATTAAAATAAATTTCCTAAAACCAGCAGTCTCTCCTCACTTGTTAGAAATGAAAATAAATGTATAACTCAGATCAGTGTAAGTGTCTGAAGTCAGATGAGATTAAACCTTCCGTTTAAGTTTGCCCTTTGCAGTGGTCTAACCATTGTACTTCATGAACTGCTGACTTGGCTCACGACTTGTGTGACCAAGTCGAAGAGAAGGGAAAATGAAAACGTCACTGAAGTCACTAAAGGATGACAGAAGGAAATTATATTACTTGCCTTTTAATAAAGAGTGACATTATGTGCTGACTCTTACCAGCTCTTTTTAAGGAATCAGTACAGTGTAATTTTTTCCTCTCTTCTTTCATATCACAGTTAACCTATGTGCAAATAGGGAATAATCTAAAACTCTACAGAGACCTCATGGTTATTTCACTGCTTGCATAGTCATGACAGCTCGTGCTCTGGGACTTGCGTATTAGCAAGGTTAAGACAGTCTTTTTTTCCAAGGGTAAATGTGGATGCCAGCAGCATGGAATCTCAGAAGACTCAAAAGAAGTCTGCAATGACAACAAAATGAAGGCACCTTGGACTAATATACCCTAGACCATTAACACTGTTTAGAGACCTGAGGAAATGACTTTATTGTGATGATCCTAGGTGGGCTGGTGGGGTTACAAATCTGGAAAGGATGAAAACTGGATTAAAATGTGATCAGGGAGTATTTAAGTTAGAATTCTGAGTTAAGTTTCCTATGAAATGTAAATGGACCTGAGGAAATCCCTCTAGATGTACAAAAAATATTTTCCTATCCCCAAAAAGTTTCTTGAATCAGAATAATAGAATATCCTGAGTTGGAAGGGACCCACCAGGATCACTGAAGTCCAGTTCCTGACCCTGCACAGGACAGCCCCAAATTAGATTAGTTTAATAGATTAGTTGACTGCAGAAGGATCCTAGAAAAATAAATGTGATGCCAAACTCCTAGAAGGATATGTCTGACAATTCAGTAACACCCATGTTTGTGATGAAGATATATGAGAAAGTTTTATCAGTAATTCTTGGAGACCACAGTTGCTAAATAGACACAACACAATAGAAATTCTTGTTCTGACACTGGGCCTTTGACCTTCACAGTCCTACACACAGCCTTTGGTTTACATTCTAGGAACCACCATGAAACTAAATGTGCTAATCCACTGGGGAATATTCACAATGGTGCTGAACTCCTAGAGAGAGCTTTGCAACAGGTCAGAATTTGGAATTGTGATTCCTTATTCATGTGCATAATATGACTGAGGTGATCCACAATGCCTGGCAGTGCTTTGTCAGGCAAGGAAATATGTGGTCCCCACTTCCTTTTAGGTTAAGTGGATCCCATGGATCCCATATCAATCTCCCAGTCTTGTTTAGCTGCCACAGAGGGAGCTACATGCCATCGAGGTTCTCCATGTGGTTTTGAGCTGCAGCACTGGAGAAGAAAGACTACTGAGCCAATAATGAGGTAAAAAAGAACATTGAAATGTACAGCTCCTCCAACAGGGCATGCACACGTCTCTGTGCTCAGTAATCTAAAAAGTACAAACCCAGTTTTATGGAAGCATTGAGGTGACTTCAATTTGCTTTTGGGTGTAAAAGAATGGATTAATTCCACAAGGTTTATAAGCTGCACCAGTTAATGAAATAGTTCTTGCAAACATGGATGGTCAGTAAAGAAAGAGCTTGTAAAAAAATCCTTTCAAATCCAGAGAGCATGAAAAATAAAGACTCTTGACAAAAGGAGGAAAACATAAAGTTTATCTGTAAGTGAAATACATGCAGGCACTACTGCAAAGGAATTTAAATGTGTATGTAATGAGCAGCTACACATGCACAAAAGTAGATGTCACACACTATATAGTATGCCTAAAAGCTCCAACAAGTTGCACAGTGTGAGGAATAGTTGCTTCTGGATCAGCGCACAGTCATTTAGTAGTTCTATCAAGCTGACAGCGAGCGTACCGGGCCTGATACACATGACTGCCCAAGAAGAGTGTCTCTGGATGTCAGCCTAGTGCACGTCAATGAAACAAGAGTAGAGCAGAATCAAAACAAGTTAACAAACCAGCAGCGAGCTTGTTTCTGCCGCAATAACAGAACCATAGGCTAACTGAGGCTTTCTTTATAAAACTTGTAAGGCTATGTCAGTGACCTCAGAACCACTGACCCATGGATGCTGGATACAGTGAGGATGAAAGGGTTGGTTTTCTTTGTCTTCTTTTTTTTTCCTTCCTGAATTTCTAGGTGTCTTGCACTCTGCTCTGAGGCGACTGAAATGCTGGCTATTGTTCTCCATCAACCCTCACGATAAATCCTTCTTTGTTTGCTTACGTTGGTTAAACACCATTCAAGATCTGAGCTAACAAGTATTGCTGGGTAGTCACTTCTGATCATTTTAATGGTCCTTTTGAAGGCTTGGTTTCATTTTGTGGTTTTAGTGCTCTGTGTCTATCAGAAGACCAATTGTCTGCAATACCTTCGTTGTTTAGTATGTATAAGGTACTATCATTGCAACCAGAAAACCAGGACCACATTCATGGACAGGCTGGAGAGTGAGGATATAGGTCAGTTTGATTAGCAGATAATATTTTTTAGGAAAGTAATATGAACAGGGCACCTTAGGGAGAATGGGTTAAGAGTTTCTTTTTTGGTAGATACCATTATGTACGTCCTACTACCAGAGCAAGGCAGGAAGCAAAGCCGGAACCTGGTTGGGTTATTTGAATGGAAGGAACTTTCCTTCAGAATTCGAGATTTGGGAATTACATTTTTCTCATATAATTTTCTAAATAATTTAATTTTCAGAGTGGACAACCGTAATCATGCCTGGAGTAGAGGCACTTGAACCAGCTGTAAACAAATAGTTTAACATGGAGTTCAGCACAGACTAATAGAGCTCTGGACTGTAGGCGCTGTAGCCAGCCCATGATGAGTTCTCCAACTCATCAGTTCCAAGCAGAACTGCTGCAAACATCACTTCAAAGCCATGTCAAGGATTGAATTGCAGTGAGTCTGTGACCTCTGCTTCAACCAATATGTATTTCTAAGGTTTCCCTCCCCTGAGAGGGTGCATTCCCTCTACTCACTGCCAAAATGCTCCCTGGCCTCTCAGAAGCTCATTGCAAAAGTCAGGATTGTTCAAATCAAGACCTGATTTTGAATTTGAAATATTTAAATGCTTGTAAACTTACAGTGAATTGTCCCCAAGACCCAAAATTCTAACAATACAGTTAGCAGAGCGTCCTCTTATATCCAGCTTCAATGACTTTTAGAAGGGACAAACTAATTAAAAAATAATGTGCTATTCATGTATAATTTTAATGTTGAAAGCCGGAAATGCACAGGGCACCTTGATCATATGGCAAACACTTTGTTTTAAGGTCTATTAAAGAGTTTAAGATTAAAAGGATTTTTATAAGTTCAGACTAATAGACACAATCACAAATACATCTCCACATCTGCTCCATTTTCACAACTGAATTAAGGAACATTTTCCCCCCAATGAGTTTAATTAACTTTAAGAACAAGCTAAATTAGTTTAAAAGGCAATTAAAATGCAAGCATATAAATCGTAATTAAAACTGCATGCTGTTTATAGATATTTTTTTCTAAATATTTAAAGAAGATATTTTCCAAATGAAAAAACAGAAGTTCTACAGTCAGTAAATAATTTAGTTCAGAAAAATAAAAAAAGATTTTCTTACACATGTAGATTTTAAAAAATCTAATTTGTTAGAAATTAATATTGCAGAATATTGTATCAGCGTCCCACTGGAAAATAATGATAAATTGCTTTGCAGATGTGTTTTTTCTTATGGTGAGATGAGATTGGTTCACTATTTTGTTGATTTGGGGGATATCAGATTTATTGGGATGTGTTAAGTATGTCTGAGTCAGTTTTGTCTGAACTTTACTTCTGGCAGTGCGGGGTTAATGGTTGGACTCAATGACCCTAGAGGCCTTTTATAACCTTAATGATTTTCTGTTTCTTGCTGCATTTGATGTGTTTCACACTGGGCATTTCTCTTTTTCCTTTATATCTTCTTTCCCTCCATCTTTGTTTGTTATCTGGAGGGTAGCCCTTTATTGGTGTCTTCAAAACTGTATAGATACCTCAACCAACTTTTAAGAGACATTTTTTCTCTCTTCTATTCCCTTTGAGCACCACAGATGATGTGAATGGAGCATACACTGGCCCTGTCCTCCAAAAAGAGTATCACCATTCCCTTCCGAGCTCTACACCTCACACGGTGTAGTCACACATCCTGTGTCCATAGGCAAATCTTTTCACCTCTTTGTGATCATCTTGTCTTCTGGCCAAACATATTTTGGTGAATTGGCAACTGCTTCTCACTGTTTGGAGCATTCCTAGGAAAATGAAGGTCTTGGCTCAGTCAGTCACGTCAGGTACCGCAGACAGAAATTGCTACAAGTGGCAGAAATACCATGTGTGAGAATACAACTGACAGAACATGAATAATTGCATGAATATCCATTATAAAAATATGACACTCTGGGGATTTCTAAACATTTTCCTCAGACATCACATAACCTGGGGGGTGGTCTTTGAGTGAGTAATGGTGATCACATACTGTTGCAAACTGAAACACTGTGTTATTTGTTCCCTTACAGCTGAATGTTGTCAAAAGGAAAATTCCTATTGAATATATGGCAGACAGGATTCAAACATCACAGAAAAGGGCTCACAAGTTGTTGATCGTCATTTATAAAACTAAAAACAGAAATGCATGTTTAATAATGACTGTATAAATATCTGAGTTTGAATTTAAATAACTAATGTGAATAACTGAAGCCTGGGTTTGGTTTTGATTTTGTTTTCATGTCTCAAAATTAAAGATCTGGTTAAGCAGTCTCACCTAAACCTTGTGAAACTACTGAGATAGATTTCTGACTGCAATAAACTATATTCGGCTAAGCCCATTTTCATGTTAGAATAGGATTTTTAATGAAAATAAGAAATTCAAGTTGCAAGAGTATGCTTAAAATATCTATCACAATTCCAAATTTTTACAGCTTTAAGTGACTAAAGTTCTTGAAAGTGTAGGAGTTCTAAAGGATTTGAGACAGTTTAAAAATCTGTCATTTGTTAGCTCTCTAAAAGAAAGATATATGAATATAAAGAATAAGATAACAGCACAAAAGGGCTTTGTAACTGCCAATGAAACAAAACCGCATATTTCAACGGAGATATAAATGTTACAGTTTTAAATAAAAAATGGATAGAAAATGAATGACTTGTTCTTTCTCTCTTCAAATTGGTGGATTTGAAGGGGTTAGTCTTGTTTCTAACTCCAGAGAATCTTTCTTGTTTGTCTTATATGATAAAAACAAGATAAGAGCATTCAGGTGGAAAGATGTCTACTGTGTATAATAGGAATAGTTTGATTTTTCAGCACAACCCTTATTCATAGCAGGGATACTTCATAAGAAGCTTATGAATTTCTATTTAATCTACCAGCCAATTTCCATTTGCAACTATTTGTGAAATAACACAAGAATTCCACTTGAGAGCTGGTGCAAAAAAAAAAAAAAAAACCCTTACATACACCAAACTAATAGTGACTGGGCTCTGATTTGAACTGACCTGCAGTTTGTGGGACTCATCACCAGGAAGAATGTCAACTCTGGTCCATCTTCAAATAAATCCAATCACTCAGGGCACACACACAGACCACCAGGAAGGAAAAGTCCTAATTGCATTAGCTTGTTGACAAGTTACAAGACATGTAAAGAGAATCCAGCATGTCACAGTTGCTGTGCCCCAGGGAACACCCAAAGAAGATGCAAGAAATAAAGAAGCAATGCTAATAATATTATTTATGCCATGACAAAAGAGGAAAGAGGTCTTATGCTTTTATTTACTATAGGAACAGAATTATAGTTTTGCTTAATATCCAGGTGTTTTTTGTTAACTGGATATTTGACGGAAGTATTATTGATAAAGAAAATGGCATTTTGTGAAACATCAGATATGGTGTATTGTCCATCATAACTAAACTGGTACCCTGAATCACATTTTTCCTATCAATTATGCATTTTAGAGTATTAATTGCTGTAATTAAATTAACAATAACACATTGTTTTTGTTTATCATAATTTCTCATACTTAGGGAAGGCTTTTGGAATATTTCCTAAATATCATATCAGAAAGTTTGCTACCACTGAAATGTTATTTTCATGTGTGGCTTACTGAAACAGATATTTTTTGCTTTAAAAACAAGTGGTAAAATCTAGGGAATAAAAGAAAAAAGGAAAACCAGGGAGAAGAATTTTTCAGAAAATTAGATTAATTTTGTGATTAAGTACGAAAAAGCTGGAAAATTTTTACAGCTGCAGCTTTATTTCTTTTCCTTTGCCCATTAGTTTCTTGTATCCTGGGTTATCTGAATTAGCTTCATCCATTTATTTAAGATCTGTTAGGAAGGCAAGGATGAAGTAATAGTTCTGTATTTCCAAAGAGGTGAAAATGTCAAATGTTCTAAAATTGTCTCCTCTAGTTGCTGGAATATCTTTGCTTAGGGATTGGATTTTTTTATTAGGGACTTTTTTTTTTTTTTTTTCACAGTGAGCTTGTAATTGTGAAAATAAAAACGTCCCCTCGACCTTCACCTCATAAAGTGAAAGTTTTGACAAAGACCACAGAAAAGTGACATGAGAACACCTCTATAATAGTAAGCATGTATCCATTCATAATTGAGAGAAAAGTTTCATTTATTCAGATCCTTATTTAGAATCTCATTATCTTCTAGCCTTTGATAATAGGGTCATGGGTTTCTAGAATACACTTTGAGTTTTAAAGTAAAATGCAAATTAACAGTGTGCTTTCTCGCACCAGTTATGTGAACTTTATTCCTACAAGCACACCACAGCTTCCTAATGACTACTGCTCAATGCCTATAGAAGTTTTCATCCTGTGTGAGTACAGAGAATTGAACCAAAAGCCCTAAATGAAAGTCATTTAATGGAAACAATCCCATTGATTCCCACAAACTTCAAGAGTGTGATCTTAAATCATCACATTTATGTACAGAATTTGCTGAGTACACACTGGAAAGAGACTCCTGGTAATAGAAGACAAATTGGCTCACTATTGTGGTGGTTTTTGTAGAATTAAAACCTTAGAGTGCCAATTATGTGTAAGTAGTGCTTCTTCCCTTGCAAAGCTTTAATTTGTCAAGTTAAATGGTTTTTCAAAAATGAAAATAAATTTGCTTTTCATAGAGAAGCTTTGAACTCAGTGAGACCTAAAGAAGAGCTTATATGCCCAGAAACCTGTCTATTTTTTTCTAGCTGTGTCAGTTGGGGTGATAAGCAATATTATCTCTCAAGACTTATTTGAAGAGCAACCACAATGTCATATAGTATAGGGAAACAAGGAATCTCCATCTATTTAGTTCCTTGAAGAGTAGATTATTTGCACTTTTCATGCACAGAGAGAAGATATATTTTACAGTAAATAACTCACTAATCTAGCATGTCAGGATCCAGTAGCTGGAAGCTGAAACTAGACAGATTCAGATCGGAAATAAGATATCCATTTTTAACAGTTAGAAAAAAATTGCATCAGCTTCCAGAGTGAGACAGGTATTTAAGAGACGAGGGATGAATCATGCTCTTGAGATGTGTCTCTGTCCTTTGGTTGTTGAGAGACCCCAGATTGCTAGGGTAGATCTCTAACTTTCAAATGGATAAAACCAGGTGAGATAAATCTGAATTTATTAAATTGAGATAATATTCTGTGAGTTTCCGTATTGTGTAACAGTCACAGCACAAAGCAGTTTAGCTGTAGGACTTTGGAAAATTGCTCTGGAATATTGCAGTGTTTTTAATAACGGAGACAAGTTTAGGAAGAATTAAATGCCCCAAAGTATTTAACCGCATCTGTGTAATGAAATGCATTGAGTTAGAAATAAGGATTACATTCCTTATGATTTTTAAATCACTCTTCAGCTTATCTCTAGAACAGGGCAGATCAGAATTACTAAATCAAATCATCTGAGTGGTATTTGCATGACTGATTTCTGGAAGCATAAAATTGTCAGAGAAGGGAGCATCAGTTATGCATTTAATACAGATTTGCTAATGATAATGATGGTCACACGACTTTCAGATTATGTACCATGGAGAGATTGTTCATGCTCTCACCACACTGATTGCTTTTATTTCTCTCAATGTTTCTTTTTCAGGGCATGAAGATGGAGAATATCACTGAGGCTCAATAAACATATGAATATGAATGATTGTGTAAGCCAGAAGGCAAGTTCTCACAGGGTTTGGATGACTTCTGGCAAGGAATTTTGAGTGAGACCTAAGAAGTTCCTTGTTTTTTCCCTAAACCAGGAAGAAAATGCGTACACTTAGATATGCTTTATGATTGTTCTCTACATAAAGGACCTAAACCACACAGGTATAAAAATTTTTTGACCTCAGTCTTTTACAAATGTCTTCCACATGAGATGGTTCTTGATTATAACATAGAAATTACTTCATTATCAAGAGTTACAATTCAGTTCCCTCTCTCCCAGAAGAGATTTCCTAACAACCATGTTTAAAAATCAGACTCCAGACTATGTGCTGACTTCATGACTGTTGTTTCTTCAGTCAGCTGTATCCCAAGTTTATAGTCTCATGGTTGGAAAAGTGCCTTAGGAAATGGAAAAAGTGTACAGGAGATTTTCTAAGTTACAGAGAATTGAAACTCCCAATTTTGGCAGGTAACAAGCTAGGCTGCATATATTTAAGGCCACTGAGAAAGATCTCTCCCTTTCTATTGTGCCAAGTGCCTAAACTCCGGAAAGGAATGGGAAGTCAGGTACATGTGCTTTTAAGCAATTGCAAACAGCCTTTTCTCTAGGCTTGGCTGGCTCCTTTTAGACAGCAAATTTTCTCTATTTATTGTATCAGGATATCTTGGATGATTGTGCAAACTACAATTTTATTCACACATAAATATGACTACATATGAAACATCCATCTATGATTTATGTATTTATTTTATTTACTTGTTTTACCACATAGATTTCGATATTCTTTACTTTCACATCTGAAATCACCTTTTGTGTCTGGTTCCCTGATACTACAAGCTGCAAACTCAAGACAGACTCTGAGCCTTCTCTTGTCTCCAGTCTGTAGTCATGGAATAAAAGCATTAATCTGGTTATTTGGGGCTAGGAACTCTTTTAACAGGGATTGTCTCACACATTGTTTAGAAAATATGTTTCTAAGATGATTCTGGTTGCAGTTATCTAATATAGAGAGGAGTTTTCTAAATATAGAGAGGATGGTTTTACAATTATTATCAATTTGCATTCTCTAAACAAGGATTCCTGAATGTATCCTGATTTTCAGCGAACAGGACTTTGCAGTCATCTGAAAAATGTAAAGACCTAAAGTAAACCATCTATTTTTAATATTTAGACCTGCATTACCAAGAAAAATTTATTTATGAACAGCAATGTGTGCTCAAATAAATCTTCAAAGCCTGCTAAGATACTCAGAATTATTTCTTTTTCAGCCACTTAATTTGTGTAGCCAAAGCCACAGCAGTCAGCTGATGTAGATTTGGAAAAGTTTATTTCTGTATGATTTTGCAGACAGTCCTTACGTTTACATTGAAGGTCTGACTATTAAAGCTTTGTAAGATGTGGAAGGATCCTTCTCAGAGGTTTCTACCATCTTTGTGGTGGGGGACCTAGGATGGATATGGAGATGCTTCCACAGTCAGTCACAGCAAGGACAAGTCCCTTCTTCTTGTAGGAATTATCAGAATAGGAATGCTTATAGCTTCCCTCTGAGATAAATGCTCTTTGAAGCATCTTATGTGTACTTAAAGTAATAATATATAAGAAAACAGTACCTCCAAAATGTCACATGAAAAAAAAAAAACAAACCTTTTTTTTTTCCTAATAAAATAAAAATTTTATGGAAGTGTATTAAAATTGACTTTCAATGGGCTGAAAAAGGTACAAATCACAGGGAACATCAGGATGTAATTACACACTTATAGAGAAGTCTACCATGAAAAGGAGAGGTTTTGTTGTAGTTTTTCCCCGCCGAAAAATGAAAATGACAAGCTCAAATTATGAATCTGCTGTGCACAATCAAGTGTGAGGAAGTATCAGTTTACGAATCATTAACAACCTCAGTTTCATGAACAGAGCATTATCAGCCCTGTGAGTCTGAACAAAGCAATTGTCAGCTGCCACCCTGCCTCAACTAGACAATTAAAAATTTCGTGTAGTGCAAAGTGAAAAAGTGAGATCAAACTCAGCAATACTCTTGCCTAGCAGATGCATCAAGATCCATCACCCTGCTGAAGTGCAGCCCCTTTCAGGGGACATGCAAGAAGATCAGCATTAATATTCAGGGGAGGGTCTGGGTAGAGATCTGAGCAAGGCCATGAGGACACCTGGGTGCTTTCCATGCGCTCAAAGAAGGTTATTCTGGGCAAACCCTGCCCTGCTGGTAAGGTAAGGGTGAAAGGAGTGGAGCAGAGGCAACATCTGCCTTGAACTCACTCCAGGCTGGAGAACATGGAAGGGTTTTGAGGCAGATAAGACTCATTTTACTGCTCTTTAAAAAGAGTAAGCGGCTTGTTGGGAAATGGTTTGCTGGTGTCTTTGCTATCTGTGCAGCTCAGCAGAAAAGCGGAGCATGCCCTCTACCTGGCAAGCCACACTTTTCCTTTTACTTCATGTTGCATGTGTAAACGTAATTGCAGTTGCACTCCTACTGTATTTCCTCATAAGGATTGTCTTTCAGCATTCATGCTAGGGGAAAAAGGCTCTCTGTGCTGCTTAATCCCCTAAAATATCAAAGCACAGCACCAAACAGGATCTAGGCCTTACCTTACTGCGTTCGAGTTTATCCATCTGTGAAATTAGTATAATAGCATTGTTCTGCCTCACAGGGATATTGTGCGTCTGCTTGTTTCTAAAGTGATGCTCCAGGCATGTTTTGAAATGCTTTCTGTTTCCAAAGTGCTTTGTTGGCCTTGGACAATAAAAAGAATGTGTTAACTTTGAGTGGCAAAGACAATAGATTCCTGCACTGGTCTGTGAGAAAGAAGGATGACGTGAGTGAGTGGGACCTGGGAAAGCTTCTTTTGGCTGCAGCTGGGGACCACAGCCATAGAATCATAGAATCAAAAAATCAGAGTATCAAAGAATGGTTTGGATTGGAAGAGACCTTAGAGGTCAACTTGTTCCACCCCCTGCCATGGCAGGGACACTTTCCACTATCCCAGGGTGCTCCAAGCCCCATCCAACCTGGCCTTGGACACTTGCAGGGATGGGGCAGCCACAGCTTCTTTGGCCAGCCTGTTCTGGTGCTTCATCACAATCACCATAAAGAATTTCTTGCTAATATCTAATTTAACCCTGCTCTTTGTCGTTTTAAAGCCATTTCAGACCCAGTGCTGTTCCCACCTCCCATGCTGTGCAGCACAATCGGCCTCTGCAGGGGAATTTAGGGGGGTGTGTAGACCTTCCTTTCTCTTGTGCAAAAATGCTTTGAAGACCCTTAGAAAACAGGATCATTAAGCCGAATGATGAATGGAAAATTACAAGTATTTCAGCAGCCATCACTGCAGGAGGGTGTGTTAAAAAACAACCAGCCTTCAAGAACCCCCAATATCAACACAAAGAACATTTTTTTCAATTGAAAAAAAGGTTGAAACCCACCTGTCACATAGTGAGTTGACTCTATGAGTCAGCCTCGTTTCCTGATAAGTATTTTATATTGCTAACATTCAATTACACTGGAAGTTATTTAGGGCAGAATAGATGTTTATGCCTGTGAAAGTTTAGTGCAGAGAGACATTTGTTCTGAAGCTACTGGAAGAGGAATAATTGTGCTAATAAGAATAACATATTTAAATCAGAAAATGCATTTGTTCATTTGTATTCTTAGATCTCTGATCATTGCTTCTCAAGAGCTTCTTGCTCCGTATTTCTACTTAATGGAGCTGCAATCCTCAGACAAGCTGCTCGGAAGGCTGTTTACTTAATAAGTGAGTTGCCTGACTGAGTCAGAGCTGAGAGAGAAAAGGAGAGAGAGAAAACACCAGCCAGCTGAAAAACCAGGAGAAAGCAGCAGAGAAAGATGGTTTTGTAACCCATATCTCCCTTCAGGCTATTCATGCAAAATTGTTTATTTCAATTCTGCAAAACTGGGTCTCCCTTTTTTTTGGAATGACATTTCTGCTGATTTCAAGGTATTTATAGCATGCAGACATTCTGTTTGATGAACTCTGTGTTCCTTATTGACATAATAATGCTGATCTCCTTGGTATTTCGTGTAAGAACAACCTGTGGGTTTCTCTTTGTACACGGGGGAGCTCAGTATCAATAACCTCAGCCTTTGACAAGTGATGAGTCTCTCTCCTTTTTGAAAGACAAGATCCAGTTTAAAAAAGTTAGAATTCCTAGGTATAAGAGAACTACAGAACTAATTATATTTGTTTCCATCTTTCTTTAAGTGTTTTGCATTTTCACACTTTTTTTTTGTAGATGACAAGAAGCAGAAGCTAATCTTCTACTAAATAAAAATTGATCCTTGCATAACAAGACTCCTGGAGCTAGGTGTGTTGGAATAAAAAGAAAAGCAAATTTTGAGCCTCATGAGCATCAGTAGCATCATATCATTAAATTCATGTCAACTGAGAGTTTGAAGTAATATTTCAAAGAAACCTAAAGTTTCTAAGATATTAAGTTCTATTAATGAAAAAAATTACATGTTTATGTATCATTTGTATTTAGGAGAAAATTAAGGACACAAGCATTTTCCTAGGAGACATGAACTGTGGGGTTTTTAGAGATTTTAGCTAACAATAATATTCTGCTGTAGCAATGCAACCACCTCTGAAAATCAGACCGCATGACATTTTTAAAATGGAAGTTTAAGAGTTTTGATGATTTATCCTTCAAACCTTGGATTCTCAGCTTGATCATAATTATATATTTAATTCTAATAAGTTTCAATGACTGCAAGTGAACCCTCATCTTGGTAGTCAGTCCTACCAAGTAGTACCAACTGAGTACTCAGCTTTAAATTTGTTAAAACAATATTTGGAGTGACTTGTGTCCAGTTTCCAAGCCTGTTTTTCTCAATATACTTTTGGGGATCTTTTGGTACCAAGATAAGCAGAGAAACATTAGAATCTTAAATTGTGTTTTCAGCTTGGGTTTCGGTCCCTTTATTTTGTGTGGCTTATTAAATTAGGGGTTGAGATTTAAATACAATTCACAGCAAATGCTGCATGCAGCATATATCTAACACTGTGTACAAGGACTAAAAGAAAAACGTGGTATGAGTAGTCAGAGCAATTTCAACTATTCAAATGACTAATAATTGTTCATTAGTTGCAGAGTCGTGAATATTCAGTTCTTCACTTCAGGCTCCATTGACATTACTTCTGTTTTGTGTGAATTTTTTAATATTCTATTTTGTCTTCAAAAATCTGAGGACAACCATCTTAGACTGTAGATGAGACATTTAATATATTGCTTTTATTTTACCTGGATTAGTGGTAAAGCCATATTTGCTGAACAGAAGTGTATTAATCAGATCTCTGAGAACATTTTTTTTTGCCTGTAGTATCTGCATATTTCAATATCATTTACTCTCTGAGAAACCTGTCAAAGTCTTTTATTATATCTTTAACATCCTTTCACTCAAATTAAATATATTCCATTATATCTTCAGTGAAGTAGAAATACTCTGAGACTTGCACAAGTTTTAATTGAACATTTTTAGCAGTATATCTAATGCCAGAAAATTGGTTTAAGTAACAGATTTTTTTTCTTTTTTTAGTAGTAAAAATAGCTACTGCACAGATAAATTCTTGATTGTCCAATAGGGTTAATTGAAAAGTTTTCTTCTCACAGGGCATGAGTCCTGGATCTCTGAAAATAATCTCAAGCTTATATTCCAAATTTCTAAACATTTATACAAAGCAGCAGATGATGAAAATTAAAATTCTGATGTTTAAATGGTTTGTTTAAATTAGGTCTTAAGTATACTGCTACTGCATTTAAAAATGAACATCTGGAGAAAAACCAGTTTCTTCTATTGCTTATTTCAGTTTTTATAACCTAATGGGGGTCTCTCACAGCTGATCAGAAGAATTAGGGATCATCAAAAAAGGATTTTAGAAAAGCTGAAAGATACCCTGTTCCTCTGTATCTCATCTCTTTTATGACATTTTTTAACTAAAATATTTACCACCAAAGCTACCAAAACCAATAAAAAATTATAAATATTTCATACCCTTCATACAGGCTTTCAAAAAAAAAAAAAAAGGCAGTTTTCCTTAATATTCTGGGAATATTCATTAGGTTAGTGATAAATATTAATTTCATACGAAATTCTCAATGTAGGAAAGAGAAAATATCCAGATAACGGCTATATTTCCTGTCCAAAGAAAACAACCATCCCAAAATGTATATTTGTTTCAGGGACTTTATTTTTCATTTGTGCCCAGTGACAGGACCAGAGGCAACAGGTACAAAAACAAAACTCAGGATGTTCCTTCTGGACATGAGGAAATTTTTCCTCAGAGGGTGACTAAGCACTGGCAGAGGCTGCCCAGAGAGATCATGAAATCTCCTGCCCTGGAGAGATTCAAAAGCCACCTGGACATGGTCCCAGGCCACTGGTTTTAGTTGGCCCTCCTTGAAGAAAGCTTTGGACCACTCATCCTTCCAAGGTCCCTTCCAAACAGAGCCACTCTGTGATTCCTTGGCTATGTATCGTATTTCGTGCCCCCATTCAAATGGTGAACAGCAAGGTAAAAACATCAGAAGTGTCCATTGCACTCAGATTTAATCAATCAGAAAGCTGAAGAATCACAGAATAGTCTGGGTTCGAAGGCACCTTTAAATCATCCAGTTCCGAGAAAATTGCCATGAGCAGGAGCACCTTCCACTATCCCAGGTTACTCCAAATCCCACCTAACCTTGCCGTGAACATTTCCAGAGATGGGGCAGACACAGTTTCTATGGGCAACCTGTGCAAGGGCCTCACCACCCTCACAGTAAAGATTTCTTACTAATTTCTTACTAATATCGAATCTAAACATGCTGTCTTTCACTTTAAAGCCAAAGCTTTTAGCCTTTTGGAAGCTTTCTCTGTAACTTTGGTGTTAAAGAGGATAAATGAAAATTTCATTATATGAAAGCTTTATTTTAGCTAATGCTCTATAAACAAAGAGTGCCTGACTTTCCAAAGAGTTTTTCTGTGCCCTGTTGAGGATCACTCAGATATTTCATGGCAGACCCAACACAAGCATAGAAAGACCTTTTACAGAATTCACCATATGTCTAAATTGCACATTACTACAGTAATTTTGTAATGTTGCTGCTTCAACTTTGCTTTGTTCTTCAAGGAACTCCTCAACATTTTACACTTGGTCATTTTATTTATGACTTCTACTTTAACCTTCATACCTTCTTCCCTCCCTGCAAGCAACCTCCATGTGTTGATCCTAACTGTGAAATGAGAGAGTCCTGCTCTAAGAACTGAAGTTGGAGACACGGTGATGTCTCCTGATCTGCCAAAATGATGAGCATGTAGGGACCTCTCTGTGGTGCAGCAAGAGGTGTGTCCTAGAGACACACTCACAGCACCAATATGTTATGAATCTATCTGAAACAGGTAGGAGAAAAAAAAAAAAAAACAACAAAACAACAGGACAGGTCTAATGTAAATCTTCAGCCTTGCTCATCTCTAGACCATTGGCAACTAACTGGCAGGAAGGAATTAATTGGGAATTCATATTTCATGAGTGGGATTCATCTCACCTAACTTTAGACTTGGAAGTGTGAGTTTTCAAAGCTTGTTAGTCACTCAGGAGTAACAGACGGAGCTTTTCTTAAAGTAAGGAAATAAAAGACAATTCGAGAAGGCAATTTAGACAAGTGCTTGGGATAGCTGGAATGAATCACACACTGGAAATGCCCATTTCCCTCTATTCATAAGAGGAGGCAGCTGAATGACTCCTTCAGGAGTCTCTGTTTGAGCTGGGCACCCTTGACTCCCTTCATAGACAATTGAGAAAAATAGGCACTTTTTAAATGCAATTCATCCAGCCAAATGCACACAGATGATTCACACCCTACATGTGCTTTTCCTCAATGATTGTGCAGGAGCATGGGGAGACTCACTCAAAGATCTCTGTGCTGCAATGTTTCATTCACTTAATGAATCCCATCAGGACTCTTGCCATGATTTGGGCCCAGAGTTATTCTATTTCTTTTATTTTTTCCTTCTTTTCCCGATCACACAGAAACATTGTGGTTTGGCTAAATACAATATCCATATTTCCTGAATCCTGAAGTAGTGTCTCAAAACATTCTGTGTAGTCTGCCTCACTCTTCCTCAAGTCCTGCTGCTGACTTCTCACAGGATTCATTCTTTTCTACCCTGTGATGTTAGGAATTATGTTCTCTCGGCAGTCATACCCATTTCCTCCCTAATCCTCTTATCCTGCACATCCTGTCCCATCTCAAGTCTTCTCTCCTCTCTGTTGTTCAACCACTCTATATGTCACTGTTTTACACTCACTCAGATTTTCTGGTATATCCCACTTTGACCCTGTTTCTGATTTTAGAAAATTCTTATCCATGTTTCTCTCCTGCTTCCTCCTCTTTCAGCAGATGCCATTAAATCACTACCTATATCTCAGAGTTCATGGTCTAGACATACAATATATGTACAGGACACTGAGACTACCCTCATTTCTATTTGGCATGCACAATCCAAATCAGAAGTGTCTTTGTCTTTGACCAGAGGACACCCAAATTTTGGCTTCAGCTAGAACAGGACAGTAGAACTACTGAATTAAGTCTCAAAATTTATGCTATGAATAAAAATGAAATAAATTACTGAACTCTAAATATGCTGAAAACTGGCTTATTTCCTTTAGAAAAAAAGGCAGTAGCTGATTTCACCTCAGACATAAACATATGTGTCTGGAATTATTTGAACTATGGCAGTCACATCTCTTTCCTCTATTATGCACGGAAGAATAATTTGCAGTTCTACATTATCACTCATAGGTGGCGATAGAAAATTGATGTATTATGTACCATGCTTTTGCTTAAAGATGCTCCACAGAGACTAGAGAAAGCAAAATGAACTTTTCCAGACATTTAAAGTGATAGATTTTTCTTGTTTTGTGCACCAGGACATTTGTAGAAGGTCATTTTAAATTGTGTCTGCACATCAAACATACCTGTGTATAACTCTCCCTACAAATATGTAGAAAGAAGTTAGCCTTTGTCTCCTTAGCTTGTTCTTTCTTTTCCTTTTTCCTTCCTTCCTTCCTTCCTTCCTTTCTTCCTTCCTTCCTTCTTTCTCTCTCACCATGCATTCCTCGTCACTTTTCTTCTTCCCAGCTTTCCTCCCTCCCTATTTTCCCTATTAAAAAACAAACAAAAACAAAAAAAAAAAAAAAAA
>VZRZ01007071.1:49462-80251 GCA_013398175.1 Climacteris rufus
AAAAAAAAACAAAAAAAACCACCAGCAGTTGTTTTAACTGCTTTGTCCCTCTTGAATTCCAAATGAAATGGTTCCTAGGCTCTGTGTGCCTCTGTGTGCACACAGATGCTGGTATTTTTCCCTCTTCCACCTGTATCTGAAGATGCAAATGGTAGTTCCCAGTGACAATACCAATATGTTCACTTTCCTATTCACAGCTGTCAGAATGATGCAATAAAAAATAAACTGAACTTTATGGTAAATGCCTCAGGGTAAATGTAGCTCACATATGCCATTACAGTATCTCTTTGTTTTGTTCCTTGAAATATAAATGCCTTCATCTTGAAATACCTTCTTATTATCTTCAGCTCAGAAAAGAAAAGGTAAAAAACATCCTTTAAAACAAAATACCTTAAGTCTGCATGTTCTACCTTACAAATGATCATGCTGGAAGGTATTCACAGTGCTTGAATTAGAACATTTCAGCAAGGCTGGAAACCAGACCATAAGCTTCCTTATGGTCAGTGTACTATTTGGTGACTGAACTTGCCCTCTGGAAATGTGGCCCACTGGGAAAAATCTGTCTATATCGCATCAAGGAAATTAAAAGAACTTTGGAGATATATATATATATATATATACACACACATATATTTTCATTATTTCAGAATACTAGTTAGAATACTAGACTGGCACAGATCTATTCACAATTAACTAAGGCATAAAAGTTAGGGCAATAGTTGTACAAATCTCCTTTTACAGATGATGGATAGAGATTTCAAGAGAGAAAATCAGACCTGAGCAGGGCTAACTCAAGTTTCCAGCTGATCCAGAAATTACATATGTCCAAATAAAGCAAAAATACGTCAAGATTTACATTTTACAAGCATAAACTTGTAATAGGCAAAGCATCTTTCAGCCATTCCCACTGTTCTACTTCCTACATTAATTTAAAGATTCAATCTTCCTGTTGCTAAACCAGAACAAATCTGACAGACAAGTTACTTTGGAATCATGTTTCCCACTGTGAACAACACTGGAAGTTTTATAATGAAGAGGCCCTAATAGGCACCATCAAAACCTTGAAGAAAATTTTCTTCCTTACTTTACTTGGCACTGAAGACTTCGTTTGTCTTATGAATTTGTCCTCAAATGTACACTAAAACTCTTTTGTGGAAGGTTTTTGTTTTGGTTTTGCTTCCTTCTTCCTGTAAAAAATACTGTGTGATTCAATTTTCAGAGCATGAATGAGATGATAAGAAAGTATTCCTAGGATGGACTTTGCTCTCCTGTGTCTCCTGGAAACAAGCAATACCAGACTCTGGTAAGGGAGTTCTCTCAACCCTTGGTGGCCACCACTTGCCCACTCCAGCTGTTCTTTGGTCCTCAACTAGTTTTCAGACCAATTTTGGGGCAGCTTAGAAATTTTGTGACTGTTTTGATTTGTGCTGTTTTTTTTCTTTTTTTTCCTCGAGCTCATGAGAAGTCTATTTACATGTATCTTGGTGTGAAGTATCAACTCCAAGATAAAACAAAACTCTGCTGGAGAAGCAGACAATACACAAATGCCTACCTAGAAAAAAAAAAATGTGCATAAACTGTGCTCTCACTGGAGCTCATCAGCACAGTCCAGCTGCTTCTTGTTTACAGTGAGGGCAACGTTTTCCCTTACTGGAATAAATATGGCCAGTCTTTTGTAACAAACATAAGAGCTCCCAAGAGCTCTTTCAACAAATATTTAGAAAGTTATGGCTTGATAAAGAGTAAAGCTAGAACTAAGAAATTAAACTGAGGTGGGGTTTCATCTGCACTCCTAAGTCCAAGGCTAATATTTTGGTTTCTGGTTTTAGTGCATCTCTAAAAAAAAGCTGTGCTCTTCTGATGATAGAGCTGAGACCATAATTAGCAATAGTTTTTGCTCAGCTATCATATTCATCTTTCAAGCTTATGAATGTACAGCTAATGAAAGTCTTAAGTGAACTCATTATTCACTTATTAATATTAATGTATTTCTTCAGCAAACAATTTTTATCAGTGTTTTGTCAAAATAAGGAATTGTGAATATTAATACAATATAAATGATCTAGAATTTGGGCCATGCTACTTCCCAGCTATGACTAGAAAAAATCTTAAAAGGGGAGGACAAAGATAGAATGAAATGGATTCAGTATGGAAATTATGAAATTTTAAACACCGTTTTCTAATTCCTCCCCCACTTCCAATCCTTTGTTCTTTCTTTTATGTTCCCTCAATTCTCTAGTTTAGAATTAGGAGAATTTAGATTAAAAAAAGTTCACTTTTCTCAAAAGTTTTATAATTTTTCATAAATTCTTAGGAAAACCAACTTTTTTTAGCAACAAGAAAATATAAGCTGTTCTTGGAAAATGCAAATTCTTGACTACAAAATATCACTTGGTAAAGACATTTCAGTTTTCTTTCACGCTCATGGACTTCAGATCGCTGGAATATCTGAGTAAAACAAGCATGTAACAGATATGAAGATCTAAAAATTTAAATTTTCATTCATATATCGCCAGTATTGAGGAAGTAATCCGGGGACATTTCAGGTTTTTTTTTTAGTTCTGAAGGTATCACACACGTTTTAAAAAAATATACATTTTTGACACTTTGCTGGAGTTTCTTGAGGTTACACAGCATCCAAAAAGTGAGCTTAGTTCCTGCTGGTGTGAGTTGCAGGAGTCTGCAGCTCTCCCAAAGCACAGATGACCGATTTCTGCTGGCTTCTCTGGCTAGCAGTTACTCCAAGCTTGGTGTTTTAGTGTCGGTGAGAACAAAAGGCTAAAGAGGGCTCTTCTCTGGAATTACAGTGGTTTTATTGTAAATCCAATGTTGCGTTCTGAGGGTCCATGGGAAGCGAGGGAGGAGACATCCTGATGGCTGGAGGATTCCAGGAGAAAGAGGAAGTGGGAACCTGCAGGGACCTTTTTCTTGGGAGGTGGGACCAGGAGGCACCCAATGGGAAGCTGCATGGTTCAAAATGACCAGTGGAGGGGAGAGCTTTCCAGGGCATAGCCATATATGGAACCTGAGGTAAGGGGTACAGGTGACACAAGGGAAATATGGGATTTCACCATAGCTCAGGCAGAGGGTTCAGATCTTGGAAAGAAATGGTTCAGAGGGCATTGTCCTGGGGCTTTTCCCACCAATCTTGAAGCTTAACAGCAGAGGTTTCTACCAAGTACACTGCTACACATTTTCTTCAGAATCTCCTTCACTGCAGTATTTTTTTTAAAGATATAGTTTTAAGGGAACAGCACAAATATCCCCTTTCAAAGTGTGCAGAAGTTTCAATGGTGGTCAAAGAATCACCTTTGAAAGCTTTTCTGGGTTTTTTGTGACACTATCTTCTCTCAGAGAACTTCCTGAGATAAAGGAGATGAGACCATTCTCTGCAGCTGTAATCACAAAGGCCAAGATCACAACATTGTCATATCTCAAGATTTCATCCTCAGCACCATATTTGTCTGTTTTGTTTTGTTTTTTTTACATAAGCTTCTGGTTCTCACTTTTAATTTCAAGAAAACTAAGTTTCTTGGCCATCTGAAATACAACTTCCTCTTGGAAAATAGGAGTTATTGGAGTCTTAACAAGTCAAACCACAAGCTAAAATATCCCACATAACTTATGTTTAAGCCACATTTTTAATCTTCAGGCAATCTTTCAGTGATCCTGAGCCTCTGATTTTCCTTTAGTTGTGAACAGGTACTCAAGGAGGTTATGTCATTAATATCAATAAGTCCAACATTCTTTTCAATAAAAACCCTTTAATACAATTTTGATGATGTGCATAATCTTCTGTTAAGATAAGAGGAGGAAAATAATGAACTAGCCCAAAGATCTGTTTAGCTCATGTTCAATTAGAGTGTGTCTTTTCAAGACAGGATTTTCTTCCCTCCACTCTAAAATAGGCCCAGATTTACCACAAGGAAAGAACTCTTTGGGGATTTTCCTAGCTTCATTTTAACCCTGCAAATTGCTCTCAGATTTTGTACTTTGCTTTTGAAAGATGTGTGGTCAAAAATCTATATGCTTTAAGATATGTACTGTCAAAAAAAAAGGAGGAAAAAAGGGGAAAAAAGAGTTGATCTGTGAGCACAACTCATGTAAATGTTTGGATGCTAGGTTAGCTTCCTGGTTGTGTGGGAAATTCAATAACAAAATAAAAATGCATTTCAATGGTTATTGAGTTTCTAAAGAATCAACTCTTATTTAAATGTTGATACCTTGATGTTTTTGTGAACTTGAATCCACAGCAGCTTTTACAGAATTTTTAAGCTTCTACCAGGATTCACTGTTTAGTGGAACTTCATGGAAGCCAATGGAAAAGCCATAAGAGGGTTTTTAAGCCAAGCATGGGTACCTTTATCCTGCTCAGAGGGTAGTAGACTTGCCAGGCACCTTGATTGCATCAGGCTCACACACTGTAAAGTGATTGTAAGTCATGTAAAAAGAAATCTCAAGCTGTGCCTGGTGCTGAAGACATAGATTCCCTGCTTCTGGCTTGAACTGAATTGCTCAATGATTGAATTTATCATTAGAGGAAAGGCTCCTGTGATAAAAGGCAGAAATTAAGCAACTATCTCGAGATCTTCATCTTCTTTTTCCATTGGTAACACATTTATTTAAATACAAAACTCTTCAGGGTGGAGAGTGCACTTTTGCAAATGTTCTGGCCTTTCCAAATTGAGTAAAAATGTGCAAATTTTGGAAGTGACAAAGCACCTGCAATAACCACTAAAAGCGAAGGAACCTGTGGGTATTCAGCATTTGTTTTACATCTTCACTTCTGTTTAAGTTTCAACAGTGTAAGAGCTATTTGAAGCACCAAGAGGGAGACATTCAGACGTACCTTTACTATCCGTGGGAACAGAACACCACCACAGAAGCTGATAGGATCTGTGTTTCTAAATCTTTGCCTAGTTTACACTAACGCTTAAAAAAACCTCTGTCTAAACCGATCCCCCAAAACACCTGTAAGTTTTACTTACAGTTAATCAAAGAAAAGGTGATGATTAGATGCAAAAAATGCAGAGAACGAGGAGGCTGCTAAAAAAATTATGGCAAAAACACAGAAAAAGGGAAGATTTCATGTCTTCAGCAAGAAGGCAATGCACCATTTTGATAAAGGGGCAGAGAGACAAAGGGAGCCTAAAGTGTGACCAGCATGAGGAAAAGAGAAACTGGAGACCTTCATGAAAGGTGTCACAATTACAAATCAGCAAATGCAAATGATGATTTTTTTTTTCCTGAGTTGCAGCAGAGATTTCACCTGATCATGTTCACTGATGTTCCCAGTTCTGTGTATGTCTAATTAAAAGACACTAATTTAAATACATCATCGTTGGTTTATACCAGATAGGGTCAATCACAATTGCTAAAGTCTTTTTTATAATTTAGCCTGCAGCAAAATGTTAGAATTCATGCCCCCAGCATTTCTGTAGTCAGGGATATCTTGGGTTGCTATTATGTCAACATGATGAAAGTGTTACAGATTTGTCTTTAATACTACAAAGGTACTCTAAAAAGACAATGATTTAACTGGAGGGGGTTACATTCATGTTGACAGTAGAGTGACAAAATGGCTAAGAATCAAGAAATGCAACATAGAGAGCAAACATAACATTTTCTTATAGAAAACAAGAATAAAAATAAAATTCTGAGCTCTGGAGTCTAGTCAAGCTAAATTAGTCAATAGACCTTGCTTTCCTAAGCGAAGGAAAATGCAAGGAAGCAGAAATTGTGACAATACCTTGAAAAAGAAAGGTTTGTAGCTGGAGCTAGAAAAGCTGAAAAATAGCTGAAAAGCTGCTCTGAGGAATGGAGTTGGGTGTGGAATGGTGTGGGATGGATGTGTCAAAGACACACTGGAAAGACAGCACTAGAAACCAGTGCATGGTAAGGCCAGGAGACTATAGTTTTGATCTAGAGTCTTAAAATAATAAGGGAATTAGGCACACTTATTCTGCTGAAATTCAATTTCATCTGAGTTTACCTTCTTTTCATTAGGGGTCTGCTAGTTATTGCTTTTTCTGTTTACTTCTTTTTAGAAAAAACACAATGTTTGAGTTGATTTGAAGAGAGATACTTTTTTTCTTTCTTGTTAAAACTCAAACAAAAGATTTGCCTCATCTAAAAACACACAGTTTTCCTTTTAAAATGCTGTCCTGAATCAGAAATAAAAGAGTATTTGAGTCTTGTCTTTCACTTGCAAGCACAGGATATTAGGTGGTTTTATTCACTTTTCTTCTACACTAACCTGAATCATCCTGTCCATCCACTTAGGGGCAGGTCCACCATGCAGTTGAGCGTGCTGGAATCACCTCAATTTCTTGTTGTTTTCCTCCTCTTGCATGCATGACATTTTCAATGGACTACAGAAAAAAACCCAGTGACTTCCCTCATGCTGCTGATTGGACTGTCCAAGAGGAAGTCAGATCCAGGTCAAACTTCTCATACTAATTCAGGTTTAACTGCTTTATACAGAGAAAAACAACATCAGTATTGAAATAGCGGTCCACCTGGTCAAAGTAAGTGGTCATATCAAGAAATCTAGTTAATCTGAGCAGGATTGCAAAGTCACCAATCCACTGGGTCAGCATCTTCCATCAAGATGAGACGAGACTGCACTCTGTATTGTGCAGTTTTCTAAGGTAATTCATATTGAGATTTAAAGGAGACAAGTTACTTGGGAAGTAGAAATGGAAAAGACAGTCTTAGCCACCCTAGAAGAAAGTGGAAGGTCATCTGAGTTGTGGGGAACTTGATTTGAAGGCCAGTGTAGGCCTGTGGATCCATAACTTGTGGATCATAGTCTTAAGATGCTACAGGGAAGTTTAGGTTGGACATTGGGAAGAATTTCTTCACAGAAAGGGTGCTTAGACATTGGAATGGGCTGCCCAGGGAGGTGGTGGAGTCACTCAGTGCCATGGTCTGGCTGACAAGGTGGTGTTGGGTCACAGGTTGGACTCAATGATCTCAGAGGCCTCTGTTGCCCTGAGTTTTGCAGTTCTTCGATGTTTTCATTCTTCTGTAACAGTTTCTCATGCATTCTCTGTAAACATAGCCATGTTTTCCTAACTGTGTTCTATTGTTTGCATTCCTTTCTCTTGAGTGGAGATATTTGGTGGATAATTCTTTTGACCAGTGTAATGGAGAGGTGGCAATTTCTCCCTCCAATCCCTGTGGTTTCTAGGAGGATATAAAACAAAGTGCGGGGTCTGGGAGTTGCAGTCCTGCCCAGTTCTGGTCTGCATTTTGTCTCTGTCTCTCCAACGCGTGTCTGCGTCTTTCTTTCGTGTCCAAAGTGCGACAGGCTTCTTCCAGCCTAATGGATTCTGTGTGAGTAAAGCACTTATTGCCAATCTGATCCTAAAATACATCAGTTGGTGTACTCTGAACAATTTCATATACTGATATGATGAATCGTGGAAGTCCCAGAATAGTCTTCCTGCAGGTGTCTACACGTATAAGTCCCCGGTATAGTTAAAGGGTATGTAGTGAAAATTCAATGGGCTCTAGAACTTAGTTAATTTGCCTAAATGAATGCATCAATTTCAATTTGAGGTTCATTTGTGCTTTTCATTTGGCTTTCACCTGCGTTTTCATAGCTTGTGTCTCCTACAAGGAGTCTGTCATGTTTGTCCAAGCTATGTACAGGTTACAAATCCTCTAGGATGTCTCCCTGACTGAAAGTAGTAATACTTGTGTTGCTCAGATTGTCAGATCACCCTGAAGTAGTTATCTAGGACAGCATCCAGCAACTTTACATTGATTTTTTTGGCCTAAAGACAATTGTTATAGTCGATGTAAAATTAGATCCTGGTCACTCAAAGAACAAGACATCTGTCTTTAAAAGAACCTTTTTGAAATCAGACATTTCAAATTCAATATCAGAAGCAAAACTGGAACCCTAAAAAAATATGAAACATTTCCCTGCATATTCTTTCTTTTCTCTGTAGGAGATAAAGAAGACAAAAGCACCCTGATCCTGAAAAGAAAGAAAATCTGATGTAGACTTGGATGGAATAGAATATATTCTATTTGGACTTGGATTGAAATAGGCAAAAGAGTTTGAATTGAAGGAAAGATGTGGTCTTGCAGCAAATTAAGAAAGAGGACATTATTGGAAGAAAGATGTAAGTATCTTTCAAAGGGAGCTTTGTAATATTTGGAAGAATAAAAGAATCATTCAATACTTAACTAAAATGGATTGAGATTCCAGTCCTTTTGGGGCTTGTCTATCTCTAGCCTTAGTTACTGTGAAATTCCTTGACAACAGTAATAAAGCATTTACACGGAGAGTCTTGACTTTTGCCCACCTGAAACATTCTTCTTCTATTGACTTAGAAAGCTTCGGGGGCAAAAATTGTGTGAAGCAATGAGGGTATTCAATATTAGACAAAGGGATAAAGCATACAATACTGGAGACATATTTTCCCTTTGCCTATGAAATGTTTCATGTGAAAACTGCTTCTTTCAACACGACAGACCTTGTGGGAAATGACCTGTACACTGGATAAGTTGACAGGCACAGTAGGGGATTTCATTACACCTCCAAATTTGACTGGAACAACCAGCTCTCTCTGGCTCTCTGTAACCCCTGGCAAGTGCTTGGAATTGAGTCTGTAAATGTTAATCAATATTTCAGGCCTATTAAATAAAGAAAGGCATTGTGGAAATCAAAGCACTAACGGCTAGCATGATGCTCTACAGTGACTTCCAGGCCACCAAAAACCTTGTAGGGAGCAAAAGAGCAAATATTTTAATAAAACAATTACCTCTACAATTCAAACCTGCAGAATACTGTTACATCTCCAACCCTATTGCACTAACTTAATTTTCATTTCAAACAGGTCAGTGAACAGGAGCAACTCAATACAGATATTTAATGAGACTTTAAGATGCTGTCCTAAATCTCAGAAAAGTAAAAGCCCACCATGTGTTTAAAACATCTGCAAGCATATCCATTTCTTCTCAAGGATGAAATGGGGCAGAACCCAAAGCCTAAGGGAGTTTCACCATGGATAGAGGCACTGAGTGAGATTCATGGGTGGGACTGATTTAACACAGCTGTAGACAGCCACACCATAGGTAGCTGTGGTTCTGCTGGTCACCTGAGGCGCACTTTGGAGAGAAATGAGAACTTCTGGAATGCAATTTATTTAATGTTAAAGACAATGTCTAAAATAGATCAAATGAATTGTACCTTAAAACCCTCTGGTCTCTGAAGTGATTATGGAGAGATCCACAGCTAGCCAAAGCAGCTGAGCAAGAGGATCCAGAGTCAGAGGAGATGAATCATTACATCCCTGTGTATCTTGTAGTGCATGGACAAAACTAGACTGCAAAAGGCAAGTGAAATTGTCTCACCCTCAGGTAAGGTGTAAAAAGGTAACATAACAAAAAGACCAACAAAACAAAACAAAACAAAAAAGTTAAATAATTTCAGGATTTTAAAATACTTCCCTGTTGTGAAGTTTGCATTGGGTCAATAGGAGTATATGTATCTAAATTAAACACCTACTAAGTAAAAAGTTATCTCTAATTTCTTCTTACCTCCACAAGACAAAATAAAATCCATCCACAAAGGGGTAACTTGCTGCAGAATGGAGTAGCAACTCTTGGTTTCTTCAGAGTCCTCATAGTTGTGGGAGCTGAATGCTGATATGGACAAAACTAAATCATGCTTGTCAATTTTATAATGCTATCCTTCCTCTGAGATAGGAAGAGGCCTCCGGTTTCTTTACTTTGTCCTCGAGAATTTCAGGAGAACCAGGTGCAAAGACCAAATATCGAGGCCGGACACAATTAATTGCAAGTCTGCCAGTTGTTACCGAGCAAAGTGTGTCCTGCAAAAGTAAATTCCCACTTGGCAAGGCAATCACGGTGAAGTGTTGAAAAAAAAGTGTAGAAACTTCCAAATTCTTTCAGAATTAGCTTAAAATTTAAAAAATAATTGCCTTTGACAGTTTTAAGATGTTGATGTGTCCATCTCATTTTGACTAGTGAAGTCAAGATTAACATTTCTTTACTACCATTTTAGTGAAAGGAAATATGATGATGAAGAAGAAAAAGAAATAAAGCAAAGAAACCGATGATTGATGGAGATCTTGTGTAATTGTTGAATATCTGTGCTATGCTGTGTGTGTAAACAATTTCATTGTAAATTGAATAAGGATTTTCTTGGTCAATTCTATAGAACTAAAATCCTCATAGGCAGGTCCTACTTTTCAAAGTTATGAAACTGAATTTCATGACAGATTGTGTTCTGTTCCTGAGAATTGTATAACTCCTTATTCTGGTGAATTAGTCTTATTGATGTTTTTGGAAGGTGAAGAAGAAATATCAAGACTTCCTCAGAAGAGTCACAAAAACTACAGCTGTGGAAAACTACAGTTATTTTGCAAGGATGCACAGAACTCTGCAGGTTGGAAGAGGCTGCTATTCACAGGAGATCTTCAGACTCCCTGCCTATGAGCCTACAGACATCCAAAGGGACAGAAAGAGGCAGACCACCCTTCTTGCCTGTCATAGCCTCAGCCTCCAGCACTCCTGGTGAAGCTGTAGCCCTAATAATATTTTTTCATTTCATTTTCATGTTCTCTCTCCCTTGTTAAATAAAGCACCTGTTATTTAGAGCTCTCATCAGCCTGCTCCCAATCTAATGAGACTGCAGAAAGTTTGCCTGCAAACTCCCACTCCTTCTGTCAACTTGATTGTCTGGGGATGCCTTGTGAAGCTATTCATGCTCTATCACCACCTCCTGCTTCCTCACCTTCTTTCCCCTCTCTTTAACTGAGGCATGTGCTTGCCTGTCATCTCTCCTCATGTCATTTCTGCTGGGTTGTGTAAGATACAAAAGATACAAAAGTACATTTAATTTACTAGTGTTGTAACATGGGCCTTCCCCCATCGTGTTTCAACTATCCCCACTGTAATTTGAGGATCTGTCATATATTCACAATGACAGAGCAAGTTCTCCCAGCGGTGCTGGTTTTCCTTTCTCTTCAGGTCTGGCTGAAAAATAAGAAGTCTGGAAAAGGTAGCTTTCAACGCCAATAAACAAGAAAAGGTTTTGAGGCTGTGAAATCAGAGGAGATCATTCATCTTAGAAAATTAAGAGAATATTCCTTCAAGAGCATGGAGCCACTGATGATGCCATATGTGAAACTGCTTCATGGGAATCAATCTAAAATGTTCTCTCAGGGAAAGCTGTTGCTGCAAATGCCATGAGAGTGGTTACTGAAAAGTTATCTCTATGAAAGACGACTGATGCAGTGACAAGCACGTAAACAGAACTGCAGCAAGTCGTGGAATCATAGGATGGTTTGGGCTGGAAGGAAACTTAAAGACCATCTAGTTCCAGCCCTCTGCCACGTGCAGGCACACCTTCCACTACACCAGGTTACTCAGAGCTCCATCCAGCCTGGCCTTGAACTTGTCATGGGGCATCCACAATTTCTCTGGACAACTTGTTCAGTGTCATGGACCTTGGGGACCAGGCTTGGAACCTGAGAATAGTGTACTAGAGGCACATCCTCTGTGTGGAGTCCAGCATTGACATGCTGGATATGATGAAAATCTTACTGACCTCCCTCAAACCCACAAACCCCTTGACACTATCTTAAATACACTGTTCCTTGTGGTACTTGGAAAGATGTGCAATGTGAATGCAAACACCATTACGAATGAGAGCAAGCACCAAAAGTGTCACGGATCTGAAAACTCAATGTGAACATTTTTAGAAGAGACTTAGTAAATGACTGGTAATGTTGATATCAAATTGATAAGGTTCAAAGAGACAACTGTTTAAGCCATAATAGTGATAATAAACTGATGATATTAACCCATCAAATGCTGTTGCAACACAACAAAGCCATTCTGCCAGCATGCTGCACACACGAGTGGTGTTCCTCTGCAAGCCAGTCCTAGAACTGATCACTCATCTCTCCCTGCCTGCCTTGAGTTCCTATTCCTGCTTTCCTTTACCTTTCTCTCTAGGTCTTCTAGCTTGTCCCAAGTTTGCCTTCAATGTGGTGACTGACCTGAATTAAGACACTGGCATCCAAGTCTGTCTTGCTTCTCTTTCCTCCTTTTGCTGTCTACTGCAAAACTGAGAATGTGTAAAGTTGGCACTTTTATTGCTCTTCAGCTGTAAATTCACAAATATCTATTTTGAGTTACTTGGAGAGGTCTGACATGGTCTGAGTACTCCTATGGAAACAAAATTTTCTGGCCAAATGAGGTGGAAGTACCTAAGCTAAAGCACATGGGCTGCACAGCAGACTGAATGAAGAACTGCTCTGTACAGAACCTGGGTTTTACCATTCTTGGATCATTTGCCTTCAAGCACATGGAAAGATAAGCAGAATTGTAAAACTGTTGAAGTGGTAAATAGTGCAGAAATGCTGCCAAATTTCATGGATATACTGGGCCTGGCAATATCCATCACTCCTAAGTTTCACTTTTGCTCAAAGAGAACATCCTCCTCTCTTCATGATTCAGTGTTGAAAGGAGAACTTTGTAATGTAAACACCACCCTCACTGGAGTCATGGATTACTGTGGGACACAAATCGTTGATTGTAAGATTAAAATCTGCCTGCAGCACTTAATTGAAGATCTGTTTATACAAGCATTTGGGATTAAATTCTGATTAATTCATACCAACAAGGAATAAGACCCCCAAGAGGAGAGTAACAGTCAAGTGACACTGGGATGAGTTTAGGTGAAGAACAGGTTTCTGTGAAGGATGGGGTTATGCTACGCAGGCCTGAAAAATCTGAACTTTTTTTGTAGCTGTAAAATGTTTATAGAATGCAGTGGTTATGGAGACAGTCTGATGCTGTGCCCATTCCTGACTTCTCCACAACTCTGTCATGTTTGATATTTAGATGGATCTTGGTGCAAAATGAATGTTCCCTGTCCGATATGGTGACTTCATAAAAGACTTTCTCTATATGTAGAATTTATAAAACTTTCTGCTGTTTTCAGGAGGATGGTCTATAAAATGAACCCTGGAAGGAAGAGGGAGACAAATTAGGCAACACTATTCTTGTTTCATCAAGGAATATGGAGATGTGGTCCAAGGAACTCTCTGAATCTGTTTCACATGGCACATTCCAGAATATTCCCAAGTATTTAGTAGACAGATTTGTCCTCTATTTCATTTTACATTAGCATATATGACTCTAAAATATAGTTCTTTTTGTATTTACATATTTAGTATCATTTGGGTTTGTTGATAAATTCTGTTTTTGGGCTTTTCTTCGTAGGTCTCACAGAGACAAAAAAACCCCAAAACAAATAAACAAACAAACAAAAAAAACCCCCAAAAAACAACAACAAAAAAACCCTACCCATTTAAGTGGTTTGAATCCTAACATTTACTGATCAACTAAATCACATGTCGGTGACCAAAATTTCAGCAGGAAATGAGTCAGCTAATTGATACTCAGAGTGCCTCCTGTTCCCAGACTCTCCAAACATTGCTGAAAGGTCTGTTCATGGCTGTCGCCAGGCCTTTCTGTGTTATTTGGCTTGCTCTCCAAAGAATCACGTAAAAGTTGTAACTTGGGATGGGATCCCAGCTTATTGAGGCACACTGGGAGACAATGAGATTTAAAGTGTCAAAGAGGTAATTGTAAGATAGTTACCTCTTTGTAATTTCATACAAATATTAGGGAGAGCATATAACCAGTGTACGCAATCCTATTGCTGCAAAAGATCCATTTAAAAAATAATGTCAGAAATTTGAGAGTCAGAATAGTTACATGTAATCCACTTTAAAATGTTGAATATTGGGACCTGGACAAGGACTTTATGGATTAGAGCAGGTTATTAAGAAGTTATTTCATCATTAAAGCCATAAGCTTCCTTTCCTTAGAAAAACAGATTTTTTAATTCTTTTTTGCTTCAGAAGGCTGCTGAGTGAAACTCATATAATGACACCAACTGTCAAACTTATCATGTCTCAATTATATTAACACCTTCTTTTGAAGTTTCTAACATGCAAAATGCAATTTACTATAAAAGATTTCAACACCTACTGAAAGGAATTCAAGAGTACAGAAATGCTGCATTTCAGCATGAGCTTTGGAGAGTTTAAGCAGTTTCTCTGCTGCTGCTTAGAAATCCTGTATGCTGGGGAAATTGGTAGTGTATTCTTCTAGCTTAATAACAGAAAAAGTGGGGGAAAATATCTGTTTATTTGAGAGGTGTTCAACGGAAATGTTCAAATGTAACATGGATAATGATCTGAGGGATCAGCAAAGCTTAACTAAAATTTGGTAAAAATCCCCTTGTTTATGTGTGGTTCTCATTTGATGTCAGTGTATGAACTATGATTCTTCTCTTCCTTTTTTTTCCCCTAAGCCCCCCAAAAAATCTGCTGAAATGAGATGGAAAAACATTTTCCCCAAACCTGCACATGACGGGGAGAACACAACTGAGGGTTTTATGCTGGTTTTTGAAAGTTAACTTTTACATTAACTAGTTTGTCTCTCTGTCTGAAGCTAATATGTAAAGTCTTGTGAACCACAAAACTTCAGCATTTCAACTGTGATGTTACAATATTGTTGAACATCATAATTGAAATGATTGCACTCATGGGATGTGTGGATGCCCCATCCCTGGTAGCGTTCAAGGCCAGGCTGGATGGGGCTTTGAGCAACCTAGTCTGGTGGAAGGTGTCCCTGCCCACAGTAGAGTGTTGGAACCAGAGGATCTTTAAGGTCCCTTCCAACCCAAAATATTCTATGATTCTAGGTAGATATGTGGGTATATTATTCATTATTACTAATTTTTCTGGAAAAAAGGCTGTGTCAGTCTTTTAGTTTCATACCAGTACAACTGATATCAAACATGGTCATAACAGTATCATTATAAACACAGCATAGTTTCTGATTTCCATGTTTCAGTTGTTAGACCCGTATTTAAAATCAGCTTCTGAGCACAAAATCAATATTGTCAATAGGTCAAAAATTGTTACTTTGATAATTCATAGGAAACTTAACAAGATTTCTTTTCTTTACCTCCATTGTATTTCAAAGGCTTAAATTATCCCACATGAATATGCTTCTCCATCTGCAGCTGCCACTCATTTTCTCTTAGGCAAAGATTTTGTGTTCCATTTCTAGATGGTTGACAGGGATGTCTGATTTTCAGGGAGCTGGAAATTCTTAGTATTATAAGGGCTTCTTTCAGACTAATTCCAAGAGGGACACCTAAAAACCCACAAAGGTGTTCAAATCCCAGAGCAATTTTGGAAATCTTAGCAATATGCTTTCAACAACAAATGGCATGCATATACTTTTAGAGAGCCTTCTTCCAATCGCTTCTACCTGGAAGTCATGATTCTGCAATTGAAGTGAAAGCTCTTTGAAAGCTATTCTTCTCCTCCCTAGGTACAAATGAGCTATTTATTTATGACTGAAGAAGTGTTTTCCTGTTCAGCTATCATTTTTTTATAGTTAAGATATAAATAACTATTGTAACAAAGCCTTAGGCTTCTGAACTCTAGATAAGGCTGAATGCACTTTATGAGAAGCAGAACATCTTTGGACAAAATGCCTAGAAAGGAAACAACAAAGACGAGTGGATTATGTAACGTGAACACAAACAAGCCTCTTCCCCCCTTCGAATCGCTGTCCATTGAATTCTGCATCATGCACAAAGCACAGCATGCATTCAAACGAAGCTCTAATGTGTCATTGTCATTACCTTGTGATGCATTATTTACCACTGCTATGGAAGATTTCTATGGGGAGTTTCACAGCTGAAAAAATCTTGTTTTATTGTGAGTAACTGTAAAGTGATTTTTGTTTCCAAAGACCAGGGAGAATAAAATCAAGAGACTAACATTTTCCTGTCTAATTATGCCCATGTTTTCCCCCCACACACACTTTTCCACAGCTTTTCAAATGAGGAGATCAAGATTAAGACTGCTGAGCTGATAATGTTTGCCATTATATAAAGCCATGATTTTACTCTTCTAAAAAAGCATCCAGTTCTTTATAAATATTAGATAACCTTGAGCTCTCAACATAATCCTGTGGTCTGGAGACGTGAAGTAATCCATAGTGAAAAACAAACCAAATTCCCATCTTTAAAATCTATATTTACTTGTAATGGCTTTGAAGAGTTTCTCTAAATAACAAATTTAGACCATATTTCTGTATGTTTGCCTCCAGGTTTAGCAAGTAAGTATGTGTATTTAGGTATTAAACAAATGATAGACCATCTCAGAAGTTGCACAAGTACCCTGCATGGCAGAAAGAAGCATGAAACACTATTTATTACTTTGAAATCAGCAGAAAAAGAGAAATTATTTTGCCTTTGTTTTCACTGTGCCTTGACACAAAAAGTTTTAGATAGTTGAGGAAGTAAGAAGTTGCAAGGTGTTTTACCATCTACAGATGACCACATAACTTAGGGAATAAAACAGATACAGGTAACATTGTAAGTAAACAAGAAACAGGAAAGCCAGGAATTAATGCCATTTCTCATAGAGATTTTCTCTGTTATGATCACTCCTACCTTTGTTTCCTCTTCTAATCTTCATTGCAGTGGTATTTTAGCTGGAAAACACCCATTTCCCTACATTATTGTGCCTGATTTTTAGCATCCAGGAAAATTTCAATAGAAAGTGCATAGGGAAGTTAGAGGCATGCAGTTCTGGAAAGGAGATATGATGAATTTGGGTTACAGACAGGTAAATTCCTATTTAATACCGTTAAAGGAGACTTGATCCTTTTGTGTAGATATATGTCATTTAGTCTGTATGGAGAACTAGTAATCTACAAAAATTATGACTTTGGAGAATGCAAGTACAATGGATACCTTTAGCACCAGTTGTAATGGACCTGGTGAACCCCCAAAGTGTCTGCAATGTGTAGTTGACTCATTCAGAGCTCAGGAAGATGGTCAGGACAGAGGCCGTTTAGCAGCATGGTCAGAGCTGAGAGAGGTATATCACAAACTCCAGCTACCAGTAGGATGTTCTGGGATGCGATCCAGACACAATTACAGTTTATAGGAGGGAAAGTAAAAAATGTCTAGTATGCACCTTTAGCTTAAATGTTCCCTAACTTGATCATTACCTTTCCATGCTTTGGGGTTGGCTCTACACTAGCTGTTGAGATCTGTATTGTTGCACTTTTGCTGAACCTGAACTAGCTAAATGACAAAAATTTCTCTAACCTAAAACCACAAGAGCAATACCCTATATTGGTATGATAATACTATGGTAAATGTGTTTTTCAAAAGGTTGTAGTCTCAGGTGATTTAATCTCTGTCTTTTCTTTTTCCCATCTAGAATGGTTGAGTTGTTTGCAGGGTGTCCACAATTGTGTTTTCCAGGCTTTCTCACCAGGGAAATAAAAGACAGAATTCTGACAGCACATGCTCAAAGCACTGTGCAGACATTAATTAACAAGCAAGACACGATGAACAAGTGGTGAAAAGTTACAATGCTTCTGTCTTGCCTTGAAAACCTGAGCAGAATGGCCCAAGCTTCTATGGAGTAGCCAACTATAAATGCCAACCAGGAACAGCATGACAGTGCTCAGACTCAAAGTCTGCAGTCAAACTGTCAGTGGCATCTAATTAGCAGAGTTCTAGATCAAGAATAAAATGTGTTTGACTCTTTATAAATATGATGTGTAAAAATGTTACATAATGACATGCTGCTGCTCTACATCCCCCTTAATGTTTTGACAAGGGGCGTCAAGTAGTGAAAAACTGCGAAGTGCCAAAGTATTTCAGCTACTGCATGTTAGAGGCTGAATTCTCCATTTCAATTTCTTATGTGCCAGGGTCCAGAAATGGGCCAGGCTTTGGGGATAAGTGGAGGTTGTTCAGTTTAATGAGCTGTTAGATTTCTTTATTTTTTTTAACATAAATTGGAATATGTATAGCATGTTAGAGATTAGACTTCAACTGACAGAGGCAGTTGAAATGTATCTGCGGGGGACCCAAGCCCAGACCTACTTCTGCAAAATGCCTTCTATATTCCTAGACACATTGTTTAAACCAAAATTCCTACTGTTGGCTACTAAATGTGTGTTTCACACTTTGTGGATGCTTGGCACAGGATCTGCAGGTTTTCTGCCTTGAAGAAATCAAAGACCTCACAAGCAAAATTCATTATCAGATTCATTCTTTCAAGAAAGCAATGAGTTATAGAAACAGATGCACTTTATAGTGGCCTTTTCTTTTATTACCAGGAAAAATTAAGCCTTGCATAACTCACTGATAAAAGGGAGTCTCAGTTTACCCTATGAATTTCTGGCACTGTGAGAGTTAGAATTATAATTTTGTGATGCTCATGTAGGAGCTGAAACAAAGAAGTACACAGTTAAAATCTGGCTGTTTTGCAAATATCTTGATTCTTTTAATCAACAATAGCTCAAATCTGAAATTATAAAGCTGTTGATTTAGGTACCAGAGCTATGTAACTAAAATAGTGAGGTAAAACCAGGTCAACCATTGTCTCACCTTCTCCTTCTCTAAATATTGTAATATCTTTGTCTAAAAGAAATGCTATGCACAAAAATTCAATAATCATTGTGAAATTCATGGACATTACAAAAGAGAAGCAACATGGACATGCTGGGAAGAGATCAGTAATTCTGTCTTCAGAGCAAAATCTGAATATGTACAGTAAATAAAGCTTGAGAAAATTGAATGAAATAAAAAAAAAACCAAAATATTGTCTTGCTGTTCATCAGTAGCTGACTTTCCATTCTGTTCTCGAAACAAAACTGGGTTCTTGTTGTTAAACAGTCATGTAGTTAAAATAAAAGAGACAGGAGGGGCAAGTAGATGTTTTGGGTTTTCTTTCCTAAGGTTTAAAGAATTGGCTTTTTAAACATTAATTTAGTTAAAATATTTTTATACAGATATTCATATATACAATATATAAATGTATTTTTCCTATGATTGTATTTATTTGTCATTAAATACTTTCTGGTGAATCGCTGGAAAATGTAAATCATGCAAGAATATTAATACATTAGTAATTTAGATATTGAAGAGGCTGAGATGCAGGTGGCTATGTCTATGGAATATAAATGCCGGCTAATGCAGCACAAAAGTGCAGAGTGACTAACTAAAATTACCTAACTGTTACAAAGTGGTCTCCACAGCTATAAAGCAAAGATCTGGATCTTTGCTCATTTGTGTGAGTTTTATGCTTTGGGAGCTGCTAATTTACGCAGATGTCAGAGGAAAGAGAATCAGCCCAATTATAGTCTGAATTTATTGTGCCATCACATTAGCCAATTTAGCTATTTCAGTGATGACCACATCATTAACATCTTTTCAGGACAGCAATAACGGAGTCATTTTTATTGCTGTAATTAATATTGATGGCAATGAAACAAGCAATATAGGTACTTGACTCATATATATTGCAGAAAAGTATTGCAAATGTAACTAACTTCCTGATAATTTTTCTTGTTATTGTTAGTTATGCAAGCTCATACTTGTCAAAGTTATTTCAGGCAATTCCATATAATTTATGTTGAAATATATATTTAAAAAATTATCCTTAAAATAAATTTCAGCCATAGCCCAAAAATCTTTCATGAGTCACAGACAAGTAACCCTGTCATCTGTCTTAGATAAAACATCTAATTATTAGAGTACCAGGGTTCCCTGAGGAAACTTATGATAGAATAATAGAAATATAAAGAAGGAAAAATAGCCCAAACATTCATTTTGGGGTAATCCCCAAAGAAAAAAGTCCTTCACCTGCACAATATTATCTAACAAGAGAATAGAACAAGTGAAGGTATGTTTTGTATGACTCTAAAAAATAAAGGAACTTGGGAGAAGACTGTAGAGATAATTTACTTTTATAACATAGAATCATAGATCATCTGTACCTTACTTCTTTTGTCTCCAACAAAAAAAAGAGAGAGTTTTTAGGACTCAATTTAAATCTTATAATTTCTCTCATGAATTTGAAGCAAATGTGCAGTTGTTTGGTTTAAAATAGGATATAAAAATTCATGATTTAGAGGCAAAGGGAGATTTTTTTCAGTAAGGTCACCATGACAGTTTTCATGGCATTACAAAATTGTCCAATACAGGCTATAAGTCAACACTTTCTCCTAGTCAGATGCAGGCAGCCCAAGTTCTTACTTGCCAAAATATGGGTGCATTCATAAAAATATGGAAATTGGCAAACCTATTCAAACTACTTCCCATTTGGATCCATTAGTTCCTGACCTCAATACAACTTCTACTTTTTTCATTCTAAGAGCTTCTTTCAGGTCCTTGTACTGATAACTGGCACCTGTCTCCCATGGGAAAACATTGTCAACGATTTCAGAGAGTATTTTTAAAAATATTAAAAACATGGGCCTGATCCACAGCTGATGAAGATGTTCGTGGCTAAATGAAAATACAGCTTGTTCCATCAATTTATATCATTCAAGGTTCAAAAGCAAATCCCTATTTTTTTCAAGAGACTTTGTGAGAGAAAGATCTTTTTAACCGTAGAAGACCAAGGCCTAATTTGTTGAAACAGAAGAATCCATTTTTATAGGGAGATAACTCCCCTATAAATCCTGAAAGCTGCTTATAAGACAGTTTCCTTGTATGTGTTTATTTCCCTTTCAAATACAGTTGCAACTGTTAATGTTAAAGTGGAAATTCAAGTATTTTGAGAAAAAAAATTTGCAAATCCCTCTGCATTTTCTGCTGTACTTTCCTTTTGAATAAGCACTAAGTAAAAAAAAAAAAAAAATTGGAACAACAATTCTTTAGGAAAAGAGCAGACATTATGAGTGATTTAACCAGCACTGAGCTATTAAACTGGATTTTGGAGAAAGAAGCAAATCCATGATCCTTATTTGTAGGAAAATTTCAGCATAAATGTTGTTTACACTTTAAAATGATCTCTGCATTTTTCAGATTTTTACTACCCTGGACCAACTTATGCAACAGAAGAGAATTTATTCACATAATTTCCAATGAAAGAGAAACCATCTGGGTATGGTTTAAAATTTGTTAGGATGCCCACAAAGTCGATAGGAGTGTAGCAATTTCAGTTTAATTTAAAGACTTTCTCCTGGTCTGGACTGAATTAGATGTCTTGCTCTCAGATGATCTATGCTATCTAAAAATCTTTCCCTGCCTTTTAATTTCTTTTTTTTTTTCCCATTTCTTATTGGCTTTATTTTCTTCTTCAGTTTTAAACTGTGAGAAAAATAAAACTGGTGGGAAAAGAATCAGATATAGCAAAGTCCTATTAAAAAGCCAATGACAAAATCAGTATTAAAACTCTTAAACTAAACTTGAGTAAAGTAGATATTACCAGACAGATGATAAAATTGGTAAGAAATTTATATTAAAAAAGTCTAAAAAAAAATAAAGTTTTAGGTGCCAAGTTTCAGAGTTCATGTATTTTTCAGCTAAGATTTTTTCTTACTGCTTGCTTTATTTCCATCCTACAAGACTGTCTCCCCAAGTGGTTCAGAATGGCATAATGCTTTAAAATGTACATAGAGTTTTATCTATACATGATTTAAATAAAATTATGACCATTACAAATTATCCAGCTGATATAACAGGGTTTTATGTTTGTCATAAATTTTTTACACTTAAGAAAATGAATCAAAATGTATCTCCCCTATGGTCATTAAATAATAACTCTGCATTGCCTATCATACTTAGGTATCCTATTTTAAAACCTTATGAAGAAAAGGGATGTAATTAGGCTGATGGATATTTTTGATAAGGGAATAGTAATGTCTTTTTCAATGATAATGCAAAAGGATGAAATTCCATCTAGACATTCTGCTGACTTTTATTACTCAGGCATTACACAAATGCAATTTGGGCAAATGAACTGAAGGAGACTCAAATGAATATTTGGAGAAAATTGAGTGATCAATGTGGTGACAAGAGGTAAAGACACGTTTGATGCCTCAAATGGCTTCCCAATGCTGAGAGGAAGAGAATGTAAACAACCTGAAAAAAAAATGATGGAGGACTATATGCTCTATCTCTCCTCACCACCACAGTGAAGACCTGTTTAAACACCAATTTTAAGAAATTTTATTTGAGAGCAGTATGAGTTTCACCACTTTCTTAGTGTCTTTTTAGTTCTATAAAAACACCTGGGACATGGTGGAATTTATTTAAGCTAATGTTGACACCTATGTGTTCCAGTGGGTTGGATGGCCACAGTTGACTATATTTATTTGAAGACCCTTGTAATTTCCGTGGCTCTTAAATACAACATTTAAAAAAGGAAAATACCCGGCTATTTGCAGTAGGAAAACTTCACAACTGTTTCTATGGTGTTCAAATGTGGCATTGTGGGACCTTACCTGAAAATGTGCTTTGAATTGTGGTGCTGGCAGGGTTGGATAAAGTGAGGAAAGCACTTTAAGCTTTCCTTAAAGTCTGGATTTTCCAAAATGCTGAGGGTAAACCACCCTCATCTGGTTAATATCAGAAGAATTCACGGAACTATAGAATCACAGAATGGTTTTATTTAGAAAGGACAATAAAAGGATCATCTACTCTAACCCCCTTGCCACAGGCAGGGACACCTTTCTACCTTTCACCGGATTGAGTTGCTCTTTACCAGACTGAGTTGCTCTAAGCCCCGTCCAGTCTGACCTTGACCAGTGAGGAATTATCCAAAACTGAGAACCTGTTCCATTTTTTGGTTATCCTCATAATGAAGTATTTCCTCTTTATATTCCGTCGAAATCTGCCCTCTTTCACTTAATGCACTCATTCTGTAAGAGAGCATTTTATACATGGGATAAGTTATAAAAATGACAGCTCAGTTTACTGAGGAATGGAGGATCAAGCCAGGTAAGTGTTCACTGACCTTCTGCTAACACCTAAATTCTTGCTTAGGCTTGTTTTCATCTGTACAATTTGGAATGAAAGGGTTGAATCAAAATACAAATAGTGAGTTTGACAGTGTTTTTATGCTTTAAGTAACTCAATTAATTTTCATAAATTGTTCCAAATTAAATGGAAAGAAAAAACCCACATGAGTTGTGTGCAGACAATTGCATAAATTACTCGGTTTCAAAAACAATCTTGTCTTGACATTTGTCTGCTGAAATTAGAAGGAGATTCTCTACCATCGTCATTGTCAAGTCAGCCAGAACTTTCAAAATTCCCACACTGAAAGCTGGAGAAGCTGGGCCAGAGTGGTAATTTTTTAAATACAGCTTTGGGGGATGAGATATAGAAGTAATCTAGTGTTTAAAAGAAGGAGTTCTCTTTGCAGTTGGTGGAGAGAGACAGGCATTCAAGAGACATTTCAGCCTAAAGCAGGTAACTCAGGTCAGATGAATCACCCTTGGAAGCATCTTTTCCTTTAATTTACTATGAATGAACATCCTGCCTACACTCAGTAGTTCAGAAGTCAGTGTCTAATTTTTAAATGCCTAAAATTTAGTGCAACAAATTCCACCCTCGCGGCCAAAGTTTGATTAAAAAAATCCAACCAAAAACCCTAATGTCATCTTATTGTAGCTATATATCTTTGTAAATGGAAAAAAGATGGATTTGAAAATTGCTCTTGGTTTCTCAGAATCAAAATAACTGGAAAGATTCACTTAAAGCCATCAGTCTTTTTTGGTGCTTTATTCATTTAGATAACGGGGGAGAAATTATTCTGAAAAGACATCAAATGAAATTTAAGAAAGTAATGTTCTAAAATGTAATGAGACACTGGACAAATTTTACTTTCAGAGGCAGAAAAAAGTAAAATGGGAAAATGTGTGTCTTCAATAAACACTTACTTATGTACCCAGTGGATACCCTTAAATTACTAAATTAGGGAATATGTGCTGGAATTAGAGAAAAGATACCAAACCTTATCGAAGTGTTACTATGCTAGCCTTGAAAAACAAGGCTAATTTATACTTTGTAGATTTTTAAAGGTCAGGTTGTTTATTACACAAATCAAGGAGTTGTTTTCAGAGATTCCTCATTCTAGGTTAACACACTGTTAAAAGAAAACTTTAACACATTGGAAGGTCTTACTAGAAAGTTACTAGAAAATAATGCTAAAATAATTTCTATAGTGATTTCTGGTGAGATAAAAGCTAACACTGAATAAATAAAATTTGTTAGGGGAAAAAACCTTAGACCTTCTTAGTAGCTGTATAAATTTCTTTCAAACTTGCTTTTTCTAAATTTCATATATTTTCTGTGATTCTCAATGAATGAATATTAATTAAATTATTGTTAATTTTCTTCCTAAGGTGAATTGCAAATATTGTTAACTAATTAATTGCAACTATAAGTGCAGTCTATAAGTGTGGTTTTCATAGTCAAGAGTTGAAACCACCAGAAAATTTCTCAGAAATTCCACTGAAAGTTAAGAACTCCAGTTCACACATTGATTTCTTGTGGCCTATAAATCATAGAATCAAAGAATCATAGAATCACTGAATGGTCCCATCACCCAATTCCAACCACCCCACCTATGGGGGAGGGTATGTACCACTTGTTTTCTGTATAACAGTCATTGTGAATGTTTTCCAATTTGGTACACATTTCAGGTCATATCCTTGAACTTGGTTAAGCAAATATATTTTCTTCGAAAGTGAGTTTAACCCTGTTCTTATCAGGTTGCTGGAGATTTACTGTCAAGGTGATCTGTGATGGGAGATACTGTAAAACTTAAGCCCTCTCCTCCTGAGGTTTCTTTTGGTATGGCCAACCTGGGAAAATAATGAAATTATAAATGCAACCTCATAAAACATACTAGATTAGTCAGAATTCTTTAACTTGTATTGATGTTCGTAATAGACAACTCCCCCCGCCCCCCAAAAAAAACCACAACAAAACAACAAAACAAAATAAAAAAAATAAAAATAAAAAAACAACAAACAAACAAACAAACAAAACCCAGAAAAAATCCCACCTACAAAACATGGCCTTTATTAGAACTGCAGAGTTCCGTATTTCAGTCTTCAGTGTCATCCTAGCCAGCAGTTTCATAGTGACACTTATAAGTGAGAGATGATTCTATGAAAACTTCCTAGATAAACTAAAACTCTGATTTGTGGCCAGGGATTTTGGAGTTTCAAATCATAGAAATAATAGAATCATAGAATAATCTGGATTGCAAGGGACCTTAAAGATCATGTAGTTCCAAATCCCCTGCCATGGTCAAGAATGGTGGAATCTGTTGAAAAGTTGATGTAGTTTTAGCACTCAGAGTATGATTTACCCAAGATACAGGACTTTTACAATTTTCCTGCTTTCTGTACTCCTCTAGTAACTTCAAAACCCATTGATCAATTTGACAGGCTGGTGAGGTCTCAAAATATGAAATTCCACAGATAACAGATAGAGAAGGACTTATTTCCAGCAAAAGTACAAACTCAGCAGTTCCCAGTGTATGTCCAACTAGCTGAGTTAATGAGGAATCTTAGCACCATCACACCATGAATGGTCCTTGTTTGTAGGGGTGCTGGAGGACTTGGGCTCCATGGGGACCTTGATGGTCCTGCAGGAAAGAAGTTATAGTGCAGTCAGTGGCTCCACACTATATTCTGATGTGGAGCAGTGGAAAGAGGCAGGACCTCAGACTGCAGGGTAGGAGCTCTCATTAGTCCCACTGCACAGAGAACAGCTGGTTTTACATCCAGAGTTACTAGGAAAAGAGCTTGGGCTTTGTAGAGTGGGATTATTAGCAGTGGACTAACATGTAGGCCCAATTTTATTTTCAGTTTCACTGATGTGCTTAGTGTGCCTCTAATTTGCAGCAGAATAGCTAGCATCTGAGTCTGAGCTTCTTTGGGAACCTAATAAAAATGATAATAATTTTTTTCTACATTTTTCTTATTCAGTAGATTCTAATTATGACTCTTGAATACCTTGTAATGAAGTCCATGCAATTCTGTAGAACAAACCTATCAGTGGAATAATAGAGGTTTAATTTGTGCTTACTTTCTGTGAGATTTAGAGTTGGGGATTGTTTTGCCCTCTCCCATTAAGTCTTTATACATGAAACCTACATTAAAAATTTGAAAGCATTTCAGAATTCATTCTTTTAATGACAAACAGCTGAAAATGAGGAAAAATATATTGATTTAGTTTGGACACATTTCGGACACTTGAGTTTTTGACAAAATTTGCTCTAGTCATGATATCTCAAACAGAACTAGTGGGGAACATATAAGAAAGCATTTTTAAAACAAAATAATTGATATTTAAAAAGAGGAAGTTAATATCAGAATTGGTCTTCCTCTCATTACTGCCCTTTCAGTGCCAACATTCGACAACATTGTAAAATGTTTCCTTTAAACCCAAAGGATGTTAAAAATCAAACAGATAAATATAATATATTTTTTTATAATTTAATTAAATTATTTTTCATTTATTTTTTAAAGACAGAGATATTTTGATCACTTTGACAATTTTTTAGAATCTTAACTGATTTCTCTTTATTTGGGGAACTCAAATGTTCCTCTCTACTTTCAGCTGTACTCTCCCTCCTGACACTGTGTGTGGCAATAGAGGGATGACTATAACTAGTGCCTCAAAAACATTTTTGTCCCAAACATCCAACGAAACAAATTAGAATGGAATTGAAAATCAACACCACTGAAAAGAACAGACTCTCAATATGAGCATCAGTCTGATTCCTCACATGCATTTTTTTATTAGACATGTGTCAAGTTAAAAGAGTGGAGACTTGCAATTTGGCAGTGCAAGTACAAGCCTTAAGTCCCACTTGATCTGTGAAAGTACTTGTGATTAAGCACTAAATTGAATGCTCAGAACACCCAGGTGTGAGTCTCAGGTCATTAGTTTCCAGTCATTCTCTGGATCACTTTGTTCTCAGGTCACTTGCACAGAATAAGTAAGTCTATAAATATTTAGATTTTTGAAAATCTGCTGGTGTTTGTGTCTTCACTCAATAATTCCCAGCATGCCTGGCAGTCTCTGAGCTGTCTCCAAAGCTGCCACCACTTTGGCAGGGCTCAATGTTTGACTGCCAGGTCTGCCCAGGACACATCAGCAAAGTTTTCCTCCATTGTGCATCCCATGGGGGCCCAATGTGATGAGCACACTCAGAATGAGAACATTGATTCTTTTTTTCAATGTAAAGCACAGCAGATGACAGGCATTTTTCTGCAAAATATCAGGAGAAGGAGGAGGCAGAGGAGGTGGAGGAGGTGACACCTACTCTCATAGAGGGTGCAGAAAGATGTGCAAGACATTTAAAAGCAGAAAGCTAGGCTGATTCAGAATCTTTGGGGTAACATTCTGGAGTGGGGATCCCTCTGTTTCTGTGTCAGGGCCTGTTTATCCAATTCATCCAATGCTCACTGTAAAATGAATAGACAGGTAAATCATAGAATCACAGGATTATAGAATATACTGAGTTGGAAGAGGCCCATCAGGATCATTGACTCCAACTCCTGTCTCTGTGCAGGACACCCCCAGAGGCACCCCCTGTGCCTGAGGGTATTGTCCAAGCCCTCCTTGGGCTCTGTCCAGTTGGCACTGTGACCAATGTCCTGGGGAGCCTCTTCCAGTGCCCAGTCACCATCTGGGTGAAGCACCTTTTCCTGATATCCAACCTAACCCTCCTCTGACTCAGCTTCAGACCATTCCCTCAGGTCCTGTCAGTGTTCACCAGAGAGAAGAGATTGGTACCTGTCCCTGCTCTTCCACTCATAAGGAGCCTGTAACTGCAGTGAGGTCTCCCTTCAGTCTCTTCTCCAGCTAAACAGCCCAAGTGACTTCAGCCACTCCTCACACGGTTTCACCTCCAGACCCTTCACCATCTTCATTGTCGTCCTTTAGACACTTTCTAATGGCTTTTAATGTCTTTTTAAAATTGTGGTACCCAGAACAGCCTCCAAAATGAGGGCACCTCAAGGTGAGGCCTCCCCAGGGCAGAGCAGAGTGGGAAAATTCCCTCTCTTGTCTGGCTGATGATGCTGTGCCTGATGCACCCCAAGACAGGGTTGGCCCTCCTGGGTGAAGGTATCAAGTAGCACATTGATCTTCCCACATCTAATATTTTTGTCTTATTTCTCTGAGCCCAAATATTCCTTTCATTGTGTTAATTATCATCTACCCCCTCACCGGTTCCCAGAATTTGGCAGGTAAAGCACCATTTTACCTGTTGTTACTTTACAAGAAGGGGACCTTGGACTGTATTTGGTCAGCATGAGGAAAGTAGCAAATAGTTATGCTCAGGACTACCAGTACTAACTACTGTGCCAGAGATCCTGTAGGACAGAACTGAAGATGAAGGCAGTAAGACAACCTGGAAGAATTATGTCACATATTGCTCTTCCATCTCATGAATTATTAGGGCCTTCTGTTTGCTTTAACTTTGCTTTATCTTTATGCAGAAGTTTTATACAGGTTGTGATACTCTGAACTTACAGAAAGTTTTTCCCCGCTGAGGAAATATTTTCAATATCCTGCCATTATTATCTAAAATAATTATGAGGAAAGAAAATCTTGTCTTATCCCTGCTTCACAACAACTTTGATGCTGAAGAAGGGATTTCTTGAAAATAGCTAATTAAAAAATGGAGAAAAGGGCAATGAATGAATTATCCCTGTAGTTTTATGAAGTCAAAAAATAATCAGTGCCCAATTAGGAAGTTATCTTTTGTATAATTTTATAATTATAGGGGAGACTTACACCAGTGTGCCCCTGGCATCAACTTTGTCTGCTATTTCATCACTTAGGCTTTAACACTCTCTTTTCCTTTCTATGCTAAACAATCATGGATATGTCTCATTTTTAAAGACAATCAGCATAAGCTGGTAAGAGGGTCACTGCAAATTTTTCAGAAATAATGAGTAGAGAATTTATGCATTTTCTAGGCCCTACAATGTCTGAATGATGCTTTCAAGCTCCTTGCTTTAGAATGTTGGTTTTTTTTTTTTTTTTTTTTTTGGTTTTACCAAACAACTCAGCCCAAATGACAAAGATTTCTCCAGAGGAGATATTATGCTCTGCTGATGTGCAAGTGCATGGATCCACATGCACATGTGAGATTTTAAAGCACCTCTTCTCACCTTTGGCCAGCTTTAGTCCTTTTTCTTTGGCAATCTCATCCTTGGATCTTCTGATCATAGGCTCCATCATTTGGACTCCAAATGCACCTTCCTCTCAGATCTCTGTTCACACTCAGTGCAACTGCTGCTTTTCTCCACCATGAGTGCCAAGCTCATCACGTCTTGGATGTGTTTCTGCATCTGGAACAGAAAGCCTAAATTTTCTCTCTGTCTGGGCTGCTGTGAGCAGTGCTGGCTACAGAAGTGAGATCTCTCGCTAAAAACAGAGGCAAGTCAGTGAGAGCTGGTGCTCTGGTGCTCTCTGTCTGCACAAAGGCTTAACATGAGGAAAGGAAGTTGCCACAGAAAGCTTGGAGTTGCTTTTACATGACACTTTGAAGTGTTTTATACACCACTTATCTTTGCTTGAAAGTTTTTGAGTTATATCCAAGTAATTTATGAGCTCTTGCTAACATGCAGAGCCAAAGATCTCAAACAAAACCCTTATAGTGAAATCAAACATTTAATTTTTCTTCAGTTTACCAAGATTGTAGACATTAAACTCTAGACATGTCTTTTGAAAAGCTATAGTCAGGTGTGTTGCCAGATTTACTATGTCAATTCTTTTTATGGATCTCTTGAATTTTTACAGTCCTATGGACAATATGTTGATCCATACCACTTTGGCAACACCAGGTTTTGCCACTGAAGCACACTGTAAATATTTTGGAAATGAACACCAGATGCATTAGTCCAGCTTCAAAAGAATTCTCTTCTGTAAATGAAGCTCACTTTTTATCATTAGGTAACCATAAAATGGATTGAAACCAGAAGCTGTAAACACGTCAGAAGACAGCTCTAATTTTCAAACTGTGTTCGCCAAATGAGATGCTTTGCCCATACACATAACCAGGTTAAACTGGGGCAAAGATGTATGAGATTAATGCTACTTGAATTTTGGAATTATGGCAAATTGTGGAGTTCCTTTGAGATCAAGACCCCTTTCTGTGCAAAACTCCACCCTGGAGAATTTAAAAATTAAGCAGATAAGACTTCCAAAGTAAAAGGAAAAAAAAAGGGGAAATTCTTTCAGAGCTGAGAAAACAGATGGAATGACCTTTGAAGGGTTCACAGTTGTCTGGCTGGAAAGCTTGGAAGTCAATTCCAATGCTCCTAAATTTCCAAACCACTGCCCTGTCATCCAGAACATAAATATTAGTATTATTACCATACCAGTCATGTACCACTGCTGTTTGTTGGCTGCAGTGCACACATGGTGACACTGGACTTTGCAGAGAAATTAATGGTGTGGAATTTTTGTGCCAGAGGTTAAAAGTCTGTATCTGCCCGATCCCCATGGCTCCTTCACCTGTCTTTCTCCATAGATGTTATGTGAGTAGATGGAAAGACAGTAAGTAGTTTATAAAAAAACTCAAGTAATTATTCAGTCTGCCAGTCCAAATGTTAAGAAGTTCCCAATTAGATATTTTGGTTTTAAAATTGCTGGATCTGGGGTTTTGCATTGCTTGTGTTTGGTTTTGATTTCTTGTGGGTCTTTGTTTGTTTGTTTGTTTGGTTTGTTTGGTTTGTGGTTTGTTTTGTTTTTCTGTTGGTTTAGTTTATTTTATCTGTTGTTGGTTTTGATTTTTTTGTTTGCTTGTTTGTTTGGTGTTTTTTTTTGTTTCTTTGGTTTGGGGTTTTTGTGTGTGTGTTTTTGTTTTGGTTTTGGTTTTTTTTTTTTGGTGTGTTTTTTTTGTGGTTTTTTTGGTT
>VZRZ01007071.1:80276-90823 GCA_013398175.1 Climacteris rufus
TTTTTTTTTTTTTTTTTTTCTTTTTCCTGGTCATATCTGAATTCTTTTAGTTTATTCTCCTGTGCATGCTCAGTAAAGAATATTTTGTGTTTTCATGTTTTTCATCCTTCAAGGACAGAAGAGAGTTATTGGAACACAAGCCAAATTTAGATTCAAGAAAATAAAGATTTATGAAAGGTAAGAAAATATTATTCATATTATCCTATAATTAGAAAAAAAAATAATTATGAGGATTGTAGCAGCATACTTGGCAGAAGCTGCTGCTTTTGAACTTCAGGTTTGGTGGGAAGAAAGCCAAGGCAATGCCCTCAGCCTTCTTCCTCCAATATCTGAACCCTCTGCCTGAGCTGTGGTGAAGTCCCATATTTCTCTTGTGTTACCTGTACACATATTTTAGATGCTGTATATGGCTATGCCCTGGAAAGCTCTCTGCCCCACCAGTCACTTTGAACTACACGGTTTCCCATTGGGTGTTTCCTGGTCCCACCTTCCTTTAAAAGAGCCCTGCAGGGCTTCCTCCTTGCTCTTTCTTCTGGGTTACTCCATCCACCTGGATATCTCTGTACTCACTTTCTGGACCCTCAGAATGCAGCACTGGACTGATAATAAACCGGCTGTTATCCCAGGGAAGAGCCCTCTGTGTAGCCTTTTATTCTTGTCGGCGCTAGTACACCACACCTGGGGAAACTCTCATCCTAGAGGAGCCAGCAGAAACAGGTTATCTGCAGTAGCTAGAACTCTGTCCTTTGGGAGAGTTGTAAAACCATTGCAACTCATCCTGGCAGGGATTCCGCTCGCATAAAGGCTCTGTCGCTACCTTGAAAGCATCCGGGATAAGCACCTTCAGAGGATGGTGAAGCGTTGGTAATGGTTGTCCAGAGAAGTTGTGGATGTCCCATCCTTGGAAGCATTCAAGGACAGGGTGGCTCTGAGCCACCTGGTTTAGTGGAAGGTGTTCCTGCCCGCTGGAAGGGAGTTGGAATGAGATGATCATGGGTGAAGTTAGTTTCTAGACTTGAAGTTAATTTCTAGACTCCATCCAATGTATTTACTAGACCTCCACTGGAATAGGAGGTTAGAGTGCTAGCAAATATGTATAGACATATCTAGCAGTGTACTTGGCAGAAACCACTGTGTTGAGCTTCAGGATTGGTGGGAAAAGCCCCAGGGCAATGCCCTCTGAACCATTTCTTTCCAAGATCTGAACTCTCTGCCTGAGCTATGGTGAAATCCCATATTTCCCTTGTGTCACCTGTATCCCTTCCCTCGGGTTCCATATATGGTTATGCCCTAGAAAGCTCTCCCCTCCACTGGTCATTTTGAACCATGCAGCTTCCCATTGGGTGCCTCCTGGTCCCACCTCCCAAGAAAAAGGTCCCTGCAGGTTCCCACTTCCTCTTTCTCCTGGAATCCTCCAGCAATCAGGATGTCTCCTCCCTCGCTTCCCCTGGACCCTCAGAATGCAACTTTGGATTTACAATAAAACCACTGTAATTCCAGAGAAGAGCCCTCTTTAGCCTTTTGTTCTCACCGACACTAAAACACCAAGCTTGGAGTAACTGCTAGCCAGAGAAGCCAGCAGAAATCGGTCATCTGTGCTTTGGGAGAGCTGCAGACTTCTGCAATTCACACCAGCAGGGACTAAGCTCACTTTTTGGATGCTGTGTGGACTCGAGAAGCTCCAGCAAAGTGTCAGACATATAAATATATGAGCACATAAAATAAATATATACATTGTCACTTGCCCAGGAATGAGAAATGATAAATTGATAACAACGGTTAATTGGGGTGTTCAGAGGTCATCAGGACAGCTTGAATCCTTTGCAATATCAAAGTAGAAGGAGTTTCTACCTATAGGTAACCACTGGTTCCACTTCTGATTCCTGACATCACTGAGGAATGACTGTAGCAGTGAAAAATATGTTGTGCTTAATCTGGTTTGAGCTTTATCAACCGTAGTCTTAATTAAGATCTGGTGACAGAACCCCTCACTGGAAGCAATATAGCAGTCAGGGTGAGGAGTTTGGCGCTCCTGAATGGATGTGTCAATCTGGCATCTGCCTGTGCATAACAGAAAGACATTTATCCTAGAGATAACCCAGTGGCAATAAAGATGGATCCCAATATGCTTTTTGGGTTATTTTCCAGAGTCAAAACACATTGGTTTTATTAAAATTTGTAAAGAACTATGAAAGATCTGCAGAAATGATGCTAAGATATACGCAATTTTGTGTGGATTAATGATTAATTTTGGACTTCTTGGCTCTTCTCTGTCAAGCGTCACTTCAAATATACATTTAGGTGATTAATTAATTACCATAATCTCAGCATTCGTGCATCATTTTGATATGCACTGATCTGATCAATTTTATGCTACAAAGTAAATTACACCTGTTCCTAAATAACATTTTTTAATACATATTAAGACCAAGGGGCTGATACAATTCTAGTTTTTAGTTCTATGCACTAATTAAATTTGTTCAGCTCAAACTTAAACATCTGTGTCTGACTAGAAGATTATTTCTTCCCAGGTAATTTTTAAGGGGGAAGGAGCTGGGATGGGAATGAAAGGGAAGCTATGAAAAGGGAATCTGATCATTAAAAGTAACAAAATTTGCCTTGTTTTTTTCTGTGGACTTAACCCAGTAGGTGTCATAATGGACTAGACAAGCTGAATTGGTGTGATTTATTCTTGTATGTTGCAGGAGGAAAGGAAGAAACTTTGATCTGGTGTCGTTGTTGAGATAGAAGGAGCAGCACCAGCCACAGAATAATGACACCAGTGGATGAATTCAACAAGCAGAGAAAATGTGTCTGCTTATGAGTGACAGGGCAGACACAGCTCCTTTCTCACAGTTAATGTTGCTGTTACCCAGCATTTCCATCTCTGCATCTGACTGAGCAGATATGCTCCTGAATTTCCTTCCTGATGCTCCTGAATTTACTTCCTCATGCCCAAGTGCTTTCCTTACCAGTTCTGTGTGTGAACAGACTCTGAGATACACTGCCTCTGCTAATGGGGTCCTGAGGCTGCCCTTGTCCCCTCTTATTTCTCACTTTTTTTCAGTTGCTCATGTCCAGCATACCCAGGACTGACCCTCCAACATAGTTTAAACCCAGTATAGTAGAAATATTTCTAAAAGCTGGACAAAAGACGAAAGCAAAAAACCAGGTCAGTCTTGACCCTACATTTGATATCAGGAGCGTCCTGAAGCACAGGAGACTTTGAGGTTATGTCTCACCCAGGGAACTAAAATAGTGCCTGATTTTATATGGCTTACAGCTCCAGCACTGGAATCCTATAAATAACTCACAGATGTCATTTGAATTACAGTCTTCTGCAAATAAGGGGGCTTCAGGCATACCCAGGAGCCTGTTAACAAGGAGATGACAAGCTTAAGGCATCTAATTGCTTTAGCTCATCACCAGTAAGACACTTGCAGTCCTACAGCTAATCTGACCAGCAATTGACTGAAAATTGAATCTAAACCAGGAGAGTTATTTCACTGACTTCAAAGGTCTGTCCACTTCCAAAAAGAACCCCCAACCCTCTATCTGTTCAGCCAGCTGCTGTACAAGAGAGCCAAAAGCTTTTGTGAATTTTCTTAACACTTTTTCCTTAGCACCTGATGTCTGCACAGAACGGTCTAAATATATGAAGCTAATAGCATTTCCAAATGCAAAGCAGACAGATTACTAAAATATCTTAAAAAAAAAAAAAAAACAAAACAAAAAACCAAAGCAAACAACCACCAGACCTTGTCCTGCAATTTTGAGAAGCAGAATAAGGGAACAGGACCAAGCATGTATAATCTAACATGTTGTTATATTATAGTAGCTCTAGTGAGTTACACTGACATGGGAACCTTAACTGTGTCAAGCAGGATTGACATTTCAAGGGTGTGTGCTCTTTTTCCCCAGAAAATATCACTAAACAATATCCTGAAACCATGAATCATAAGAACTGAGTGAATCTTTTTTCTTGTGTAGATGTGACAGGGACACTTTGAAGCCAAAACTGTGTAGATATGAGGCAGTGAGAAAGGGCAAATAATATTCCTATTTCCATATACTACTGGAGAAAGTTCAAGTCTGCAACTTCAGACCTGTCCTACCACGATTGACCTTATGGGATTTTGTCTCCATCAGTGGGATCACTCAGGGAACAAGACACTGCCCAAATCTTTCCCAGAATTTTAAAATGATAATAAAGTGATGCTCACATAATTTTCTGCTGAAATCATTGAATGTTTTGAAACTTTTAAAGATAAATGTTGCAATTTAGTTTTTTCCCACAACAGTAGGAATTTCCTGCACTCTAATCCCTTTGTCCTGGAAGTTGCTTCTCTTCATGGTAAATAAATGCATTCCTCATTTCCACTGTAAGCATCAGATTGGGCATGCCAGCCCAGAAGAACACCAAGCACGTGTCCCATTTAAAAAACTGAAGCGAATTGGACTTTTCAAACACCCCACACTTATGTGTTAGAAGCATAAGAACTACTTACAAGTACAAGCATTTGCAGGATCCTTCTCATCGTCCACATCTTCCTAACTCCAGATTTCTCACAAAAAGCAGCTTACTGGATGTGCTATTTTTCTACTGCTGCACTGTCCTGAAAGCTTGAGGAAATTATGCCACAAACACACTGAAGTCCTTTGTTGCTTTCAGTGACCATGTAAACCCCACTCTCTATTCACAGTGAGGAGCTAAAATGGTAAACATTCTCCCTCAAAGAAATTAAGATATGTAAACACAGCCATTCCCCATCAACAGGCTTAGCCTGTGAACCCAGAGAACATTTCTATATCAATAGAATAGCACAATTGTATGATGTCCTTTCCAGCAGTGCAAACTTAGGTTCTATCATTTTCATCATTCTCAAATACACACAGATATTCAGTACAATGCCTTTGGTACACTACACTGTTCTGAGCCTTATTGTCACCTTCCACATCGAGTAGCTGAGGCCCTTTAGAAAAAGGAAAAGACATACAAGAAGCTGGAAAATGTTTATAAAGAATGGGTATGGTCAAAAACTTTTGATATAAAAAAATAAACCATTATATTTAGCAAACGTTTCCTTTGCTGGTAGAAAAGTCTCTCTCAGGGCAAGAAGAAAGCAAGAGCCTTTCTCTCTTTCTTGTAGACTTCAATGGAAAAAAGGAAAGAAAGCTTTCTTCAGGTTTTAAAAGTTCTTAATAAGAAGTGTTTGAATGTCTATTGTAATTTGAACAAATGTCTTATTGTCTAAATAAAACAGACTCCACAAGAAACACTTCCTCTATTATGGATTTTTCAAAGACTAAAGGTGATTTTTCCCCCCCTCTTGTCTGTATCTGTTGTCCTTCCTTCAATATTAATACTGACACTTCTCTATTAACTCATTAAGTGCTTGTGACACTGGATACAAAGACTCCATAATTACTATCCTTGCAATTCCACTTGAAGATTTCCACCAAGGCTGAAGTGTCTTGTTTTAGACACTGTACAGACAAAGGAAAAAAACAGCCCTTGTCCCAGAGAGCATTGTATTTGAAAGGACAAAGCTGACAAAGCCAACAAAGCCAACAAAGAAAGAACAAAGGCATAAATAGATTTGTCCAAGATCATACAACAGGTTTGAAGTTTTTTGGTGGGGTTTTTTGTTGGTTTTTCTTTTCAGAATAGAGGTCAAACCCAGGTTTGTTGACTTTCCCTTAGCTTCTCATCTGCCTCTTCATAATCCCATATAATTAATCTCCATGTATTTCAGAGTGTTTGCACTCTCAGGTCACATTCTTCTAAATGACTTCTAATGGTCAGGTGACACCCTATGGAATTGTGACCTGGAAGGACTGGAAAAACACTACGCAAGAAAAACATAGCCAAAGAAGTATTAAAGTATGACAATGTCCAGCCAAAAGTAGTACACTGTAGTCTTATTTTATATGAAAGAAAGAATCCATCTCTTAAAGAAAAGAAAATCCTAAAATTCTATATATTTAGTAAAGTCTTCTGGTGTTGTGCTGCTCATCAGTATCACTTTGCATTGCCATGGGTAGGGACACATAGAGTGTCCCAACCATCAAGGCTGTGAGGTGAACCCTAAATAAATGTGGAGGTTTTGGAACTAATGTGTTAGGACTAGGAGTTTGCTTTTGTTCAGCTATATGTTAAATACAATTTTAAATATCTAGTTCCGTGTACCCACTGTTGCTAAGCAGATGGGCCGCAGGTGGTAGGTGGGTTTGTGGAGATCCCTGTATTTCAGACTCTTTATCCACTATCATTTGTCAAAGAAACTCAGGATAACACTTGTCAAAAGAGACACCTCTCAGCAATCAGGCAATTAGCATTATTTCCTTACAGCCAGGGTCTTGCAGCTTGGGATGCTCATGACCTCATACCCCCCAGTCTGTGAGGTGAAAGGTGCTTGCAGTCAAACCTTAGGGCATGACTGGCCATGAGGGAAAGAGGAGGATGCTTACTTCACTTAACTTGTGCCAGAGTATTCAGAATTAGACTTTCCCTGTATAAGTGTAAAATAAGAAAACCAAGCAGAAGCAATAATTTAACAATCATCATCATCATCATCATCACCACCACCTCAAACCTCTTTCAGCATAAAAAGGCTGAGGGCTCAGGGCTGTGGCCCTGATTTGATGAAGTGTTCAAGCACAGATTCTTCACCAGCATTGCAGAAAGTCACGAGTTGATGTGATTTGCTGAGTGATGGTGCCCAGCTTCTGAAAGTACCAAGCTGGTTGTCTCTTTGTCCTTTCTCTTTGGACTAATTCTACTATTTGGACTCCTTTTTACCAATAGTGGCTCTCCCTCAACATCCCCACGGTTCAAAGAACCAAATAAAAAAAGCAATTAGAAAAAAGAGCAATTGGATTAATGGGACTGGTTTGTTTCCATCTGTTTTCCAAAAAAAATAAGGGAAAGAAAAAGAGTATAATTTTGGCTTGGCATCTTTTTTTCCTATTTTCTTCAGGCTTTTGCAACAAAATGATACCATTGCATATGTTACCATCTGGGGAATGCTAAATCACTGCTTTATGAGGTCCAAAAGTGTTATTATTCAATTTTAGAGAATAAAATTATAAAATAAAATAAAAAGGCTTCCCAAGAAAAAGAGCTCAGGAATCTTTTCTAGAACTCAGGGTAAGTAATACAAAACTTCATTTTGATACACCGGGAAATGATGTTTATAACAGCCTGGCCAGATTGCAAACAGATGTTGGTAGAAACTGAATCTATTATTAAATTAATTTGCCTTTTCATCCCCAAGAGACTGTAGAACACAAAACAGATATGTTTAATAAAAATAAAGTTTTCCAAAAGAGTTCAGCACTGGACCACATGCAATATGACAGCTCCAGAACCATCTTCTTCTCACAGCTCTGAACATAATTGATTAAATACTCCAGTCCTAAGAGATTCTGGTCACAGATGGTTTTAGGAGCCAGTGATTGCCCGGGGTGGCTCTATGGGAACATTGTAAGGAAAAAGGAGATGAGCCAGCAGATCTGATGTTAACTGATGTCAATCTGCTCCCAGTTGATGGACAGGTGCAATGACTAGACAGTATGAATTGTGATATCCAGGATTTAGAAAGTGGTTTCAAAGGGGTGACTTGCCTGCTAGTGCAGGAAAAGATTTGATTTTGATCATGGAGTGGGAATGGTACATGATACCATTAAGCATTTCTGGGTGTTTGGGAAGAAATTGCTTCTAGTGGGAAACTAAGCTGCAATTTGTCACTTTTATTGTTCTTTAGGATAAAGTGGAAAAAAACAGGGAAAATTCATGGGTCCTTAAGAATTGATTTTATGTCTAACAGAATGTGATTGTCAGGTTATAGCAAAATTCTTATTGCAGGTGTTCAAGTAATGCTAAAAGAAAATGTAAATATAATGTTTAGTGAACAACCAGCTTATAGAATTAGACATGAAACTAGCAAATAATGGTGCATAAACCTGTATGCTCAGCTGGCACAAGCCTGGTGTGAGCAGGGCAGCAGAATAAAGCATAGAATGTTGGAAAATACCTATAAGATCATCAAGACAATGATAAAAGAAACCCCTAACTCAGCAATAGGGACAGAAATATCTGCTACTGTATTAGGGCTACTGGTGCCCTTCGTGGGTCATTATGCCAATTAATAAAAAACCCACTAAAGTAGGGGTTTCACTAAACACTGTGTATTTCCTGACATTCTGGGATAGCAAGAACAGAGTGGAATTCATACTTTGGGCTCTGCTTGAAGTCCTTTTAAAATTAAAAGACTGAGATGGGTTGACCTTGGCTGAATGCCAGGTACCCAGCAAGCCTCTTTATCACTTAATTCCCCTTTGTGACCTGGACAGATCAGAGAAAATAGGATGGAAGACAACTCGTAGGTACTGAAGTTGGGACAAGTTTACCATAGCAAAAGTGAGAGGTTATGTGCACACAAGCAAAGAGGGGAAAAAAAGCATCAGCAAACAGTATCTGGCTACATCACAGGAAGCAGGGCTTCATCACCTGGAGCAGTTGGTCTGGAAGGCAAACTTCGTAAATAAAGAATGGCTCCCCTTCCTCCCCCTTTTCTTAGCTTTTGTATCTGAGCTGATGCCATACAGTGTGGAATGTCCCTTTGGTCATTTTGGATCAGTGCCCTGGCTCTGTTGCCTCCCAGGATCTTGCCCATCCCCGGCCTGGTGGTGAAGGGGGAATGTTGGAGAGGCAGCACTGGTGCTGTTCCAGCACTGCCCACCAGCTCCCAAACACTGGTGTGTTATTTGCACCTCTCTGGACACCATGCACAGCCCAGCACTGTGGGGGAAGCTGTGAAGAGATGAACTCCAGCTCAGCCAGGCCCAAAGAAGTTCTGATAAGCAAAACTCAGGTTGGACTGATTCTTGCATTTTGGAATGCTGCAGATAGACCCTTAGGGAGGTGTCTAATAGAAGTATGTGCTTACCCCCAAAATGCCAGTGGGATGACAACAATTTCACTCAGCCAGATCTTTTAAAACTATTTTGTTGATCTCTTGGATTGTGCTAGTTTACAAAGAAGCTTCAATGTAAGTACCATAATTGGGGTAACTATGCTGCCCTCTGTATTTTTCTATGTGTAATCTGTTTTGCCAGGAAGATCTGGAAATTCAATTTCAACTGAATTCTTGAAAAGCGATACAATATTTTTGAAAGGTTGTAAATGGCAACGATGCAAGGATGAAAAAAAATAAAATAAAAAGAAATAATTTAAAATATTCTTGGCTAGGAACAGGACAAAATTGTATTCTGACAAGCAATAAGATTTAAAGATAACATTTGGGCTGTCAGGAAGGCTTTTTGTTTTAATGAAGTTATGACTGGGGGCCAAACTCATTATTTCTCTCTTACAATCTGAGCAAAATCAGTAAGGAAGGTAGGAGTGGGAAAATCTTTCCCCTCTTTTCTTCCTGCCACGCAGTGAAGGATGAGAATTAAGGCTTTGAACCAGTACTCTCCAACCTTTTTGTTTGCTCCAAGAGCTCATGCTGTCAGCATTACGAAAACCTGTGAGTTGGAAACAACTCTGGAACTAAAAGCTGGTGCTCCCACATCCTTGTGCCTAGCCAGAACACGGAGGGCTTTGGAGCCCTATGGAAGCATCTTTTCCCAGAGAGCCATGTCCCTCCTTGGTCCCATTAAGTTAATGTGTTATCAGTCACCTGGTGTGGCTTACAACTCTCTTTTTGTCACAATGTCTTTCCAGTTCTTGTCTTTGAGTTGTTGAAACCTTTGTCCTTATTTATTTATTTTAATTTCTAGGTGCCTGAATTCCGGGAGCAAAGTAGAAACTTCAAGCTTTGACTGGATTTACACATTTTTCATTCCAGCCTCGTGCTCCCAGGAATGGGAAGTAGAGCCTGTAGGATGCTGCAGTCTGACTTGCACTCATCTGGAGCGAGTTGCTCCTGCCTGGGAGCTTCTTCTTGCACAGATACCATCCTGGCAGCCCAGAAACATTGTAGACAGTATTGATTATGATAATAAGGAGCAACAACGGACAGTTCACAAGACTGGGAATGATCGCTATGTTTTGAAAACACAAATCTCTTCTCATTGCCATTGATTACTGCTGTTTATCAACTCACTAAGCCCTAAAATCTGAATAATCCTCACACTATTTTAGAAGAAGAAACAATAATAAAAGCTTCCTTTTTTCTTCAGAAATGTGGGGTTTTATTTTAATAATGTAATGAGCCCAGAAAGATGTTCCTATTAGAATATAAAATAAACCAAAAGGAATTATTTGTAATCAGGATTTTATCTGAGCAATGTGCTGTCTGTATCACCCACTGCCTATAAGACTGTGTTCCATTATATTACAGTGGTAATAGGAAAGAAACTAAACTATTTGCATCAACAATAATGCAACCAATTTCCAAGACTTGCATGTCAAAAATCCATTATTCCATACGTTATTACCTGGAACTGCAGATAGCAATTGCCACCAATTGCACTTTTTTTACAATGTAGCAAGATTTTCATGTCTCTTTCCCCACCCCATTTTTTCTTCTTTTTTTTTT
>VZRZ01007071.1:90862-188900 GCA_013398175.1 Climacteris rufus
TTTTTTTTTTTTTTTGTCTCCTTCACTTAGATTAGAACATCACATTTAGTGCAAGAAGCAGATGTTAATATGGAAAGACAGAACATTTCAATTTTCGCACTGTTAATTCAACTTACTGAGCCAATTTCACAATTCTCACATTCCTCTAATCCTAAGAGAAAATGCTAATTTAGATTGTTAAAACTGACACAGGTTAGGGTATAAAGGATAATTAGCATAAAATCCTACACAAAGTGTTTTTAGCACCATTAATCAACTCCCACCTAAGCACACACTTTTTTAGACAGAAGCGGTGTTGAATAGTTCTGAAAAAAAACCCCTAAAATATTCCATAATGGTTTAAAAAAAATCCCCCCCAAAATCCCCAAAAATTGTCGTAAAATTTGGTTGGAAGCAGTTTTTAGTGAAAGTACCTAATATGCAGCTAAAACAAATCTTTTATTTTACACATGAGAATTATTAAAAGCTCATAAATGCATTCTAGGAAAAATACCTGTATGATTTTTAAGATTGTAGGGGATGTTCTAAAATGCAGAAATATGTCAAAATGCTTTAGGAAATTTGCAATTTTTCCACTTTCTTGTCCTGAATATCAGAAAACTTAGTCAGAGTTACATAATAAAGTAAAATTTTGCATTGCACTCCATTTAATTTATACACATAGATTTCAGGTAAATTAGGTTTTATTAGTACAGACTGCTTTCATCTTCCTTGAAAATACTACTTTTGATGGGAAAAACCAATATAATTTTAGAATGTTTAATCTAGGAGTATATTCTACATAAAATGTATGTTACTGTTACAGATCATATGAATTATTTTAAATTGTACAAAGTGATCATATGAACAACACTAGAAGAAATTTCTAAAATTAATATATGAAAAAAGATACTAAGATTATTTGTTTAGAAAAGAGTGGAGTTTTACAGTTTGGGTGACCATTTTGTTGATCATTGCATCAAGTTCCATTAAGCAAAAGTGTCTTTCCTAAAGTCAGAAAAGCATAGAAATAAAAATTCCAGCTGCCAAGGACAGTTTTAGGCATTTTAATGCTAAAGCAGACAAGTCAAGTAATTATTGTCTCTAATTGGCACTTCCACAAGATGTAACAATTTTTACAGTACCCACAGCCAAGTGGCACTTAAAAAGGTGAGAAATTATTTCCTGCCTTGGGAAAAAGAAAAAAAAAATTAAAGGAGAAAATCACATGCTTTTCTAATCTCAGTTTTTCAGAGGGAAAGACTGGCCAAGCACTTCAAGGTCTGAATCAGCAAATCACTTAAGCACATACTGCATTTTAAGCATGTGCATATTAACACTTGACTAAAAGGCTATTTTTATTCTCTGACTGGCATTCTTAACTGCTTTATTGGTTCAGTGTGTGCCCAGTTTAGGTGAACACTGTATTTTTTATGGTATTCAGCTTCAAATTTTGACAATTAGTTTTGATTCTGCAGGGGTCTCTGTGAGAGGTGGAAGGACTCTGCTTCTCCAATGCAGCACAGACAGGGCTGATTCAGCTAACACACATCTAATGACACTGTAGGGAACTCAGGTCATCTTGACATCCATCTCCTGCTAAAGAGGGGCCTGAGTCTTCCTGAGGTCCGTGTCACATCTGCCAGCTCTACAGAACTCAAGGGACTGATGTGTTAAATGTTGGTAGATACCTAATTTAGCAACTCTGAGAAGTTGTTTTCCAGTAGTCAGAACAGTTTGAATCAGCTGTCCTTATTTTGACATGTACTGACAATTCAGAGACCACTGAGCATCCCACCTGGGCACCAGCTGCTCCTCCAGAAGACAAAGGTCCCTGTACGTCATGTGTCACACATGCAGACACCAGAAGAACATCTTAAACACACTCCAGCACCTCAAATAATACTAAAAACCTATGTGGTCAATGAAACTGAGCTCAATGGAGATGAGAGTTATTCAGCTGGTCCCATATTTGATGAGCTGAAGAGCTTTATAGGCTCTGTAGACAAAAGTGAATCTATTCAGTTGTGAGCACTACATACTAGAGACCTCACCTGAAGCTGGAGCTGCATCCAGTCCCTGGAGCTACATCCACTTTCCCATGAACAGACATCTGGTGCCATTTCAGGTGCCAGGGGCTACGCACATCTGTACAGACCTGGCAAATGTGATGCAGAACCTGAGGGAGACCTGTGACCTTTAGGAATGATAACTGGAGGCCAGCATACACTTATCTTAAAGCAAAAAAGTGGAATTTAATGCCACATTAACAGGCTTACACAGAAACATTCATTAATGCACCTTGTTGAATCAGGCTTGAGCAATCAATAACATTACTTCCACCAGTGGTGCAAAATCAGAGAAGGGCTCTAGGAGGGGAAGATATACAAATAGGAATTCAAAAAGTACGATCCACTGCTTCTGCTCCTTATAGGCTAAGATAGATTTTCATTAAACATAGGCTTCAGGAGAAATAAACATAGATATTGTAGACATGGTTGAAGGGGGTTTTCACTTCTTTTTACTAGTCGCCAAAAGAAACAGATCTGCTCCTCCAAACCCTGATACCTTTATTTATCAGAAATAATATATGCTCCAAGAGACATTTTAGCTGCCATGTAACTCATTTTTTCCATATAAAAAAGCACTTATTGACGACACCAAGCTCAGCTTCACAATGGACAGTGCACAAAGGACAGGTACATTATATTGGAACCATTAACAGATATCATTATGAGGTCTGTGCTGAATGAAAGGACAAACTATCAAACTAATTTACACATTGAAGCTGGCAGTGTGACAAAGAGAGCCAAAGGAGGAAATTCTCAGTATCCTATGGATGCCAGATGGAGCTGGCCCACACATGGGGATGAAACATAAATTTACTTTGGTTGCCATGTACCTTGGTCCATGATGGGACTAACACTGAGTACTGTACTGTGTGTTTGTTTTTTTATTTTTATTTTCTAGTGAACAATGAATTTACTGATGTACTGAAAAATAAAGCTTTTAAAGAGAAATAAAAAAAGGCTCTGGAAACTGAGACAAAATCAGTAATTATTTTCAGCCATGAAGACAATGAAAAGTTAAGGAGGTTCCTTGAGAATATAATATTACTTAATTAATTATTTAAAAATTCATGGTTTTACTTTCACCAGAACTGACTTCATGTTTTGGAAGAATACCTCATACTTAAGCAAACCTTCTACACTGGCAGAAAAAAGATCAAGCAGTAACATCAACTAACCTTAGACAGAAAATAAGTAAATTTGTGTATTTATATTGATGAAACACTTTAGCAGAAAAACATTTTCTTTTAGTTTTGCTGAAATATTTTGCTGCAGCAAATTTCCCCACCTTTTTTTCTGTGGTTTGGTTACCAAGCAGAAAAGAAACTGAATTATTCACCCAGCTCTACTGCCAACAAGTATGTTGATTAGTGTTAAGTATTGTAGTTTTTTTTTTTAATTCAGCCATATGTCCACTTTGGCTAAGATTGAGGCCAGCTGCTAATCTTATACAAGATATAAACAGATGCTGGGTAGCAAATCTTGATGTTTCTTTGCCTAAGATTAAAACCACATATTAGCAAGGAAAATTCTTTCTTTAGTGATCGTTGCAGGTCAATCATGTCTACGGTAATGACGATTTAAGACAAAACCACCTTTGTAGACCTGCTTCCATGGATGTTTTCACTTCCTTTACATGGCTCACAGAGGAGGTAAATACCCACAGGCACATACCTGAGAAACAAGTATTTTTTCTCAGACTCTTCACAAGCAACTCCCTGGATTCTGTTTCCAGATGGAATATGAAGGCACTCAGATGCCTTGAAAAGATTTTCATATATGCTGGTCCTTTGCCAGGAGAGAGACCTGGAAACAGAAGAGTTCCTAAGTGGATGGAGCATCCAGAAATATGAAGCCATTAGGTAGATCAATTTCCTTCTCAGCCACCTGCTTGGGGATCTTGTACAAACATTGCCCTGTGCACACTGGGGTATGCACACCATTTGTTGTCTTAAGAAACTCATCATAAAACTATTTATCCTTGTTTATGTAGACTATAAAACTTTCAGTCTACTTGTTTCTAGTGCAGGACTATCCTGGGGCTAATTTCCTATTCTGTATGTTAAAAGCACCTTGTAAAAAAGTCCTTCTTTTCCTGCAAAAGCTTAATGCTCAAGCTTCCAGGAGAAACTAGCTATATAATGGTATTTGACTTGCATGTCTTATAACTAAATGCTAATTTAAACAAATGTAAAATAACCCTGGAGCCTTTTTTTTTTTTTTTTTTTTTAATAAACAAGAACTACTCTGCGCTGGACATGACACTTAGGACTATACTGCTGTGCTAATTTCTCATAAGTATGAATTTGGTGCTTATCTCTGTAAAGGATATACAGAATGATAACTTAGTTGTATTTCACTGTATGTTCAGCCTCATGCAAAAGTCAAATCAACTGCCTTTTTCTGAATTACTTCCTCTCTTGATATATGGACCTTATTTACAGCCTCCCTTTGTGCAACCCTAACGCCATCACACAGGGCTTAGGTTCTGAAAACCATAGCAATTGCCTGAAAATTGATTTGATGTCTTTTGCCCATCCCTCCCTCAGGTCCCTCAAGACATTTTAATATGAGCCATGACATGATGATGGATGAAATCTGGCATTTTACTGTAGCAAAGCTACTCCCATGTGGAAAATAACAGCTTGTTCAAAGCCCATCTTCCAGCCAGATTTAGGATATACACTAAGCCACATCTTAAGTCTCCCCCTCTCTCTACTCTTTCACAGCATCCTTTGCAAACAGCTTCATATTGTACATCAACCTGTCTCAGTACCAGAATCTTGCTAATCCTTGCCACTCTGAGGCTACCTTGGAGCACACAGCCTACAGCTGCACCCTTTCCTTCCCAAAATTGTCTTGGATAAGCAACACGTGGTACTATTTCAGCTAATCCACTGTTAATTAGCTGAACAGAAAGGAATCTGGTTAATATGTGGAATTCACTGTAAATCATCTCCGACAATATGAAGCTCCTGTAACTGTAAGAACTGTAAGTGCAGTGATGACATGTTACATAGACTGAAGCAATGAGTCAGTTCTTGCAGATGTTCCTGTGCTTAATTTACTCAGCTGAAGTCCAAGCAAGGCAAAGAGTATTTTGACTTTCTGGGTTCTGAGGAAAAGTGAACTCGTTTTAGACAACTAGAACATTTAGGAATACCTTTCTAGCATTCACCTGGTAAAACCTATTCTGTCATCAACTGTTGAAAATACTTATTTCATTCATAAATGAAGTTGTAATTACACTGAAAAGAATTTTGATTCTTATTCATCTTAAAATTTCTGAAAGTATGAAATGACCATCTATTTTTGTTCATCAAAATAGAAGGTCCCCCTGACATATCATAGGATAAGCTGAGCCTTGAATTTTCTTCACTGACAGTGATGGGAATTCACCATGATTAGTTCAGATGTGGACCTCTTCGATGAAAACTAAACCAGAGGGAACAGCAGTACCAACCAGAGCTTCCTTCCAAAATCAACTAAGAACTCAGGAAAAAATGTAGGTGTAGCAACACAAGGATATCCTATGAAGCATCCTTTGGCCTTTATATGGTTTGTGTTGATTCATACTGTTCACACTCACTACTGTCTACCAGGGAATGCTGTTACGCTTATATTTTAGATAGGTGAAGGACTGCACTGCCAAGCCATTAGTGATACATTTTATGTTGGTGTGCAAAAGATGCAGATAAATATAAAGGAAATTTTACAAACATTTCTGTGTAGATTTGAGCTTAGTTGGACATGGGATTTTGGCACCTAAAATGTCAGCATCCGCCTTCTCTCATCAATCACATAGGTGATCTCCAGAGAAAAAATGGGTTGTGTCAGGACTTTGAGGGCAATAACAGCCCTTACCACCCCTACAAGAGTCTCTTTCCACCCCTGCCTATAACCTGTGACCTGGGGCTATCTGACCCTGTCCCAGTGATACTGTTGGATAACACAGTATCCTACCACACACACCAAATTCCTGGTTTCATTTCACTTCCAACAAGGATTTTTGTCCTCTTCCTTGTGTGCACATCCCAAATCTCATGCTGCAGAAAGTGTGGGGGAAAAAATGGAGTACAAAGTGGCTGAGAACTCAGAGTCAAATAACCCCTTAATTATAAAGAGGGTCAAAATTGCACCCACTTTTCACTTTCTGCTGCACATTGCACTCTGACTCAGCAACTTCCCCAAGCAATCTTTATGAACTCTAAACACTTACAAAGATTTAAAGTGCAAACGAATGCACTTGTATGTGAAACAGATATTTACAACTCCAGCACTGAAAAAACAGGGTTTCCTTGTTTCTTCTCACTTGTAATGTACACATACTGCAGGACTGAATATTTCATTATCATGTTACCTTAACAGACAATATAAAATTGTCTGTAGAGTTCATGGAACATTATTGCACTATGTGTTGGTGGTTGATTTGATATATTAAAAAAAAAAAATTAAAAAAATCTGAAAGTCTTTTGCCATTTATTTCAGTCCAATTTTTTTTTTCCTGATGTCCTTTAGGAAACTTTTGGATTTAGCTTAGCCATTTCACCATATTCTGGTTTCTTTTCTTTTCTTTTCTTTTCTTTTCTTTTCTTTTCTTTTCTTTTCTTTTCTTTTCTTTTCTTTTCTTTTCTTTTCTTTTCTTTTCTTTTCTTTTCTTTTCTTTTCTTTTCTTTTCTTTTCTTTTCTTTTCTTTTCTTTTCTTTTCTTTTCTTTTCTTTTCTTTTCTTTTCTTTTCTTTTCTTTTCTTTTCTTTTCTTTTCTTTTCTTTTCTTTTCTTTTCTTTTCTTTTCTTTTCTTTTCTTTTCTTTTCTTTTCTTTTCTTTTCTTTTCTTTTCTTTTCTTTTCTTTTCTTTTCTTTTCTTTTCTTTTCTTTTCTTTTCTTTTCTTTTCTTTTCTTTTCTTTTCTTTTCTTTTCTTTTCTTTTCTTTTCTTTTCTTTTCTTTTCTTTTCTTTTCTTTTCTTTTCTTTTCTTTTCTTTTCTTTTCTTTTCTTTTCTTTTCTTTTCTTTTCTTTTCTTTTCTTTTCTTTTCTTTTCTTTTCTTTTCTTTTCTTTTCTTTTCTTTTCTTTTCTTTTCTTTTCTTTTCTTTTCTTTTCTTTTCTTTTCTTTTCTTTTCTTTTCTNTCCCTTTCCCTTTCCCTTTCCCTTTCCCTTTCCCTTTCCCTTTCCCTTTCCCTTTCCCTTTCCTTTCCTTTCCTTTCCTTTCCTTTCCTTTCCTTTCCTTTCCTTTCCTTTCCTTTCCTTTCCTTTCCTTTCCTTTCCTTCTTTTTTTCTTCTTCAACTTCCTTTGACAACCTGAGAAAGTCTTGCAGCTGAACGCAGTATTAATTATACTTCAAAGCAAACCTTTTATTCATTTGGGGACAATCTGTGAAACAGAAATCTGTGACTGAAGCTGCTGCCAAGCCAATTACTGCAAAATAACTCAAATATGTCTCGACAGATTGCAGTTTTTCCTATTGTTAGATTGTTTGTTTTTTAGATCAAAAGGTTATGTTCACTTAAATTAGACTTGCATTTAAATGTTCCATAACTTTTGTGCTTGATGGATCTGTAGGTGCATGTAAGGAATATACAGTAAGTTGTCTGAGGAAAACAAATTGCATTTAGCTAACAGTGACTATTATTGATCTGCTTCCACTTCTTTTATAGAAATCATCTGCAAATATACTTTGAGTATCATAGATTCATAAATTCTATAACTAGAAAGGAAAATTACAGTCTAACTTCTTTCATAAACAGAGGAAAGCAAAAAAAGCTTCTTGCTCCATCATTTTTACATCAAACATCTCTTTTACAACATACAAAATTGTGATTTAATATCTTTCAGTGGTGGAAAATCCATTGCTTTCCTAGGAAAGTTTTTGTGGCAGTTAAGGATGTATTACTAGCAAAAGGAAATTTCTGCTGTATTTATTTATGTAATTGACTACTCTTAAAAAGGAACAAAATCCTCCCAGTCCAGACTGTGAATCTTTGCTCAAGTGCGAGAATTCCTAAGGATGCCAATGGAACTAATACTTCCTACAGTGCTTGGTGTGAGCAAAGTTGATGCAACATACAAATATATGGCAGCCTATTGATTGCTTATGACATATTTGCTGCCACAGTTATTCTATTCATAAATACCCAATTGAAAAACAAACTAAGGGAGTTAAATCACACAGTTATTTTTGTTTCCAGAAGAAATAAAGCTTCTTCCATGGAAAAAGACATACACACACATTTTTGATCTCTTTCTTATGCTAAATATCAATTTGCATTATTACTGGTAAGATTTTTTCTTCCTACTAAAATTCATCCTTAAAAAAGTCATTAGTCAGAGTAACATTTGTTGACTGTGCACAGCATTGCCTGAATGCTCTTATTTTTTCTAGTTATAGCTTTCTCTATATTTTGGGTTTGTTCTTTGATGCTAAATTTCTTCAACCCTTAACAAGCCGAGAAATTTCTGGTCAGTAGAGCAGAAAACAGAGAGATTGCTTCATGCACAGATTGTAATACTACTCCAAATAATCATCCTAAGTTTTCAGATGTGCTTATTGATTATTGAACATCTACTTGTGTTAATTGCATATGGACCTTCCAAAAATATAGAGCATTCTACATCTGCCTCGAAATTCCCTGACAAGAAATGGGAAAATCCTGACATTGTTCTCTTTAGCCAACCTACAAAAAAGAATGTGGATTTTGACTTGTTTTCTATTCTGGCAAAGAATTAAACATTATTCCAGCTCCTGCATAAATTCATTTAGAGCTGAAGGCAAAAGTTCCAGAAGTGATGGACATCCCTAAATGCCTCTCACTTCAATGGACTCAGAGCTGAAAATTTCATCTCTGTGGCTCTGCAGAGTCCAAATGGAAGTGACAATTGGTTCTGCTAACAATAAAGCAAACCTTCCTCCCCCAAAAAACCTTTTAAAAAAAATTAGTTTCTCCCTATTGAAATACCTTAAAGGTATTCCTTTGTCAAAAACAGGGAAAGAAGAATGAATGGCAAAGAAGAAATTAAAATGAGTGGTAAAGAAGATTCTATATTCTCCAGTTACATATTTTCTCATTCTGTTCTTTTGGATCAGCTTAAGCAATGCACAACATCTAAAGCAGATCTTATCTTACAGGGCCTCAGCTCTTTTAAAGGCTGATGAATTCACTTTTATTTTTCTTTGACATGATCTTCTTAAAATCTCATCTCACTAAAGTTAATCCCAATGTTGCCCTGTCACATCTTTCACAGTAAAACCTCTTTACTCCCCAGCTCCACTACCTGAAGAACTTTCACCAGGGACTCCAACACCATTTCAAGGAGGAACCGCTGTTTGGTTTTGGGTTTTGGTTGTTTTTTGTTGTTTTGTTTTTTTTTTTTTCCTAGAAGGAGATGAAGCAGTACCTAGTTTGTACTTACCCTGGAATGACTGACTTATAGTGGATCTTGTGCAAGGGATCTCTCAGAAAATGTCATAGAGGAGACTATGACTAAATTTGTTTGCATTTTGTGGGCTGTGATTGCTGCCTTTGGTGAAAAATTGACAGCTTTACATCATTCTGTTACCCCCACTTCCCACTTCAGCCACCTGGCATGTCTTTTTCTTTTACACTTTGGATTATTTGTAATAGGGTGCAGAAATGGTAATCTGTCTCAATGACTGCTGGGGGGCTTAGGTGGGTGGTCTTCATGGCACTCTATCATTTTAGTAATAAAATAAAACATAAAATAGTCCATGATCAACTCATCTTGATAAGAATGCTTGGCAAATATGATCCTGAATGTTAGAAAACCTAATTCTCCCCAGCTAAAAATAAACCAAAGGAAACTGAAGGTCTACAAAACGGACTTAATTCATCAACAGGTTAAGTCATCATATTTAAAGACAAGTTTGTAATTGCTGCATGGTCCAAGAGACTGAGCCACTCAGAGATCTTGGTATATAAACTCTTGCAAGCCCTTGAACATTGCAATCCAGCATCTGTGTTCTAAACCTGCCAAGTATAACCTCTGAATGGTCATCAGGCTATTGGCTCCAAAACTAAAACATATTGTGCAGGAGTGCAAGAGGGGAAGGCAATCCAGAAATGGGAGAAGCCAGTGCCAAGAAAGTGTCACACAGATATATAGGAGCCAATTACCTTTGTAATTGTGTTTTACCAATAAAAGCCAACATTGTGTCCAGATTCCTGTAAGATCTGCTTGCTTCAGTGACAGTTTACAAGTGTAGTTAACGAGTTAATGGGAAGATACAAGTGCTCAGTGAAGGAGAATGGCTAGAGTACATGAGGAAGAAGAAAAATGTCATGAATGTAAGATAAAGTCATCGAATTTCCCCGGAAGTCCTGGTAACCCCTTTAAAGAGAAGTAGATACAGAGCACCTACCAGGATACATCCTTTATTAGCATCTGTCAATAGAATAAGCATTGGGTGGAAATGAAGCTCAGCATGGAAAGGAGCACCTATTTCAAAGTGGTTTTTTAATTGATATCTGTGATACCCACAGGGCAGTCTTTACAAATATAATTCTAGAGTTCTTGTCATCAAAACAAATAATCTTAAATAAAGCTCTGATATAAATAGTTCAGATCTGTTGGTTTAAAGTACCACAGTCACACATGTAATTTCAAACTAAAATGTCAGTCCTATAGTTAAAATGTTCACGTGCAGTGCAAGTTGCTAGAACAAAAACAGGGACCTAAGGTTATCAAAATAGTAGAAAGTAGTAGTAGAAAGATTAACCATTTCTGATTCTAAAAGGCAAACCAAGGAGCTAAGATTTTCAGTAAACTACAAATGAGCACATTATTTATCTAAGCTACTTTTGTGATCTCCATTGTCATATTACCCAAACATCTCCATCTTGTCATGTACTTCCCTCCAAAGCAAAGATTTTATTACTATTATAACTATTATTATTCCCTTTAGAGACAGGGAATGGGGGACGAAGTCTCAGCTATTTTTCTCAAGGTTAATGTATCAGAAGACAGAATTAAAATAGAATATTTGGTCTGAATTTGTGACTTAAAGAGGGAACAAGGCACATTCTTTTATCCTGAATTGCCCTCATGGTCTGACTTTAGGCCATTCCAGAGTGCAGCCCTTCTTCCAACTCCAGGCTGTTCCCTCCTCAGAGTTTCAAATGGACAGTCAGAAAAAGGAATTACCAAAATCAAAAAGCATTTCTGAGTCTTGTAGTAAGGTTATTTTCTCTAAGCTATGTATGTTACATGGGCAAGGCAGAAAAGATACTGTAAAAAAAAAAAAGAATTTAAATGCTAAAAAATGGGAAGTTGGAAGTACTGTCCACATGAAAAGCAAAAATATAAAAAATTTTAATTAGGCACATGCCTTACAGTCCTGGGCTGGGGATGCACAGGAAGCTGGGAGCACATCCAGGACTGATGACCCAAACTGGCCAAAGGGATACACCAAACCCTATGATGTCATTCTTTTATGTGTACGTATACATATATAACACATATAAACTAGTGGGAAATCTGCGTCGTGAGCAATTGCATTGTGCATCACTCATTTAGCATATTCTTCTTCTTTTATTATTATTATTATTATTATTATTATTATTATTATTATATTATCATCATCATCATCTTCATTTTCTCTTTTACTAAGCTGTCTTTATGTCAACCCACAAGTTTCACTCTGTTTTCCCCTCTTCTCTCCCCCATCCCACTGCAGTGTGGGAAGTGAGCAAGTGGCTGTGTGATGTTTAGCTGCCTGCCAGCTTAAACCACAACACTTACTAAATGTAAATCATCTCTAATTAATGTATATGTTCAGTCAGGGAAGAGACACAACTCTTTTTGAAACATCACATGCAGTTAATATTTAAAAATTATTTTCAGCATATTTCTAATAGCCCTTCAGTCAAAACCCCTTTGAACTACAGTCCCAGAAACTTCACCCGTAAGAGTTTTAGATTTCAGGTGTATATTTGCTTTCATTGGATATGTGTTTGCAAAGAGAAACTGTCTTTGATCTTATCAACATCAAAACACTGCAAACACGTGCAAATTTTCAGGAATGAAAACCCATGCAAGGATAACCTCATCCTGTATGATCCTATTTATGATGACCAAGACAGATGCTGCAGTGAAAGAAAAATTTTATGAAAATAAGTGTGTGCAGGAGAGTAAGACTTGGAAATCCAGAGAATAGACTTGGTTTTGCCATGTATCTGTGTGGCCCTGGGAAGGGCTTTCAAGTCCCAATGTTTGCTTCTTACAAATGTTCTTTGGAGAGAGGTTTCTCCTTGATTTTGTACATGTATCCTTGGTCTCAATGCACACTTTCACGCTGGTTTTTCCAGTTCTGTCAATCCTGAGGTCCAGATGTACATTTATTTTGCATCCAGGAATGGAAACCCTGTAAAGAACATCTCATCACCCACATGTGTGGGTAAAAAAAAAAATCTTGTACAGCCAGCCTAGAAAGGAGTTGTGATATTCTACGTGTAATCTAGATCCAAGGCCAGAAGTGTGGCATCGGTCATAAACTGCATCTGCTCCAGGAGATATTTGGGTACTGAAAGTCAGGGTTTAATATGACAGTATCTTTGCATTTGTTCTGGATTTTATAAATATGGAGACACAAAAATAAAAGTGTCAAGTTACCTTGTAAGTTGAAGAGCTTCTACATTTTTTCTGCATTAGGAGTAACACATATGAAAATTTATCAGAGAAGAAAGAGAATAAAGACTGAGAAAAGACTAAAATGAGTCTGATCAGCACAAATAACATAAGTCTTCAATTTGATGATATTCAAGACATGTTTAACTTTAGGTTTCCACTGCATATGATACCACACTTCCCTGGGAGATGTGAAAAATTTGAAAATTGTATTAAATTAACAATAAACCAATAAATAAATAAATACTTTATATATATATATATATGGATCTAAGATAAGTGTTAGCTGAAGCAACTGAGAAATATACTTAAAAGGATTTTGTTCAAGCTATATTAGATGCTTGCTCTAAATATTAAAACTTTCCAAATTTAAAAATCAATTTCTTCCTCCATTCTGCTAAAATATCTACAGTCGCTAACAGTTGAGACAGTGTCACAGTCTGTACATGGAGTTAAATTTGCATACATAAACTTATTGAAGCAGTTTAGAGAATATTTCTTACCCAGTGACTTGTAGGTGTTCTGTCAGACAGTATTTCCTTAGTTTGCTGGATTGACTCTGAGGCATTAAATTCCTTGAAAATTAATTTTGGTGTGTGCACTTACCAAATGTGAGGAGACACTGGTCAAGTGGCCCTAAAGATTCTTCCTCTTTCTTTTTTTATCCTTTGAAATTGTATTGCCTGAGAGAAATTCTGGTGCTTGGAGTTTAATGAAACCTAGTATGTGGGGTTTAATACACATGATGCTTAATTTCCACCACTCCCATTGACTTAACATTATCCTGTATTTTATGTTCTGCAATTTCATAAGTTTACTAATTTGAAAGAACTTATGGCCAGAAGGTACCATTAGATCATCTAGGCTGGCTGCTTGCATATCATAACCCTTTATAATTCACATGCATGAAGCATTTTAAGCTCAAAGACTATCTTTAAATGGAAGGTTTACAGTCTTCAGAAGACTGAATCCTGTGCTGCAGGCAGAGAACGGGAGGGAAGGGAGGTAACACCTATGTCCAAATGGCTGCAAACGCAGAGAATGGATTATATGATACTATGAAGTGATTGCCCATGAGGTGGACCAAACTTTCTGAATTGTTGGAATCTTCAAGCATGAGGATTAATTTTCTCCAGCTGTAATAATTTCCTGACTTTAGATTGACAGCCTGTAAGCAAATCCTGGACAAATTCATGGCTGTGTTGCCACCGAGCAGCTGTAGAAAGGGAGCAAGTACAACAATTCCAACATTCACCTCCCCTCAACTTGCCTGGCTGTAAAATCAGGATAAAGCAACAGAATTCCTGTACAAAGCTCCTGACTAGGTAAAAGCTAAAGATTTTTAATATTGATATTATCAGTCAGAACTGCTCAAGAGCTGTGACTTCTCATCTCCACACAGCTGAGGTTCTGTCCTTTGTAGTCAGCCTGAGTAAAGGCTGCTCAATGAACATTTTGTCACAGCACTTGAAGTTTCAAAATAAGCTCTAATTAAAAGACATAAAAATCTTCTTGCCTATTCAAGGTTTCATTTTCATGGTTCCACAGGAGTGATTTAGAATAATTCTACTTTATAGACTGTATAATAAATAAGGCCAATCTCAAAATCTCAAAACAAACCCAAGTGAGGTAAGTAGGTTATAAATCTGGAAAATCTAGTCTGCAAAAGAGATGGAATTTTCATGACTTTAATGTGTGATTAAATTATTTTTAGCTGAAGGAAAAAATAATCATACAAGACAAATATCGAGATGCATAATTAATATACTAAGGAGTGTAGCATTCCAGATGTATGTCATAAACCATAAAATCTGCAGCCTCTGCTCTTACAGTGGATGGCACAAGCAGGGGAGAGGGTTGCTGAAATGATTGACACCCTTGGAAGTTTTAATCCTTCCATCTTCCACTGATAATGCTTCAAATTATCACTGGAGGGGTATTAGCACTGGAGTGCCAAGGATAATTTTGAATGTATAAACCTATTCCCAAATAAAATGGCATCTTCCAATGTGGTTTTCATTTAGTGAATGAAATCTTCCAGGCTTGAATATGACAGTGATAAAGGATAATAATGTGCAGCCATATCTTGAAATTCAATCCATTTCAGTATTCAACAAGCTATTTCCACCTGCTAGAAGAGGAAAATTCATCATTTTTCCTTACCCAACAAAATAAAGTCTATAATTGTGGTGTGTTTCTTGCTCGCTAGTGTTTCTTTTAAGGAATTCTAAACTGTATCTGCAATACTTTATTCTCTGTATATATATAATTTTTATAATTATTTCTACTCTCATCTGCACACCTGCAAAACCACATCATTTGAAGAAGCCAGCCTACACTCTTATTGCCTATATAAATGTCTTACTGAGTGCACAGGGAATTTGGGGAGTGCAAAGAACTAAGAAATGCAACTTTACCAAGAATAAAACTCCGAAATTTTACACCTGAATTCTTGGTTGCCTGCAGTAATTGCACATTGTACAAAAGCTCTGATTTCCAGCAAGATAAAGTAATATTTCAGCACAACAGGTGAGTGTTAACTGTGGAGTGTACAAAGCTGAGATTAAGGGCACAGCCCTGCCCTGCCAGGTCCTATGTGGGTCATGCAGAGTGTGAGCCAAAGAGGAACAGGTTGAGTGCAGGTGTTTGGGGAGTGAGGAGGCAGCAGATGGAGTGTTTGACTTTGCTGGTACTCCTAGTACAATTTAGCAAAATAATTTTGGTGACTCTTGTATTTACTGAAAACTTTGCAGATATGCAAATTTACATCGAATGGAGTGAAGAGGTTTTCTTGGGGGAAAGTGTTTTATAAGCATTCAACTGGTTTTCTCCGGGGTTTCTGAAACTTATTAAAGTGGGAGATGGTGTCATTTTTGTGAAGGAGAAGGTGTTTGTGAAAAGGCACTGGAACGGAGACCATATCAGCAAGGGTTTCCCAACAGTATTTTACAGAGTTTCTGAGAGATTATTTTCTCTCCATTGCTGATGTGGAAATTACAGAATCATTGCAAACTAAAAAGGCTTCTAAAGTAATCAAGTCCAATCATTAATCCAGCACTACAACATTCATCATTAAACCATGTTTCCAAGTACCACATCTCCACATTTTTTGAACAGTTCTGGGGATGGCGATTGCACCACTTCCTTGGGCAGACTGTCAATTCTTGGCCACCCTTTCAGTGGAAAAATCATCCTCTTGTGAAAGTAGTTTAGTGGACATGTTTTTAGTTTTTTTTTTTAGTGGACAAGTAGTTTAGTGGACTTCAGAGAGTGAAACCATAATGTGCCATCAAACTGCAGGGGAGTGACCTATCTAGAAGGATTGAGGGCTTATTATGAAGTAACATGCACTTTCCAGAAAGGACTAGGATTTTAATACTAGTTATGCTATCATTTGACCCAAATGCAGCAACACTCATCTTTTCTGAGTGATTCAATTTCAGTTTGCTGTTCTGAATCAGGCAAAATGGGCAAGAATTGAAGGTACAAGTAACCCCAGATGGTACGTGAGTGATTAGACTGTTCATCAATGCATTCACTTGCTTAGAGATATTTTTTAAGGCTTTAGCCTTGATTGGCACATTTGCTATTGAAAAATAGCTTAGGAAAGAAGACAACATTTCATGTGATCCAAAACAAAGTATGATCATAAACAAAAAAGCAACAACAGCAGTTTGGTCAATCTGAAACAATTTGCTATGATCAGAATTATAAAGTATGTAGCTCTGAATTTGAAGCTCCAACATTTTCACAAGGATAATACTTCTGCTGGTAACAAAATTTGTACACATACAGCTGCCAGATCTTTTCTTAAAGCCAGAGCCAAGATCAATCTTTTCGTATCTGCTTGTTAATGACACGTATACTGTGGGTAAATATCACTCACAGTTCAGAGACCTTTGATATTTAGTCTATACGCTGTGTGTGGAAATCCTGGGGATGAAAACTCAAGCAATCAGTCTCCATTAGGAAATTTGTATTTAGAAATGGAAAGCTTATCAACAAGGAGATACCTAATCTAGGCATTGTTGGGTCTTCCTGCAGTCTGTGTAGTTCATTTTCTATCCAGCTTCCTTACTCCAATAATGATATATTGACATCTGGATTGATCTCAGCTAAGAGTCTAACACATCTAAAAATGTTCAGGGTCAGAGTGGGAGTCATCTTGACAAATATTGAAATGTCTTCACTGCAATGCTGTTGGCTAAAAGAGGTGATAAGAATCATGGCAATTGAAAATGTTCCTTCTCTTAATCATCACCTCTAATTACATATCAGCCACTGACTTTTTGGACATCATTTGATAATTACTTTAAGGCATCCTGTGGATCCTGAAAGTTTCCATGAATGTTTTAGAAAAAAAAAAAATACTTTCCTTTGCCAAAAAATGGATTTTGTTTAGAGTTTCTTCAAAAATTTCTCTGTACTAAAAAAAGCTACAGAAAGACATGGACATTCAGGTGAATCAGAAAAAGATTTCTAGGCAGAATTAGGGGTTTCAACAAGTGTTTTTAAACTGATTTTGATTTAATATTTTACTGAAAAAAATGTTCATGCATTAAAAGGACAAAGTAATGAAACAGAAGAATTATTAATTTTTTTGAAAAAAGCGGAAAATATGTAAAATTTTTAATTATAGAGGAGTTATAAGGAAAGATAGAAACATTTTATTAGACAAATTTACATGAAGAAAAAGGTAAGCATATTTCTGAATACAAAATAGTGGGTTTTAAAGCTGAATTAAACATGAAAATAAATTATTAACTTAATTAAATAACTATCAGATCATAACTCTGGAAAAGGTGATTGGTACCAAGGAATAGAAAGAATGTTGTCAACGAACATACATTGATGGATAATGGGAGAAATATTATAATGTGTCACAAAGTCATGACAGATTTAATCCAGGTTTTTGGTAATCAACCATGTCATGAGTTTTAGGTCACAGACTGAGCTTTGGAAGACTTTGTAAGTATTGTTTCTCCTCAGGATTGAAATAGCAGTGAGTAGCTGATTTGTAGGAGATAGAATCTCTCTGATCAAAGGTGGTTTTGTCTATTATTTATTGTCCACATGGCTCATTCTTGTGTTTTCATTTCACAAGTAAGACACTTGGTGAAATTCATGACCTATAATATGTTCTGCAAAAAGACAAATGAAAGATCAAAGACTTTATGAGTCCAATGTGGAAATATTTACTGTGCTTGTAGTGGAGATGCTTTAATAGAGTTTAAACTTCATCCTCGGTTTTGATGTAAAACCCTTTGTCATGTTTTTGGCCTACAGGGAGATTTTTTTCTGAAGAGTTTAGAGATTTGCAGACTGTGAATGTTTGGAAGAACTCTGAGCAGATATGATCTACCCATATAAGTTTAATGTATAATTAAACAAGTCACTTAATCATATTGTTCATCAATTTCCCACACAGTTTCCGGGGCAGGCTGGCCTGTAACACATTGTGCCTGTGGCGTGTGGAAGTAATTCTTGTGATGTGTTTGAATGTTTCTTTCATAAGAATCTATTCCCCTGGAAAAGTGTCATGTTGGGTAAAATTCCCCTTTTAATTATTTAGGCAGGTATCATGAGTGTTCTCCTCAAAGTAAAATATTGGTGTCCAAGGACATGGCTGGATAATATAATTTTTCATTATGTGTTTTGGATTGTTACTGTGTTCATGGAAACAGATGTGTTGGTTTGAATGTTTTTCATAGAGTTCAGTTGGTAGGTTATTGAGTTTGATTTTGTCTTTAGTATCTAAAAAAGTGAATATTATACTCCAGGATTCCTGAAAAAGTTTAATGGAATGATGTTTGTTACTGAAATAACAATGGAAATCAATTTTTAAAATCCAGATTTCTAGAACACATGATAAATTTATAATCTCTTTATTTTAAATACAACACAAACTTTTTAGTATGATAGCTAAAAAAAAATTATCTGCATTAACCTCTTTATAAACAACTTCTTTCAGATTAGAGATATAAACTATATCTAGAAATTGATATGATGATTCCTATTAAAAAAAAAGAGAAAGGTTTTAGCCAACCATCAAGTGTAGAATTTAAAGAAAAATTCCATTATTACTCAGAATAGCATTTCTTATCACTTCTACTTCAACATATTTCTATGCAATACACAGCAGTGTAATTTTTTTCTCCATTCATAATGACAAAAGTGATAATCTGGCCCAGTTTTAAATGTTACACCCTAGTGGGGCAGATTCATTGCAGAGAGTGGAAAACCATTATAAGCAGCACCTGACAAGAAGTGACAAAACCCTTAATGTGAATCCAAGTAAAATGCCTTCACTGATGCATTTCCCTCTTTTCAGGATGGTGCTTACCCTGGGATTATGTCTGTGCTTTTTTATGCATGTTAAATCATGTTCCATCCCAACAGGCATATCTAAACACCAGGCACAGACATTCATCAGTCAGGGATATTAGCAGAAGGGACAGAATTATCAGAGCCTGGGTTCTGGAAGCAGACCGGCTACAGCAGTTTATATTCTTATATGCAGTTTGGAAAATTTCAATTAAGTTCATCACCCCAGACATATTGATAAATCACATACAGATTAAAAAAAATAAAGGGGGGAAAAAGGTAGCAAGTGGAAAACTGAATGTCGAAAGAGAAAAATTTAATTTATTTTTGGTCCTCTAAAGTGGAAAACTAGCCTTAGATAAAATGTTTATGATAAATCCTGTTTTTGATTTCTGTTTGCTTCTTTTCTTCAGCTACCTCAGGAAATTTGGGTTGTGTAGTGTTTTGGTGGAACAATATGATTCAGGGATATTGTGAGGATCACATAGAGCCATGTGAACTCAGTAGAGTTGTCAAAGGTACAAATGGGTTTAGACCTGCTCAGACACAGGGATGTCTGACAGCCAGGGTTGAATGTGCTAAATTTTAGAGGTACTGAGAAAACAATGGGTGACGGTGCTGCCCTGGTGATTTTTCCTTCCAATAAACCCTACCCTCTCTCCCCCAGCCTCCTGGCCTCCCAAATTTTAAACTTAGCTCAAATTTTATAGTCGTTTCTGTTGTTCTACCATCACAACCAATCTGTTATTGCTACCATCACTGTTTTTCTCAATTTGGCAGCTAAATCTAAAAATGTCAATTTTCCACACAGCTTGACTCAGGAATATAAGTTGGTGCTGGGCTCTAACCAAACACAGAGCTCTCAATACGCCATCCTTGATGCATGCTTAGAGAGGATCTCTACTCTACAACTCTGCCAGCCTGTACATCCTTTATTGCTGCTGCAACAAGGGTGACAACGCGTGTCAGGCCTGGTGGGAGCTGATCCTGGCGGCAGCCACACGCTCAGCTATAGCCTGCTGTCAATTTCACCTGCCCACGACTCCTCCCCGAGGCCTGAGTCTGCCAGAGTTCAAAAAAATCAGGACAAACAGTGTTGTTTCCTATTTTTTATTATTATTTTTTCATAAGGCAATTCAGGTGTTTACAAAACAGGCTGAGCTGGGAGAGAAGACAAATGACAAGTGAAAAGAGACCACCTGTGAAAAGAGGATTTTGTCTTGCAGTTTGCACCCACAAGTGAAATTTAGTGTTAAATGGAACTGGACAAGGAGAAAATCAATTCTCTCTGATTTATGCTTTGCATAAGACAATTTTGGGATCTCAGATGTCAGATGTTAAACTGTGTTTGCAAACTGTTAGGATAACAATATTCATACACATCCTCATGTCTATGGGAGTGGTACACCTGGTTATTAGGAAATGCAAAGATTTCTCCTGCTTTTTACAACCCTCCCCAGAAGGGAGATATTGGCTGTAATAAATCAGGCATTTAATTGAACCTAGTGAGTGCTATGTCCCTGTTGAAGATAACAGGCTGGGTGTCTCTGCACAAAGTATCTTTGGTCATTAGTAATTTTCTATGCCTTTGACTCTGCAGTGTGTTGATGAGAAGTTTGACATCATCTCTAGGGGAGAAATTCTAACTGATGTCCTGTTCCAAGAAGTCTTTAAAAAAAAAAAAAAAAAGAAAAAAGAAAGAAAAAAAAGATGATTTTCTGTACAAAACATGCCTTAACACCTTAGGCATTCCAAGGATCCCCAGCCAATGTGCTGAGGAATAGCATAGCAACTGTCACCAGGGAAAATGTCAAAACTCTGAGACAGGCAAAAAGAGAAAAGAAGGCAGGCAACTGGGGAAAGTTCCAGCTTCCCTTACATCTTTGAGAAATTATTTAATTCCCACCGCTGGCAGATAAAATGCAGCTAAACTGCATTGACTAACAATATTACAAAAAGGGGGTGAAAAACCTTGTACGTTTGAAAATATATGAAGTAATTCAAAACATTTCTAGAGGGGGATGGAAACTTTGCAAAAGGAAAAAATGAAAACGTATTTTGGTAGCATAATGTAAAAAATATGATGGTTGTCTTCAATAATACTTTATTTTTTCTAAATAATAGGTCTTCTTTTTGCACCTCAACTCTCCAAATACCAAGCACGATTTGTCCTCTTTAATGGACACAAAGCTTAAGGCATTTGTTTAAGACAGATATTGGAGGGTGATTTTGTCAAACTTACAATATTTGATGTTCTTTGTTCAGTTCTTGTTTAGGCGATTATTTAAAAAATCTCATTTTTTTCTTTTAGGATTATTTTTGAACAAGGATCAAAATGCAACAAGGCAGAATACCATAACAGAAAGCAGCCTATATGCACACCGCATGCATAAATATTAAGACGTGCATCAACTGCTGAACTATATAACCAGTTTTCTTCTGATTTTTCTTTATTTTACACATGATCTAGGAATCTCACTGCTCTGCAGCCTTTTTTGAAGCAGAGTGAACACTTCAAGTCGAATGAATAAATGAAATAATTAAATCTTTTTACCACTACCAAAAGAGGGCCTGCAAAAAAATTGGAGGGGGACTTTCTACAAGGACTTTGACTGATAGGACAAGGGTGAGTGGATTGAGACTAAAAGAGAGATGGTTTAGATTAGATATTATGAAGAAATTCTTTGCTGTGAGGGTGGAGATGCCCTGGCACAGGTTCCCCAGAGAAGTTGTGGCTGCCCCTCCCTTTGAAATGTTTAAGGTCATGTTGGACAGGGCTTGGAGCAACCTGGGATAGTGGAAGATGGGCCTGCACATGGCAAGGGAGTTGGAACTGGATGATTTTTATGTTCCTTCTAACCCAAGTAATTTTGTGGTTTGATGATATTTCTTCTTGGAAAACCCAGTTTATTTAGCCTGTAGGAGATTTGCATTATTATTTTCTAAGCACTAATTAGCAATATGACAAGTTGAAGCCAGGAGCTTTTTATTTAGGCATTAGAGTAGTAGATGTTTTGACCTTTTCCATTGTTCCAGCACTAAAATCTGGGAGCAATTTTCATTTCTGGACTTGGAGAACATCTTCCACTAGCTCTGCTGAAGAAAATTGTGGACATATTGGAACTCTGTTTTGCATTTTTTCCTTCTTTCAATCCTTATCTTATAATTATTTGTTTTCCTCTTGAATCATTGTCTACAGAAGTTTTACACTGTGATACTTAGCTATGTTAAAAATCTTGAGGTAAAGAACTCCGAACAGGGAAGAGAGTTTACTGGGAAATTTCAAACTCATTAATTTTGAAAAGAATGTTGATCTGCTGGAAAAATAGTTCTTGCATTAAAAAAAAGGTGTAAGAAAAAAGTAAGAAGAAAGATTAATTGCTGGAAAACCCCACTGTTCAGGTAGAAAAGGATAAGGAATATCTCAGTTTAAATCTGTAAATTTAGACAACAATTAGCTAAACAGAATGAGAAAAGAGGTGTTTTTCAAGAGAATATCTCAACTATAGAGTTAAAACAATAAATGTCACATCCCTTTCTTTTAATATACTTCTTCTTTAATAAAAACTCCGCTATTTCTCCTAATATATATTTTTTAGCCTTTACATCCTCCAGACTCGCAGCAGATATTGAATGAAATAGTTACATTTACCAAAGTTTATCTTCTGCATGTGTGCATAGTCATTAATATTTTATAGGATTTTGTCCAATTCAGAATCAAGAAAACCTGTAAAATACAACTTAAATTACAGTTCTCATCAATCCCTAAATGTGAGAGGCTTTTAAAATGAACATACAGATTACAGTAGTGAGAAGATAAGTAAGCAAACAATCTTGCCATGCTTGACCTGTTCAAAATTATTCATATTACAGTAAATTTTGTCTCTTCTTGTCACAGTCCTGACATGTGAATGATCCTGGGAAGTCAAAAGAGAGCAAGTTTGGAACAGACCAAGCAGCATATGGTCAATCTGGATAATTCCCTGCAACTGGAAATCATTGAGACAAATTCTGTAACTGCATCTAATAAGAAACTCAATAATTTTATGGCTATTAACACCACAAACTAAATCTGTAAGGAATTGTAATCAAATATCACACTTGAGGGCATAAACTAATTGTCCAGCAGGTCAGGAAATTGAGTGTTTCTCCTGTGTTACACAAATACTTAAATATCCTCTGAGTTTTCGTCTCTTTTCCTGAAAAAAAATGGAAAACCAAGAATTGAATGAACTTCCATTGTTGGATGGAGGAAAGTAGAAATCCGACTTTGTAAGGGCTGAGATAAATGTTACATTAATGTAAACCTCCTCGTTTTCCTGGATAACCCCACTATTTACCATGTACCATCTTTCCACTCTATCATATTCCTAAATAACTTAAATTAGAACTGTGCCTGAGAGAAATTAAAAGATATATGAAAAGTCAAGGAGCATTATTTCAGGATTGCTGTTTGACAGAAGTTTGCCTTTACAAGACACTCTTTTTCTATTCATTTCCCTTGGTGGGTAAAATCAGAGATGATGATGTGACCCCAGCTTTCCAGGGTGAAACTGTTAGGACAGTTAATAGGGAAAAGAGAACATGTAAGGACAGATCTCCATCCCTATACAGGAACATATATTAGGGACTGTATCCAATTTTTCTTTCTTAAAAGGCACAGAAAGAACAAAAGAAAGGAAAAAGCATCTTGCCTTAACGCTAGGATGGTTTTATTTCATTGTTTGCCTACAGGGCTGCCCTGAATCCTTGATCCCATTCCATCATAATACAAGCAGCAATCATTTTTTCTTCAAAGGACAAAGTGTGGCCACTTATGGGGAGGGGAGAAAAAGGAAAGGATATGCTTCTAGCTTGGAAGGTCTTTACTAGGAAAAAAACACCATTTGGGGGAGATTTGCAAGGACACATCTAAGTAGTGGTTATCAGGAGCTGGGAGGGTCTGTGAGAGAAAGGTCAAGTCTATACATATCCTAAGCATTTGCTACTTGCTGTTGCCAGGCAAAGGTTAGCAGGCTAAATGAACCTTATGTCTAACCCCATGTGGTATTTTTTGTGTTCTTATCTGAACTCCTGTCATGCTGGGTAGAGCAGCTCACACCTGACATTTTTCCCTTTATGGCCTTTTAAGCTACTAAGTCTGATTGGTACAGCATCCTTAGGGAGTGGGAAGACACAGGGCAGGGGGGAGAAGGGGGCAAGCGCTTGTAAGTCAGGAAAAGGATATCTCTCCTTCATAGGCTTTCAGTCATCTGCATGGCTCCTTCTCTCCACCCCTTCCCTTGATGACTAAGATCTGAGCTGGCAATCTGATCGTTACTGTCAGGATCAGTAATACTGGTGGCTGTCCACGAAGAGGAGAAAAAAAAAAAAAAGAATCTCTCTTTGTTAATGAAACATTTAAATCTTAGATTTTAATCATATGTCAGGACACTCAAAGTTAAGGTTGCCACAGCAACACTACAATAAAGTTCTTTGCACAGAGCAGTTAGAGAAATGCACAGTTTAATTAAAAATTGTCTCAATTAACTGACAGCTTTCATCCCCCCAAATCCTGTTCTCTCCTCCCTCTCTGAAATGTCATTGGAATGAGGGGAAGGACAAGAGATGTGGTGGCAGAGACGGGCAGGAAGGGCCTAAGTTTGGGTCATGGTGTCAGAGGCCAGTGTAATGCATATAAAATTTTCTTTCCACCTGTGCAGGTCTCTAAATTCATCGCGAGTAGGTAGAAACAAAAGATTTGCTAGGGTTTAGGTGGAAAAAAGAAAACCAAATTCTGTCCTGCTTTCTTCCACTGTGCGGGATGTTCTCCTAGCAGAGAGGCTGGGATGTTTTGGGGACACAAAATATAGAAAGGTGCAAAGAGAAAGGGGGAACAACTGGGGTAGCAGCATGGTCCCGTACTTAGATGACCATAAGTGATACCATTCACTGACCGACAGTGACATCAGTCAACTGATCTGTCCCAAAAAAAAATAGAAACTGGGATGATACTGATACTTCCTGCAGAACTAAAACATGGCACCCAATCTTTACAGGAGAAGTGCATTGGGATCCTCAAAGGACAATTATTAGAGAAATGTGTCATTAGCATGACAAGGTGATTTTGCCTTGTGCTTTGGTGCAAGGCAGGTCTCGCTTTATGCCCTCCCTCATCTCCACAGTAACTCTCTGCTTGTTTGGTACCTGCTGTGCTTTCCTGCCCCTTGGTGAATCCCTGGTGTCCTGTGCCAGCAGCAGCAGGTTACACCTGGTTCTGTCCTGATGTCACTGGAACAGCCAGACACAGTAAGTGCTGGGCCATTCCGCATTCACCTTCCCCCTTCTACTCCCCAGTCTGAGGTCAGAGCCTCCTGCTCCATAGGCAGCAGCGATGGCAGAGCAGCCCTTTAAAAGACCACAAGAGAAGCAGATTTGACGTGGACTCATGGGGAAGGAGCCAACAGAAATGAGAAGAGGCAGCCAAAGGTCACTCTGGCCTGCCAGCTGTAAAAACAATCCAAGTGACATGGCAATAAAATCCAGGCTTGGGAGCATCCTCCTCCAGCTCCTAATGGTGCACTCGCTTACCCCTCCGTGCTCCCTCCTGCTGCCTGCAGAATGCCAACGTGGAGACGTAAGGAAACCAGCAGGAGGTATAAGGCAGGGAGCAAGGGTTGCACAGAGGGAGAGGAAGCTCTGTCTGGCAAATGCAAGGGATGTTGGGGGGGGCAGCCACTGCAGGACGCTGAGATGGAGCTTTTTAAGTACATTTCAGCAGAGCACGTTTGCTCCTAAGAAATCTAATATCCTTTGGGTCAGTGCAGGCCAACTGTTAGATATAAAGAATTCATAGCACTTGCAATCCCCAGATGAACCATTTTCAATTCTTCATGTTTCTGAAAAGCCGTTGCGTCGATCTATCAGCAGTGGCTGTGCTCCATAACGAGGGCCATCTCCTGCGTTAATGCCAAAGTGTAAATATTGCATTGCAGCAGGCAGCAGTAGATAATGCATAATAATGAGCTGGGTTTGTTATATGGTGTGCTAACCAGAGCTGGTGAAAACAATGCATCAAGTTAAAAAAAAAACAAACAAACAAAAACAGAGACAGAGAGAGAGAAAAAAAATATTACGTCCAGAAAAATAAAGTAGCCTTTGTGTTGAATGTAGAAGTGAAGTAATCATTCACAATTCTGAAAAAAAGATAACACAGTCAGAAACACGAAGACAATGATAAAATACCAGATTTGATCTGATAAGCCATTGGAGTTATCAGTATAAGTTCACTTAGACACCAACAGAGATCTAGCCAGAGTTGAATTTTCATGCTGGATAGATGCACATTTTTATATAGTCTCCTCTCCTCTCTCTTATTTAGTGGGGTAGGAATTCTAGCACATGATTACACATGATGAAAAGAAATATTGTTTGAACCAATAGCAATGAAGTGCAAGTTTCATGATTTTCATAGATAATTTTTCCAATTCTCACCAGTAACCCATCTTTTTCTCCCTCAAAAGGCAAGGTATAGCATTTTAATGGCTGTCAATCATCTTGCTTTGCAAGTCACAAGCACTTTAGAAATTACTGAACCAGTGCTTGGCAGAGGCCAACAAAATCACATGAATGCAGTGTGAGTAATCTGGTTCATGTATCTCCATCCAAGAATTTTAACAATGTGGGCCAAAATGAAGGGCAGTTTGCTCTCTTTTTCATGCATGATATGCTAAAGTGTCTGTGGCAGGAAACAAGCCAGTGGCCCACGTTCAAGTTCCTCACTGTTGAGAAGATGTGATGTTTGCATGTACTCACATGGATCCCACCTGGCTCCCCGACGCTCCCTTGCCTGTGCAGCTCTCAGCAACTCAGATGGGATCGAGGACTGACAAGTTGCTAAATATCATCAGCTTTCATTGCAAGCAGTAGGGACTGATGGAGTTCTGCATCTTTCAGAATTCAGTTCTGAAGCTGCCAGTAGTTTTATAAATCCATCCACTACAAAATAGGATGAGAAAAACATTTTGTGCAGATCAACACACAGAGTAGGCAGCAATATTCTCTTACTCATAGCAGGGCAAGGATCTATATGCCAAAGGCTCTGCAAAATGTATTTTTTCACAGGCTGTGACAGTGCTGTTTCCAGGTGTTTGTTCCTTTCCGAGGTGTTCAGGAGAGCAAGAGTTTGGTAGGTAGGCCATTATTTAAAGATTTTCATGACTAACTTTGCACTGAAGAAAACAGGTTTTACGAATCCAGTTCAATACTAGGGAAACTCAGAAACCCCAATAGTACCTAAATCTTTGAAATATCTGCAAGAAGTCTGGGATTTGTCTCGTCCAAATTTAACCATCTAAGATTTAGACACCTTTACCAATCACCTAGGTTTCCTCAGTAGTGTTCATAGGAATAGTATATAAAAGGCAAAGGTCTAACTTTTTCTTTAGACTGTAGAGAGACCCTAGGTACCTACTTTAGACCAATAATAAATAAGTTAATCTCACTACAAAATTCTTCTGCACTTCATTTTACAACCTTCCACATAGATTTTTTTTTTCCTCAGCACAAGCTAAATAAGAATACAATAGAGTAAGTGCACCTAGGGGTTTATTTAGAATTAAAAATGAAGGTGAGTCCCACAATACCCAGCAATTCAGTTGAGAAAAAGAAGTTTCTCTCAGAAAACAATACAGTTCAAGTCATGACTTCAGAAAAACAAAAACAAAAGTGCAGCATTTAATGTGAGATGCTTTAAATGGATTAAACTAAGGAATAAAGTGATACTGTGTTATCAGGAAGCTCAATAATAGAATCTAGGGGTTTTCTGGCTATATGGATTAAAGTTTATCTAGACAAAAGAGGTAAAGAAACAGGAGTGATTACAAAAGTAGCAGCAAACAAAACCTAAAAAATAACAAAAGAAATTCACAAGTAGCTGAACATCTTATTTCCTAGTTCTCATTCTGAGGGAAATTTCTTTTAAGCACACCTGATAGAAAAAAACCCACCTACTTGATCTTGGATGCTACCACTAATCAATATGAAAGAACCCTAAAATTTATCAGACACATCTTAAAAAGGATTACATTTTTATTTTTATGACACTTTTCTTATATATTAAGGATAGATGGATAAAAACCAAGAAGAACAATGTAAGTCAAGACTAGATGCAATTTATAACTTGTAGTATGGACATTAATTACTACAACATGCCACAATTTCTGTCTCCTCATGAAACTGGTGCATTTTGCATATTGAACTGGGAACTATTACTATTATCCTACAATTACTATTATCCTGCCTATTGTTATTAGCTATTATGACCTACTACCTAGACTTCTAATTTAGATGAATAATTTTCAGTCCACTCAGGCATTGCCCCACTAGCACGTCTGACCTGAACACTGGTCTTTTTGGAAGAGATTGCCCAATGTGAGGAGCAGCATGTAAGCACCAGTCAGTAAAATGGAAGGTGAAAATACAGAGGTATGAAAACTTAAGTTAAAACACAGAGAAAAGAGCTGGGAAACCATGGAGCAATTATTGTTCTAGTAACAAGATTTATTATAGTCAAGGCTTGGACTTGGTCCCTGATGGCAGGACAAGCTAACACACAGCCATAGTTCACAGCAGGGCACAGTTCTCTCATAGACAGAACCTCAGACTAGGATACTCTCTACTCTCTACTTGGACAAGTCTTTCTCCTCTTTCATTCCATGAAAGGAAAATTGGAAGTTTCACTTTTGGATGGATGTTGAGAGAAAAAAAATAAACTAATTTTTTCAACATCTCTGGCTGTAAGAGCATATAGTCACTTAAATACAGAAGGTCTTTTACCCAACAGCGGCAGAGTTAGTCCATCATTTCTTCTGTAACCCTGTTTCTTTTTTTATTAAGTGAATTTTCATACATCAGAGGACAACAATTTATAGGCTATATCCTTGGTAGTATATTCCTTTGAGCTAAAACAGAATAGCATTCACCCATCATCCTGCATCCTAATTCAGTAGTTCACCAGCTTTGAGAATTTACTCACAGTATCAAAATGTGATCTTTATTCTGGTAAGCAAGACATGCTTTGGAAACAAAACCATTTTTGGTCCAGAACACTTCTCAAAGAGCTTCCCTAATCAAAAACATGGACAGATTTCAGATATAATGTAAATGTGGAAAATGGTTCTTCAACTCTACGAAGAGCAATCAAACATCTTATTTTCCACTGATCTTTACATACAGGTTTATGTAGAATTCCAAATCTCCCTGGAGTCTAAAGTGAGTGGTTTTCTGATAGAAAAAAATAGTTTTTTATCTTATTCATTGTGTCTGAAACAAATACATCTGATGTCACTGATAGAGATTTTTAAATTATCCATGAGTAGCCTTAGGTATTTCCAAATTATCATTTGTGTGCCTTAATGTAATTTAAGTGTGAATTTTAGTGCCAGAGTAAATCTTATATTAAATAGTCTTCCATGATTTCCACTAGTCAAAATGTAGGTGCAAGTAAATTTGTAGCATTTTCAACTTCTCTGAAAGATATTTATTAATTTAGTTTTGCCGTTAAAGTACTCTGGGTTCTGTGCAGTGTCTGTTGCTGTGAGTGGAAGGTTTACATAAATTCACACATTCCTTTAAAGAAAAAAATAGGCTTTGGGAGTGCTAAACATCCATAGAAATTAATGGGTTCTGTTTAAAATACTGTCAAAGGCTCATCTGGGAAAATTCACATTACTAGGATAACTTAAGATCAGCTTCTGTATTAAAACAGAAGACATTTCACTGCTGGATTCTAAGAAAATACTGAAGCTTTGTGCTGAAAACAGGCGTGCAGAAGCCAAGAAATTTTCAGTTTTATTATCAGATCAGCTAATGACTCCCAAGGTGGCCACAGGAGCTTAACACATCTCTCTCTGTCTTTATTTGTATATATAATTTTTGTAGTACATTACTAACATGAAAAAAAATTAAAATGTGTGGTACATTTGTTTTTCCTTGCAAATTTCTCAGAAAGAAAACCCCAAACCAAAACAAAAAGTGCTCTCTTGTCAAAGGCAAAAGAAAAAGATTTAAAAAAGAATAAAAGCAATGCTAAAGTGTTTTATGTGAGGAATATCTTCACTTACATTTTAAGCTTATCAGAAAAAAACTCCATTACATCTACATTTGAAGAAAAAAAAATCAGAATTAACCCTTTCTTGAGAAAAAGTATTCAATTAAAACAAGAACCTTTCAGTTAATTGGTCTTAATATTTAAATCCCAGAACCACTTCTAGCAGGTATCCATTTCTGAATTTCACCAAATCATTATGTTACTGCAAATTGGTTTTACCAATTATTATTGTTCTGCCTGAGAGGAATCAAAGAAAAACTACTGCACAGATAATCTATTAAAAAGGTATGTTTAGCTGGTCATAAACCACAGGCTAAACAGTGCCTATTAGCTAAAAGATTTGGGTAGAAATGTTGTTTAATATTTAGTATCCCCAGATACAGAAGTTGTTGCTAACAGTAGGGCATACACGAAATTAAAAGTGTTTATAAAATGAGTGGGGAAACTATTGTCCTCAGAATACCTCCTGTCAGAAAATGCCCAGGTGTATAACTGATACAAGCAGTAATACTGTGTTTGAGTTTATATTTCTAGAAAAACTGAACACAACTCTGTATCAAACTGCTTTTGTTGTCAATACACCCTGGAAACATCATGTGTCTTCCCAGCCTCTCCAAAAGGAAGGCTAATAGAGAGAGAAAAAGATGTTCTTTTGCTGTCAGAGTGCATCACACTTCTTTTCCATCCTGCAAAGTGGAACCTGTGGCTTGAGGAGCTCTGATTGTCACATTGGGCAATTGGGCAATTGTTAGTGGTTTCACAAGGCATTTATATGAAAGTCTCCAGTGAGCTGTGAGATAGCAGGAGCTCATCTGTGGGATGCTAGAGCAATTCGAGATAGCAGTGTAGGGCAGAGAGGATAAAATATTTAAATTGCCTTTTTCATCTCTAGAATGTCAAGGAAAGTAGCTGCACGCTGGAGAATGAGGACTCTGTGTCTATTGCTACCACCTGATGAGCCTCTGTGTATCACTAGATCTTTTACATTTAGTGAAATTGTTTCATACACAGTGTGGTTTCTTTTCCCAGCCTCTGACATAGAGTATTTTATTAAGAGTTTGTGGATTTGCCAGTATACCAGGATCTAAATCTTTCAGATCCAGACTTTGATGTAGATCAAATTTTATGATAATATATCTTGCATAAGAAAAGTTCCCAAGGTGAATATTAAAATATGTAATTATACATCGAAAAACTAAAACAAAGCTGCATACAATGTACTCTTCTTACCCATATTCAGACAACCTACTTCTGTCCCCCAAAGAAAATACAGAACAAATTTGAAAGCTGGTCAGGAAATGGGCTTTTGAAAGATGACATTAGGCCTTTCTGCTCAGAAGTGTTCAGCTTGGTTTTCAGAATTGCTATTGAAGGGTTCACAGCTTCTTCAGAGTGACAAAAGACATCTAAGTATTGTCAGACTTACTGGAGATGGCAAGTATACCATGGTGATACCAGTCAAAAGTATTTTGAAAATCAAGGTGTTTTAGTGATGAGGTAAGAGTTTCTCTCAATGACAAATTCTTTCCTCTTTTCAGACTGTGGATTGCATAGGTCCTTAGCTGAATGATAATTGTTACAACTTCCATAAATAAAATTGTTTGTGGGTCTTATCTGATCTGAAAGAATTTTTCTAGTAGGAAAGAGCTGACAGCTGGATCTTCTGGTGTTGGCTGAAGTATGGAAATAATTTCTCCTAAACCATCCATTATTGAAAAAAGATCAAAGCAGAAGAGAACATTCATAGGTGAGAAAGAGCAAAGCTATGACTTAACCACAGTGTCTGGTTAAATTTGTAGTTTAACTCCATCTAGCAACTCAGCCCCACACAGATGCTCTCTCACTTCCCACCCAGTGGGATGAGGGGAGAGAAATGGAAGGGTAAAAGTGAAAAAACCTGTGGACTGAGACAGCGACAGTTCAATAGGTAAAGCAAAATTACACACAAGCACACAAGCAGAGAAAAGAAACAGAAGAAAGCCATAGGGTTGCTGTTGGTTTCCCTGCATCCTGCCATGAGTCTCTGATCACAAAACTCTAATACTTCTCAAAAAATATATATTTCCTTGGTGTGTCTAGAGCAAATGGACGGGTCAGCATGGGAAAAGCAGCACTTAGCAATCTGAGCAAGTCCTGGGTAAAATGTGGGTGAAGAAAAGATGTTGCTCAATGATTTAGAATTCATGTATTATGATAGAACAACGTCATTCAACATGACAAGGAAAAACGGATTTTTATGGCCAAAACAACACTGCCCATAAAACTCTGACATATCAATTTAACATTGTTATTTGCTTCTGTTTAGGATTTTGAGACTGGTGCTGTTTATGCATTTCCAAAAACATCTTGAATTAATATTCAGTGTTTACTGAGCCCATTGGATTTCCTGATGTAATTTGCATTAGTTCATAGCAGCAGGGGCCTTGGGAGAGCCAGTACCAAAGACATAAGCAGTAAAACAAATGCTTTGATCTGTTAAAAAATAGGGTCTCCTTCACCTTTGCTATATGATCATCTGTGAAAAGAAACAAAAGCAATTTAGTCACATCCATTCTTTATTCCATTAATAAATAAAACAATGTAGCTCCTGTTAGGAAGATATGTTAATGACAGCACATTTGAATACCAGTACTATGTTAATGGCAGCACATTTGAATACCAGTACTTACTGATTATTTGACAGTTTTCTGTGATGAAACCTTCAGCCTCACCATGCTCATTACTCAGGGCTTCAGAACCCTTCAGCCAAGGCAGATATCCACTGTAGCATTAAAAGGTGCATTGAGAGATCTGAGATCCAAGCCTGTCCTAGAAAGAAACCTTTTTTGGTAATCATTTTTGATAACCTTCTTTATAACTTTGGAGAAGTCATTTAATCTTCTTGTGCCTGTTTTTTTTTATCTAGTAAATGTCTTGTTTGTTTACAGACTAGTTTGCTGCAGGAAGGATTTGGAGCTGTTATATAAACTCATATCTGTACAGCAGATGTTAGAATTGGCTGATTCTGTCTGTTAGGGTCTTTTTGTTTTGCAAATAAATAGGGAACCTTGACCTGTCAGTCTTCACCCTAAAATTCCATCAGAAAATAAATTCATAAACATTTATATTTAATGCTTCACATTGCCCTTGTGTGTGCTGCCTTCCATCTGAGAGTGGGATGAGTGTTACAAACCTTACATGGTCAGAGAGAGGTTCCAGAAATTCTTACACCATAAAGCTAAATGCTGATGTTCCAGATTAAATGTCTTCTGTACGATCAACCAGTGTGAATTTCCAACCTCAGTTTTGAATATCTGAATATTAATGAGGTCAGGACTTCAACTCATCCCATGCACTGAAGTTATTGAAAGCCATGACCTGATTAGGATAAACTGACAGCTGCCTTGTTATGAGGCCAAGTTTAAATCACCAGAATGCTGGTAATACTTCACATCCCTGTTTTGGAATCTCTGAATTACATCCTGGACTAGACCTTGGACCAAAGTCTTTGCCAAGAAAACTTTACAAAATATTTATAATAGTTTGTATCCCTTAATATAAAGTTTGAATAAGTGTTTCACATTCTCTGAAGACCTTTTCTAGTTAAGTGAAAGCTGTTTACTGGATGTGGTGATATTAGATGGCATTGCAAAGCAACTTCTTACTTTTCTTCAATGAAAATAAGCTCTTTGTAAGGTAAACAGATTTTGCATTCATTAGATAATAGTTTAACAGTGATGCACAAGTTAGGTGAATAATGAAAGATGTTGTCAAATGTATTCAAAAATATTGAGAAATTCATCAAATGAATTATTCAATCAATGTTATGGTACCTATCTCCGTAGATATTTCTACCACAGAAGTATTTGACAGCCTCTAGAGTAACCATATTTTTAGTGATAAATTATTAATGGTGCTTTCATGCCTGAGGCCTTCTGGAATACTATGTTTTACTTTTTATCTAAGGATCTCATAGTGATTCAAAAAAGTTAAACATCAAAATATCTCTGTAAAGAAAGTAGTCTGTATGGTATCATTGTACTGTATACAACCGTAAACATAAACACAGCACTCACTCAGATTAACTTGAATTCTGACTCTTTGTGCTCCAGTGGCTTAAATCTCAAATTCTCCATTCCTGTGATTTGTGGAGCAACCCCTGAGAAAAAAATAGTTGCAAAATCTCAGAGTCCAAATAATTTCCAATTGGCTGTTCCACTACCTGACATCTTTTGTCTGGTACCTGAGCAATTAATCAACAGCTCTCCTTTTCCAGCTCTGCACCAAGTTGGTAAATCACTGAACAAGGTATTTTTCTGAGATGGCTTTATGGTAGGTGTTTAAACATATGGACAATGTCTTTGATATAAGTTATTAAATAGGTGGGAAATCTGTGCTATGTTTTAAAGCATGTTGCAGTTTTTGATTATTAGGTCAGTGGTACCAGAAACTACAAGTACCATTTATAGGATTTTACGAATTTTCTTAATCTCTATTAAAAATATAAGTTAATATGTCCCAGAATGGAACTGAAAACACAAATTTTGGTTTACAGTAGTGAGCCTGGCTGTCCCACTGTTTAGAGATGGATGAAAACATCCATTTTCTCAAGTGGAGAGTAAATTTGTGTCAGTTTTTTGGGAGCAGCTCACGTCATTTACATATAGCAACCCTCGCGGTGATTGCAGTGGGATTTTCTGGTTTGAAAATAACCAAATGCCCATTTTTTTAAAGGCTTAAACTGAAGCAGGGATCTTAGATGGCCTGTCTGAGCTAGTAGGAGTCTGTAGAGGAAACATTCTCAATAATATGTTTCAACTACCAGGTTGGTTTTGCTGTTTTCCTTTTTTTTCTGTTTGAGACATACAAATGAAAGCACCAGAAGCCTGCCAACGCTGTCTGAGCAGACCTAGGGAAGCAGAACATCAGTTTTATACACACATATTCCAGGCTCACCAACATCTTGCCCTCAGCTTTTTCTCTTGTATGACAAGCACGATCAAAAAAACAGAAACCAAGCAAAACAAAACCCATAGAACTTTGGCACACAGCCTTGTGGAAGGAGCTTGTCTGAGCAACAGGGAAGTGGAGATGCAGCATGCTGCTCTTCAACACAGCAGCTTCACTTCTGATCTGGACAGTCGAGTTGGGAATTGCATCTGTGATAATAATAGCATCAGGCAGAGTGAAGCTATTTTTAAAAGAACTGCCTGCAGGCCAAAGGGTAGCCCTCAAGGGGAAAAGTAATCAGCTCTACCTTCTTTACATTTAAGTCTATGGCACTGTCAGGCCCTGATAATATCAGCCAGCACCCATTTAATGTAAGCAAAGGGAGGTAAAAAATAAATACAAGAAAAAGATAAGAATGAATCAGTAGGACAAGTGGCCCCAATTCTAGAGTTAAACTTTGCATGGTTGAACCAAAGCCCAACATAAAAAAGATGGATGCAAAACTTCTCTCCCTTGCACACCTGCAACATTAGAAAACATGAATCCTAAGGACAAATGTTTCTGTGAAGGCTGCAGTTTAGAGGATACCAAAGGACAAGCTTCTTGCCTAATTTCTAAGCTGCAAACACAGTCCCCGAAACATTTTCTTTTTTTCAAAATCCCCAAAAGATGTAAAAGGTACAAAAATATAGAAGTCATCTCATATAACTTTTACCTGTCATGTCTGAGCTAAACAGTGAGAATGTTATGGTAGTCAACAGACACAAATGGTTCACATAGATTCACGTGACTGAAGAATAATTCATGTTAGAAGGAACCTAGGTCTTCTTGTCCAGCCTCCTTCTCAGACCATTCCCAGGATGCTTGTGGTCTTACCCTAGAACGGTGATCTAAAAGAATGAAGTGCATTGGAATATGTAGCTGTGGATTCATGGAGAGACAAGGAAACTGGGTCCAGTTGGATGTCTGCATCATGGATGTGTAAATAAAGCAAAATGAGTCTTACCTCCAATGCCTAGTTCATGGTGTACATGCAGAGGTCAGAACAGAAAGAAGCAGGGATTCTGGGGTAGTATCTCTGCTTTTCCAAAGGTAAAGGATCACATTAGAGAGCTACAGGACATTGCAGGAAAAGGATGAAGTTGCTTCACGTGAAAATTTCTGTGATCACAATTTGGTAAAAGAAAAAAATACATAGAGAGATCCCCTAGCTTTGAAATCCAGCATCCCAAACTTTCTGTGCAAGCACAGCACAGGTACACTGTTAACATGAGTTTTAACAAACATTAGCACTTTGTACTCTCATTCTTTAAAGGCTGAATTGAAAAACTTACAAAGCTCAGCCTGGACAGATTAAATAGATTTTTAAAAGATGTGTGGGAATCCTGAACCCACTCCCAATGGCAATCTCAGATGACAATAAAGCAATTTCTGTTTGTAAGGGGTCCATTACAATGGCATGCTTAATATAAAATTCCAGCGTTGTACCACTATGTTGCTTTATTGTCATTTGGCATTTTGCATTGGTTAACTGCTACAAGGAAAGGACAGAGTGTTTTGGAAAAACTACCTGACACATAAAGAACTAACTTATGTTTGCTTCCAAACTCTTTTCTACAGCTATAAAATAATATTTACTACAGACTCACAATTACTCATAATTCCTTTCCTCTGAACTTATTAGTCAAGGTGTCATTTAAGATACTGATATTTTACAGGGTTTGATCTAGAAAGGGACACAGGGGTAGACTCCTAATAATAAATATTGAAGCTTTTTTCTTCTACTGCCTTTAAAATGGCTGCAGACACTGACACATTTCCCTTAAAGAAAATTTGTCATTTAAATAGTTAAAGAAATAAATGCAACCTCAAAGAGTTATGAAGGTAGCAAGCCAAATGTGAGTTCCAAAATACCAGCTGTAAGGAGAAGAAATAGGGGATCATTTCTTAGCCAATTAACAACTACTTAGCAGCTTATGCCCTGGTGTGCACATGTAACTCTATTTAATGTTAATGAAAGTTATGTGCATGCTACAGAGAAGGCTAAACTCCTTAAAAGGGGTTGTTCAAATGCTTCCAACGGATACAGGTCAAAGATTAATCATTCAATTTGGCTTCCTCTGCATTAAAAAAAAAGTAAAAAAAATTGATATTCACAACAATACACAGTACTTAACTGCAAAAAGCAAGCTACAAGTATTGTTCTTACTACATTTTTGTCAAGTTTTCAAGCTGTCAATGTGATTTCTTTTCCCAATAAGAAGAAAAAATGCCAGATTACTGTAATGAAGTGTTTGAGGTTACTTGCACAAGTGTAAAGAGAGCTCAGAGTCAGACATTCAGCTGTCATTATGCATGATTTTGATTCTTACACTGGTTAAGTAAACAGAAAAAAAAGTGAAGCTGGAACAGAGGGTCCAAAGACTTCATTGATGCATAAGCAATAAGAGATTAGTTCTGTTTTGCTGGATTTGAGTAGCTCTACTAGGCAGATTCAGAGTTAAATAAATGGAAATGGTACTTATATTTATACTTACAAACATAAACTCATCAAAGCATTCTTGATTAGATTTTATTTCCACTCGCATGCATAAATCTTATTTTCTGCACTCAGATGTAAGCACCAAGTGTACCTAAGTGGCAGGAGCAAAGGACTCAGTTTTCTGGTGGCCTTTGTCTTACACTGTCTTATATGGACTTGATGTTTGAAATGCCACCTAAACAAATCAGCAAATAACCAAGGCTGAACTCAGTCAAAAACTTGTATTTCCACCTTCACTAGATATAAATATCTTAAACAAAATTTAAGCAAGAAAAAAAGTATTTGTCAATCATATTGTAATGGAAATTCTGTGTTTTGGTTGGATGAATTTTACTTTGAGCTTATTGTGTTGAGGATAAAGTCTAACTAAGTTGCCTGAAACCAGGCATTCAAGGTAATTTGAATGTTTTGGAGTTTATAAATTTCCTTAATACATCTTAAATGAGATCTCCTGTACTTCTCTATCTGCTAATGTCACATGTCACTTACAGGTGTGACAGAGTGGAAACAGAAGGAAACCAGGTGCTTCCATCCTTTCACAACTTTCTGTCCACAGTCCAGTTTCTCTGGTCTCACTCTTCCAGTTTATCTTGTGAGGTCTTGTCCCTGCACTCTGAATAGTTGTTTTCCACATGATCACCCTGCAGCTAAGTATGGCAGTGTAAAAAAATAACAGAAGATTTTCAGGTGAACTCAGAGAACACTGCTAAGGACAGTAGAAAATTTTGACAAATGTTACCTAAATCAAATATCCTGCTATTCAGAAAAAGACACTCATTTTTTCATCTAAATCTCTAAGGACAGTATTCTATTCTATTTTGCCTCCATACAAACCCATATTTACAATTAGGAAATATAGGTTCGTTCTTAATGAAAAATAAGAACATTTTTAAAAAGGAAAATGTTAGGATAACAAAAACAGTCCTAAAAACTACCATATAATCTCAGTGTTTTGCTTAAAGTCATTTGGTATTTAGAAGCAAAGTGTTTTTATTCCCATGATTCCTTAAAACTTGCATCATATTTCTATGTCTTTATTTTGCTCTTCACTCTTAATGTAAAATTAACTCCAGCTAGACTGCTGAGCTTCTGCCTAATACTCTCACATCAGCTCCAGTTTTACATCTCAGAATCTCTATCAGCTCTGCAAAAGACTGTCTCCTGAGGGAAGGCAACAGTTGGCATTTTTAAAACCCAGAAGCAAGTGTTTGAGTTTGATGAGGCTATAAACTCCCTGACTGATGTTCTGAGCTCAGTGGGAGAACAGGTACGAGGAACAAAAGAGTCTCCAAGGAAAGTGTCTGCTCCTGTCCAGACCCAGTAAATCCTTTGCTGCTTCCTGAGGTTACAAATAAGGCTGTTGATTACTGGCAGTTTTATCCCGAGGTCTTTATTACTCTTCCTGACAGTTTGAGATTATTTATCAGCGAGATCTAATACCCGAAACATTTTTGGCAAGTTCTGCTCTTGAAAACACTGCAATAAAGAGTTGAGGCAGACAACAGAGTATTGCACAAGGACAAACAATTCTTTAATAAATCTAATATTTCTCTACAGAATATCCCATCACTGTTATTTTGGTAATGAAGCATTATTTGGCAGATTCAAACGACTGCAGGATAACGTAGCATGGCTCTGGAAACAAGCTTTCAAGCCTCAGGAGGTCAAAGTGACTACATCTTTTTAATGGGTAGGCATGGAGCAAGGCAGTGACCTAAGTGCTGGGAGAAATAAAGAAACATTCTGTCATTGCTGCCTTACTGATTAACTCCCTGGCTTTCTCCTGTCATTACTGGAGGTTTTCCAGCCAAGGAACACCTTCTGCCTGACACTGATACATGCTGCTTATGTGACATGAGAGAATGTAGGAAGTTGTCATCTGTTCTCCGAGTGCAAAAAAGTGGGGAATGCTTTTTTCTTCAAATCCATAACACAAGTGTTGCTATAAAGGACTAGGTTTATGTTTATGGACAAGCAAGAGGAGGAAAACAGGACAAAGAAAGTTTTGCTGCTGCTGCTTGCAGTTGTTAAGAATTTGATGGGAAGAGTAGCTTAATATAAGTATTTGAATTTTCATACAATTCTGAAGTTCTTTGTCAGTCTACAGAAAAATGAACTCTTTCTGTGAGACTTTCAGGATTGCACAACAGAACAAAATGCTGGAAATTTGTCCGGGGGTGTTCATTCCCAGAGACTGCAGCTGTCCTCACCAAAGCCATTGATGCTTTCCAAGTAAAGAGGTACACAAGTATTCAGCCTGTTAAAATTAGTGGGCTATTTCACCTGTGCTATCACACCTGTGCTGTGTCACATTGGTTTCCTTAAGTGTGTTTGTTTAAATAAACCAGCATTAATTGACACTCTGTGAGAGAATTCCCGCTAGGGTTGCCCTCAGGGCACTAGGAGACAGATTTTGAGAGAGATGGCTTAAATATTCTCTTTCTTTTGAAATGTAGGCTGTCACCTTTTTAGCAGAAGTGTCAGACAGTGGAGATCTTCATGTAACCTCTTTGGTGAGTGGGGGCTCAAGGTTTCCTTTGCACTTGTCTGTAGTGAGTGTGATTCATTAGTGTAAGATGGAGTTATTCAGACTTTTAGCTCAGGAGGTTTTGGGTCAGGAATCAGATTGATATGTCAGGCATCAGAACCGCTGAGCTCACTTATTTCCCTGTTGCTGGAAATCAGAGAGGTGACAATTGACAAAACTGGAAAAATACAGCAGATCTTATTAGGACAGTGTAGAATCCCAAAATTGAATGTCTTTCTCTCTTCCCTTTCACCCTACCCCAACGTCCAAAATCCACTCTTGTGTGCTTATATAGTAGTTCAGGGACAAACATGACAATTTCCATGGCAAGTGTGTAATTTGCTAATAAAACTGTTTTTGTGGACCCTCTGACTTTTGTTGTGCTTTTTGACCCTGAACACTTATGAATCTTGTGTGTTACCTTCCCCTTAAGGGTGGAACATCACAGACAGGCACAGGTTGCAGCCCTGAACTGTTCTCTGGTTTGGGTTGTACAGCCAGCTCATCAGCTTTTGGTTTGGCATAATCTGGAAATGGAGTAGAAATGTCTTCAACAAACCTGTTCCAGGCAGGCTAACACCAGGGCTACAATCTTTTCCAGCAAAAATCCAAGTGGCTGTGTATTTCCTCCTTAGGCACACTGAAACAGAGGACAGAGCTATTTCTGTCTCTCGTTCAGGAGGGAGTAGATAGTTGGTATTGGAATCATCCAATTTAACACACAACCAAGCACAAATAATCACCCCATCTCCTGAAGGATATGAGCCTTGTGACAAAGGTGATGTGAGAGCATGGAAGGACATGGACAGACACATCAAAGCAATATTATCTTCTTCCGTTTTTTTTCCTCAGAGGAGCAGCAGTTTCAAAGTCTGACTATTCTGGTGGAACAATTATTTACCCAGGACTAAAACATAATGGTGAGAACATTAGAACAGCCACACAGAAGCAGAAGGACCATATAACACCATGAATCCTGTCTCTGACAACATCCCACAGCACATTTTTAAGGAGGAATATGCATACAAGTCGAGATTCAGTGACACATCCATGGGAACTGCAGATCAGGGACTTCTGGGGAAAAGAGTGTGTTTTTGTAGTCAACAGACTTTACTGGATTTTCGTTCTATGGATTTATGGGTTAGTATTTGAACCTGTGCATATTCTTTTAACCTCTCCAGTGCCCAGCAGCATGGAGTTCACAGGTGTGTACAACAACCTTTCACACACTGTGTGAAGAAGGATCTGTTTCTGTTTTGTGTCACTACTTCACAGTGTCACAATGATCACTATTGCACTGAAGGAGACACCTAACAGTCAATCAATCCTTGTATACATTTGACAGTCTATCCCCTGACACTCATGCTTATGTAGACTTTTATAATACCAGATTCAGTTTTTCTTTTTCTTTCCAGCATTAAAGGATCATAGTCTATTTAGCTGTTCCTCACACAGAAGCAATACCACATCTTTGATCACTCTTCATCAATTTTTTCTGGTCCCATTTTACTTGTAGTGTGTCTTATCTGAAAAGGAGAATTGTGCTCTTTGACATACAACAGTTTTATAAAGAATAACAAAATTTTCTACATTGTCTTCTGCTTTTCTTCTAATGATTCCACAAACTGACTTTGCTTTTTAACCTCTACTAAACACTGATCAGGTGTTTTTGGCTAAATATTGATTATGAGCTCAGAATCCAAATTTTGTGAGTGCAAGTCCATTTATCATTGTGTATGTACAGTTCACTGTTTTCTCTCTTGTGCATTTCTTTGCATTTATCAACACTGAATTTCATTTTCAGTCATCATTTCCCCATAGTTATTCCATAGTTTACAATCATCCTGATTAACCTGAAGATCTTGAATAACAGAAGTGACTGACCACCTCCACTGTCATTTGCCTTATCGTGACAGTCTTATCAAGAAAAAAACTGTGGAATAGAGGCAGTCCCAGCATAGCCTGGATGAGACATTTTTAATTTTTTGTTGCCTGTTCTTAAAGAACAAAACATGAGACACAGTGCTATCTGTCAAGCAGCTCTTCACATTTCCTACAATCAAAAAGGGGATATATTTGTTTTGTAAACTCTATGAAATACTAGGAAAACTCTATTGACATTTGAAGGTCCAAATGATTTCTTTTGCTATTAAATGGTTTCGATTTCTTTTTTTTTTTTTCTTTTTTTTTTTTGAGGTATCCAGACAATGCTGACTAAACTGCCTTTCCAAAACTACTTCCAAAGTACCTACAGAACAATTCTTCTAGCGAGGAAGGGACAATATCTGGGAACAAGATTGCTTACCTTACTTCTGTATCTGGCCGTTTCATGGCAAATTGAGCCTGCCAAGATAACAGGAACAACACAATTAGACGTAATTAGCCCAGCAGTACAGTCATTGCCACAAAGGTGTCTGGGAAGTTGGCAATCTGAGAAAGGTCAAGATAGTCACTTGAAATGGGTATATAATTTGCCTATTTAGATCATAAGCTCTTCTGGGCTCACAGAAAGTCAAGAACGATGACCTCTTTTTGGGCCTTGGAGTGATAAAGTGAAAAAAATACAAACATATTTAATGGTAAATATAGGGATAAAGGTGATCCCCAGAGAGGAATCTGAGCTAGATGAGGAGGATATTTTCTTCAGGGGCCATGAACTTAGTGTATATATAATAGATTAAGTCTCAGGAGCTCATAATCACTTTTAAAGAACATTTGATTATGAATTACAAGGTTTGGCCTTGTTTAAACACAGTAGCCGTCTTCATCCCTCAGGCACAATGCATAGGTATATATTCGCATTTGCTCCTAAACTGTTAATTTGTTAGGTTAATTGAACAGCAAAAATATGAAAGTTCTGCTGGTTTATATTCCCAGTTTGGCATTTTGACCTTGGGTGTTAAAACTTGCTTTTTCCTGTCCCATGACAGCACATAGGGGCAGTGTGAGCAAGTCCAGTCTAACTCACTGGAAGTATCCTTAAATTGTGGGAAGTGGGGCAGTTATTCACAGAGAGAAAGCCCACATTACAAGGTACATCTGAACACAGAGAGCTCTATTCCCTGGAACCATTTGGAGATCCTCAAATTGGGCATCTTCCTGTTTGGTAGTCAATGGGATTAGTGGTGTGAGAATGACTGGTTTGGCAGCAGTGACCTGACCTGAGTCCTCTGGCAGCGCTGACCTCTCACGTCAGTCCTTGGCCTCAGCAGATTCAGGATGCAGAAAAATATCTGCTGAAAGCTGTGTCTCCTTCAAAACTCTACACCTGCAACAAAGACAAGCAGCTCTGCATCAGGCTAATAGCAATAACCTCAGGGAGTAGTTATACTCTCATTTCAAACACTTGAAAGAGGAACAAAAAAGCCATGAAGTTGCTGTTGAAGTACAATTAAGATGGTATTTTCAAGTGCAGTGTAACCTTAAACTGGAGAAGCAAGAGAGTTAAAATGGAAGCACTTATAAAGCAGTAAAAGCTCCTCTGCATGAGGCACTCTGCGTGCACAAAATTATAGGATTAGAAACCTTTCAACCAATCCAATGCCTGTGTACACAGAGGTTTGTAAAGGACTTTTAAAATATTTTTCAAGGAAAGAGGAGAATGTGTGTAAGTGCTCAGAAGGGTCATTTGTCTCAAGGAAGTAGAAATCCAGACCACCACTTTTTGAAGCCTTTCTTGAATGTTTAAACTTAGATAAAAAAAGATTTAATTTTCCTCTGTGGCTCCAGCATATACCGATTTTTTGCTTCCACCAGATAAGTCTTAGGAACTGTTTACAAGCAATTTATATTTTTAATCCATTTCTTGCCATCAGAAAAATCGGGGTAAAAAAGTCTTTTCTGGTGAAGAAGTAATTTCCAAAGTAGTGCCCTGTCTGCAGAAACCTCATGTGTTCCCACTTTCAAACCCTGAGCTCCACTGAGGAAAATCAGCCCTCAGTGAAGCTTTCAGGATCATGTTTCAAATTCCTGTAAAGTGCTGGGGGAGGAATACATTTCTATGCAGATGTCAACTACAATGGAGTTTGACTTTAGGAGAGGGCTTGGGAACACAGCATACTTTTTGAGTCCAAACCTGAAAATCCCAGGTTATTTTTGGTGAATAATTGTTAAGAAATATAATTCTCTTCCCATAGCTTTAATTCATTACATTTGACAGAGCTGTCTATTACTCTTCATCAGCAAACAACAAATATTTGAATGATTACTTTAATCTGAAATAGCTAAATTTCAGATAAACGTAGTTAGGTCAGATGAATCCCTTTGGAAATAACACATAACATGCTATGAAGATATAGCACATCTAATTTTTTTTGTCTTAAAGTCAGGTTTTATTATTTTAAGATTTTGAGCAAGGGAAATATAGCATTTTTTTTCCTGTTGCAAATAGCAAATGCACATATCAAACAGGATTAAAATACAGAAGGGATTTGGACCAATTATGAGATGGATTTAGGTAAGCTGTTAATAACACTAGAAAGAAATCAGCAATACTTCTTACATATATCTATTTTTCTTTCTGAGGACTTCTCAATCCACTAGCATCTAAGGAAGACATGAAACAACTTCCACTTAGGTATGAATCTGAACATTTTTATATGTACAGAATCATTTACAAGTTCTGTGTAATGTAACTTCTGACCCACCACTGTGAGTTTTAAACAATTACTAGAATGCTATAAAAATTCCAGATAGTTTGAAAAATGTTAATTGCTTAAGTATTTGTCTATCAATCCTTAACAGAAAGTATAGCAACATCTAGATTTGATAGAATTATGGTTAATTCAAATCAGGATGAAACTGTGAAGAAATCTCTGCTGAAATGGTGTGAATTCATGCATTTGTGAGAATACATATGAGGTTATAAATAATATACATAACAACAGATAAAATATGGGAATCTAACAAATCTTGTGAAGTGTATTCAGTGGGGAATCATCATCACATTTGTGAATAGAGTGCTGTCTTCTGCCTGCTGGCACTGTAAAATTGAACTGATAAAGCCACTGTAGAATCCTGGATGAAGCTCTGGAGAAGGAGAATCTTTTTATCTCATGAGCTACAGGAATGGCAAGTGCCTTCATGACAGTATTTCTATGCGATCAGGAAAGAAAATGCTGGGGAGCATAGGAAACCCAGAACACAGCATCAGCAATTAACCAGTTGAATATATTATTGCATCTTATAGCTCTGTGTTCAGATATTGCAACTTCTTTTGCAGACTTCATGACTTACACAAATTCAATTTACTATGCTCAGTATGGAAGCAAACTGGTGAAGTTTAGTGATATATGATATAAAGATGTCAGACCAAATGAATCAGCAGAGTCATAGAATCATAGAGTATGCTGAGTTGGAAGGGGCCCCTCAGAATCATTGAGTCCAACTCCTGGACACCCCAAGGATGCCACCACGTGTCTGAGAACATTGTCCAAAATCTTGCACTCAGACAGGCTTGGTGCTGTGACCACTGCCTTGGGGAGCCTTTTCCCACTTCAGACACAATGAATCTGTGAATGAATTATGTCTAATGGCTGATTAAATCTACATTCAATGGGGAATCCAGACTTGAACAGCAGAGGAAACCCTGCAGAGGTTCTCAGTGTGATACACATGCTTCTTTGAGACTTGGAGAGTCAAACAATTCCACCCAGGCTGCTTCTTTTTTTGTGAAGGAGTTTGTGAGGATGGAAGCAGTGGAGCAAAAAAAAAGAAAATCAAAACTGTAAATAAATCTCATCAGTGATGCTGGATCTCAAAAGCTCAGAGTCTTCCAGAGAGTTTCATAGATTACGTCTCATCTATTTTGCTGTTCTCAATGTCCCACACACAGCTTGTGTTCTGGAAGTGCTGAGTTTTTTGAAGTTAGCCTCAAAAGTGAGACCTTGGTGTTAGGGCCTGAGAAAATCCACAAAAATCTGTCAGGGCAGAAAACCTGGAGGTTAGATAGGTCGACATGTTATTTGGACAGGAAAGAGTTTGCTGTAAGGAGCTCCTGGTTGCTTTATATTTTCGGAGTTGTCATCAGAATCAAAACAGCTTGAAGCAGCACTTATGACTCATTTTCAGTGTGGAACAAAGCCATAAGTTAAGCACCACATGCTATGAGTGTAACACATAACAGACCCCTGAACTACACAGAAAAGTTTTACCCAGTTTTCAAGTGTCAATCTAGTTGTCCTTGTGCCTAAGGCTCTCTGACACCTTGACATCTGTAATCAGGTTCATTTCTACCCTTACCACCTATTATAAGCTGTCAGTCTTCAGTTTCTCCTCCTACTGTTCCACTGCTATGGATTTAATCTGCAGTTTTCTATGCACTAAATTTAAGGCCTTGCAGTTTTCATGTATTATTCACTTCCATTTGCTATACGTGTTAAACAGCATATGTTCATTGGACTTAATAAATCACCATTCACTTTCCTACTTGCATTTCCCAGAACAGAGTTATTACTCAATCTACCTCTACCGACAGCAGATTCACAGCTTCCACAGATTTCTCTGTATTCATGAACCTATTTATCATGTACCTGTCTTAAATATTAGCAAAGTAAGCTTGCTGCAAAATCTTAAGCTGTTATCTGTTGGACGTGTATGTAGAGATATTTGGCTTGAAACCCTCTGAAATCTCAACCTATTGGCTGTGTGACATTCACATCACCTTAGGCAATCTGAGGTTATTAATATGCTTATCAAAGAATAGAAAGAAAGTTATCTTTCTTATTTGTCTCTTACAGAAAAAGAAGGGACCAAAGTCTGACGTCCTTTTTAATTTTGAATATCTGTTTTTTTTCTCTCATGTCCTCAGGAACACATTGCTGGAGTCGGTGATGGGGGTTTTGCCCTTCCTGTGCCTTTGAAAGGAAACGCTTGACTCTTCCAATTCTTTAGCACTGCATGAGTTTGTGCACAGATGCTGGAAGGCCAGGGCTGCCTGCACAAGTGCAGTCAGGTCCCAGTGCTTGCTGCCTGTGGCTTCAGTCAGCAAAAAGTCTCTATTGCTGTAATCAAAGATGAACTCCCAGTACCAACGTGACCAAATCCATCTTGCCAGAGATTTTCCATGTGAGTCAGACTCAGTTCTTTAGCTCTGATCTTCATTCCTGTTTCCCATGTCAAATATTCTCCTGTTGACTTTATTAGAACATCCTGTCCTGTTACAACCATTTAACTACATCACAGACAGTTAATTAGGCATGTGACTTTTTAAAATTTAATAATGCATTTACCTTTGTGTCAGAAAAAAGTACTATCAATCTCACATTAATCTTTCCAGGAAGCCAATGGACATAACCCCATTAATGTTTCCTCATTTTACTAATCAAATTGAGTCTTTGAAAAACCAAGGAACTGATCAGAAAGTTTCAAGTCCATCTCTAGAATACGAGGATTTTTTTTTAATATTATTACCTTGGACTTCTATAATATTTCTTCAAACTTGAACACTGGCTTTTGACAGATTTAAAGAATGACAAATTCAGTTGACTGACAATTTAAACTGATGACCTTTCCTTTCTAAAAATCTGTTTCATTAGTATGACAAAACCCTCTGAATAGAACCCTTTTAGGCAAGAGGAAGAAAATATTTTTTCTAATTCTCAGTTTGAAAAGAATACAGCCAACAATATGGGCACTGACACTAAGATGAAAACATATTTTTAAGCACAGCTTGTTGTAACAATCAAATTATTTAGGTCCAGTTCATCAAAGTGTCTCATGTGAACTCTAAATTAGGGACATTCAGGTAACTAAATTGTTTGAGAAACAGGGAAATGTTCTCTCAGGGGTGGAAACATAATAGCTACCTTTGTCTAAGGAAGAAATTCTATTGTGTCATAATCAGGCCAAACTTTTGAAACTATAATCCAAACTTTTTTGACCTTTTGGGACTATGTTTCTTCAAGAACTATGCACTGAGGCAGTTTTGCTAAGGCAATTGTTTTGGGTAAACCTTAGAGCCTCCCTTTTACATCTGTGTAATGTGGATTGCCCTCCTTCAAAACGGCATCATGATAAATGTTCTCAGATTCTGAGACCTGTGCCACTGTCTGAGGCATCTGGGACCTGAGCTGGATATGCAGCTTCATTTGCTTCCAAAATAGTTATAATAAAAGCAGAATCATGTTTTGAATTAATCTGATGCAGAGTATTCAAGGAGTCTGCATTTTCAGAGTTCAGAGCATTTGAGTGTGCGCAGTCCATCAGTCACAGGGGAGATGTGGAAACTATTAGCATTAGTGAGTGATAAGAAAACAAGGTATTTTTCTTCTACTGTAAAATTTAGCAATATTCCAGAAGTTTAGAAATGGAATTTTCTCAACTTAAAGAATCAATGTGCTTTTAAGAGCACAACTTCTGGAATATTCTGCATTAATGTGCCAGTGCTTTGTGCAGCAGTGAACAAGAAACTTTTTTTCCTTTTTCTCCTTTTTTTTTTCCTTTCTAAGTTCCCAAACTCGAAAAGGGACATAACTATGCTAAGTAGATATTAATTCACCTCTTTATATCTGCTAATGCATATATAGGTAACTACAGGAAAAGGGGGACTAATTCCCCTGTTTTAGCCATCTAAATTGAAGACAGGTTTTAGGTCTCATGTAGCTACTGGAAAAGGGGATTCCCTTCACAGAACAGGCCATCTAATCCTAAAGTAGATACTCAGAGTAGTTGGGACAGTGACATCATCCTTACACAACTAAAATAGGGCAGACAAGTCCCATCTGAAGAGGTGACACAGAAATAATTTCTGTCTACAGACATGAATCCGAAATAAAGACCTGTGACCCTCCAAAGTTGTCATGAACCAGAAATTGTTACTATTTAAAGTTGCTGCTTCCTCTGTCTTTCTAAGGACTGATAATAACTGCTGGCCAAAGATAGCAGCAGACTCTTTTTTTTTTTTTCCTTTAGCCTTGGCTCTGTTGTTCAACAATGGCAGGTGCAAGGCCCCAAAACCAATACGTGTTCAATGCAAATCCTGTGAGCAAATCCTCATCCTCAAAGCCTAAGGAACCCACATACAGCTGCAGAACCAAACTGCTGTATCTCAGTTCTAGTACACAGCTGAGAACAAGATGTGAGTGTTTATTTGCAATGGATTGACAAAGCCACAAGAAAATGTTTTTTTTTATATTGTTACTATAAAACTCCATAATTGGCCTTAAATATACATCTATGTCTGTACGTGTATAAATATATGTATGTGTATTCAGTTACAGATGGGTTGAAACCACTCTTTGGCCAGACTGGGTAATTTTCAACTTTCAATTGCAATCCTGCAAGTAAAAGTTCAAGCTCAACCTAAATGAATTCTCTAGGGGATGGTGAGCCTGGGGTGTCCAAGTATAGGTAAGTTCTGAACTGTCCGAACTAGACTTGTCAATGGAAAGCAAAGAGAAAAGGGAACAAAATGAAATGTGCCATATCTAAGGACTCAGCAGAACCACTCTTTCGAGGCCTACCAGGACTGTTGGCATTTGCAATGAAGCTCCCTGCTATGTTCTGGTACATTTCTAACTGGGTGGTGACAGAATTTGACATCTGTGCCTACTTATTATCTGCAGTTTCTTTGTGTTCAGCTTCAGTCCTCGTAGCAAGGTGACATTTTGGAATCAATGTTTCCATTAACTCAAATCAAGTAACACCTTATTTCTGAAGTAGCCATATCTGTTTTAATAGAGATATTTAATGGCACAGCACCCTCCTCAGTAAAAATGACAGTGACAGAGTAAAACCTTCTTTGTGCACTATATCACTTAGAAAAAGAAGACAAGAATAGGCCATAAAAGCAGGATTCATGTGAAGCTTTATCTAGTTTATCACCAAGGAAGGTGGCAGGAGTGAGCTATCATATATTTCTAAGGAATACTTTAAAACAGGAATAAAATAGCAGTTATTGGTAAAAAACAGGTAAGCCTTTCAGCCTTGCTAAATATTAAATCATAAATATTAATACTTAATAAAATGTCTAGGAAGACAATGAAGAGTTCCTTTAAAGGAAGAAAAAAAGGGAACTGTTTGCTTTCTTAGCCAATTCTTGTTCTTTACAAGCAAAATATAGAGCATTTGCTGAGACCTTAATAAACTAAATTGAAATGTTCCATTTTTTATGGAATAAAAGAAATCATACTTCAGTGTTAAGGAACAAAAGCCCAAACCAGCAGAACACACAAAATTTTTGGCTGAATTCTGAAACCTGCATTACAAATACAGCTCATGGGTAGATATTCCACTAACTCATAAACTTTGCTTAAAGATGGTTGTGTGGTTGGGGCTTTCATTATTTGCTTTACACTTTCCTACATTAATTCTCTATTGTCTAGTAAGAACTCATATTGCTGTCTTCTTCTCTTGAAACCACTATCCCATCTGTAAAATTTGGCTGAAAAGGGCCAAAAAATAAATAAAATAAAAAAAGCTGGGGGGCGGGGTGGAGGGAAGAGAGACAGAAAAATGCAGAGTTTTACATACATATTGAGCACAGTTCTCATTTTCTTCAGAGTCTAAGTGAGTTATGTGCTTGAGAGAAAGATTTAGAGCACTCATGCTGAACAGTGATTAGCTCCCTTATTTACTTGGTGATCCTAGAAGCTTGAATATCTTATACAGAAAACAGACAGAAGTAGGATGTTGCCAAAAGAAATTTAGGGTGTTTACATCAATATCCAGAATAAGCAGTGAAAATACTATCCCTTCTGTACTCATTCTTCCTCATATGTGACATTCACTGTCACAAAGGGCTTCAAACCTCATCCTCTGCATATCTTGCATCTTCTTCCTCAAATAAAGCCTGGGTCTCAAACTACAGCCTGTATAGTAAACAGTCATAATTAATTTCTTGATTAATATCCAACATTTAGAGTGTTTCAAGGAAAGTTACTTCAACAAAACAGTATCTGATGAAGTAGGTAACACAAGGTCACCATTCTGGAAGAGATCAATCTTTAATTGTCTGGGCATTGATGTTTGCATTTATTTGTAGGTTAATCTAGAAACACTAAATCCAGAATTTCCTCACTTCCCACTGTACTTTCTTACTATAAGTAAAAATAAATGTAACAGTACCTCTGTGGTAACATGAACTGTAAGGTTTTAATCCCAGCATTTCAACAAGTTTGCCTTTAAAAAGAAAGAAGGCTGATGGAAAGCTATCAGGTAGAAATGAGAATCTTTGGCTGATGTAGATCAGATCAATTTGATTTGACACATTGAATCAATATGGGCTTATACCAGCAGATCTTATAAAAATAATTTTTCCCTTGTTGTGATTTTAATATCTTCTTAGTCCATAATGTATTAGATTAAGAAAGAGAATTAATAGCTCTTACAAGAAATCAAAAAATAATTATTCAAAAATGCCCAGTGAAAACTGATAGTTAAAAATCAGGTACTGATTATCTAAAGAAAAACTCACTATGCAAGGGTACCCACACCTTGAATACAAATCGTGTATGAGCCCTCAGAGTTATGAAAAAATCTTGACAGACAATTGCTCTTTAAAATCTGATAATTGTAATCAGAGTTTTTGACTCCCTCTAACTGGTAACAACAGAACTAAAATAATCTGTGCTTTTGGCATTCTGTCTGTCTAATGCATCTCATAAGAATTAGAAAGCAGTATCTAGAAAAAAACCCACTTTATTAGTTACAGGATTTAAAATACATCAATTAACTTCTTTACCCCCCCCACTTCTTTCCTATAAAAGACAAGGCAATTTGTTTCCTTGATGTGTGAGCCATCATCAAATCTAAATTCACAGCAAGAACACTTCTGAGATAGCCCAAACTTATCATAAGGTTAATGAACCATTGCACCAGTCCGATCTAAGCCATTTGTCAATGAATAAAATTGCTCGTCTGCTATCGTGCAGCACAATTTGTAATAAAACTGCCAAAATAAGAACTTATTTATGTTTCTCTTTAGCACAGATTGCTCCTTCAGATTGTAAAATGTGTATATAATAGGTCAGTAATGCAAGGAGACTTTATTATTTTCCAGTAAAATCATACATTCTGTGTGAAACAATTTCTGATTTTTGGACCATGGATGTTCTGTGAGAGCAGAGTTGGACCTACCATATTTCAAGTAATTTCTGCTGTAAGGTCTATCAAGACAGTTTAATACAGAATTGTGTATGGATTATGCTACCCACCATCTTCCAGGGAAAATCAGCCCTGAAAATATAAGTGTAGCAGGTCACCATCAACATGTTATCATGTTAGTCTGTTATTGTTGCATTTATTCAGTTAATTATTATACACCATAACCACAAATTAAGCTGGATGAAGGTGCCATGTTTGGAACAGTCAACAAAGGAAAATTGGTGATAAATAACCAGAGAGAAGCATTGAAATAAATAACCAGAGAGAAGAGAGGAGCAATGAAATAAAGTGGGTGATGTTTTCTGGTATGCAGAAAGAAATGATACCAGTCTAACCATGGACACTGAGGGTGTAGGTGTGAGCAGGCAGTCTGGGAAACAAGAAGCTGAGTAATGATCATTTCATCCACAGGAACTGCTGCCCCCTTCAGTCACAGGTGAAAGAGTCCTGAAAGTCTGGACAGAGGTTAGAAGCAAACCAAAGAATTTGTCTTAGTCCTCTGGGCCAGTAAAGGTGAAAAATGAGGAAATGAAGTGCAAGACACTTGCTGTGGAGTACACTTTCAAATTAGCTCACCTGAATTGGAGAAAATGTTAGGAAATTCTGCAAAAACCCTCCTGTCTCCTACAAAGTTTTATTGCAAACAGAACAGGTTCCATAGGGCTGCTTAATTCTCCCCAAGTGACCAAAGCTGCAATATCAGAGCCCCATTAGATGCTGAGTGTGTGGGGTGGACAATCCATGCAGGACACTGTTGCCACTTACTGTCTACATACAACTTTTTCTTTCCATGGCTTACCATCAAATATTCAATCATGGGTGTAATCTGTAGCAGAATATGGGATGTAGAAACTTCCAAAGAAGACTTACAGCATTCTCTTTGTACTCAAATTTCATGCATAAAGTTTTTGCTTAAAATATCCCTTTGCAGTTCTCAAGATTATCAGTGACGTTTTTCAATTAAACCCGAGTTAAGTGTATTGGTACTTGTGCTCCTAAAACCTACAACAACCTCATGGTTCTTGTGATGAACAAGAAGATCAAAACTGAATACTGACACCATCTTTGTTCATTTTTCTTCCCCAACAATTTTCCATTCCTTCACAACATCCAAACACTATTTTGATTTATTTCCTTCCTCTGGGCTCAAAATCAGTCAGTTACAAAAGTAGGATATATCACCTGAAACTTCTTCAAATATGTTGCTGACTGTATATTTGACCAAGGAGGAAAAAAAAAAAAGGACAAAATTAAAGACATAAAGGCAGTAAAAATACAAAGAAATTATTGTCAACACAAAAAAAGTAATTCAGAGGTAGAAAAATTAAAAAGAGCCGATGTGTCAAATTCTGACTGCATATGGCACAGATACATGCAATATTAAAAATCTTTTATTTATTGAAATCTAGCATAACTTGTGGAAAAATATGTCTAGTATTGCTGACTATGGAGATTCTCTAGCAATTGACATTAAATTATTGTGTTAATCATCTTTACTATTAAAAAATTCTGATTTTCATCTTGACTCTTCAAAATGTATCAGTGGACCCAGTACCTCATTTTACGAAGAATATCTAAACAAAACTTCACTTGTCCTTAACCATTGGGATCAAGTTATCCTTTGAAAATCTTATTTGTAACATAAAGACAGTGATCAGCTAGGGCTTTTTAAAATTAAGGCTTGCAAAGAAAAATGGAGGGGGTGAGTAAGGAAGTATTTTCTACTTTCAGTAGCAGAGCTGTGCTTAAAATAGTCAAAGATAGGATCTTTTAAAGCAGCCTTCAGGAGTTACCCAGCCAATTCAACTGTGGATGGGGGGCTCACTTGCAAACCTCTTTGAAAGTCCCAGAGTTAATTATCAGTGCTTATACAACTCTTTGAACCTTCAAGATGTTCTTAAAAAAAAAAAGGTAAGTGTGATGATAGTTTGTGTTAAACACGGCTTGCAAATTATATAAATCACACTTTAAATCCCTGAATAGATTGATCATGTTCTGGGAGTTTTCCCTGTAGGACATGTATAAACAGATTCAGTTACAACTCTGGACTGCATAATATCATCTTACTGAGCAGATCATTGAGAACTACAAAGCAGGAGAGACTCTGAATTGACCCTGAGGTAAACATCTAAGGGTTTCACCTCACTTTCAATATCATGTTTAAAACACACAATTTATATGATGTATTTAAGTTTTTCTGGTAAAACTAAATGATTGTACTTAGAGGTAATTTATGTACTAATAATTCATGATCTGCCTAATAAAAGATTGAGGAGGAAAGGACTGTCTCACATAGTTCCTCTTGCTGTAGTCAGAAATAGCACAGGTTAACCGATGATTGGCATGCCTCTTAAGGTCTACAAACTTCCAGACTGAAAGAGTGTAACAAATAACATACAGAGTTGAAATTCACATGACTGGGACAAGAGAGAAAAGGCTTTACAGAAATAGATTATTTCAAGGTATTGTTATCCTATAGATTAGTTTTAAAATACTACAGAATTAGTTTATAATACTACAGAAGAGAGCAATTTTCCAGTCCTTCTCTGACATCCTGGTTACTACAAGGGGCATTAATTTAGTACTGTTTTGAAGGTGTTGCAATGCTTGAACAGCACTAGCTTTCTGGCTTTATCAGTGCTGCAACAGATGTGCTGAAATCCTGAAATAGTGCTGACATTAACCATTTGTGTGGAGTCCTGTAAAAATGACTACTGTTGAACCACAGTTGAAAATGAAAAATATCTTTATAATCAGTGTTACAAAAAACACTAAATGATTTTAAAGGTTCCCATTATGCTAGATAAATTCTAGCTATAGTAGGAAACCACCATGTCCTCAAAGTTTAGGATTCAAGCAGATCATGTAGCCAAAATATGAAGGATAGAGGCACAGGAAGATGGTTACAAAGGAGGTAACTGGCAGAAGCAATCCCTCTTCACACCCTGTCCTAGATCTCAATCAGAATTACTCCTCTGGAACTATCTTTGCTTTGAATCAAAATATGAAACAAAATTCTTACTGAAGAAGAAAAAGTGAGCAGGAGCAAAGAATCTTTCACTTCAGAGGTATTTTCTTTGATAACAAACTTACTCAATTTAAACACTTTTTTTCTGTTTTTTTCATAAGCCAGACCAGGATGAGAAAAACCAGCATATCCAGGGCATAAAGCAATAAAAGCCCTTTGATCATCACTTAATTTATAATATGACATTCAATAAATAACATTTGTTTCTTATGCAAAGACAACATTTAGTTATTATCTTTTAGCTCCATTTAAGGTATTTTATTTCGGAAACCTATGGAGCTCTTGTGCTGAATTCCAACCTGAGGGCTTCTAACACAGCAATCACTCTTTATTTTACATATGCTTCCCTCGATAGTCTCATGGTACAATTTTCATACTGCCTGAAGTTATATTCTAGAAGCTACACTGCAGATTTTTATGTCTGGGAGCTAAAAGGCTTTTGGATGGTGGCTCATTCTTGCATATGTATGTACACTACACACATAGTGAAAGAGCCATTTGAGCTTCTCTGACTTGTCATTTGTAGCAGTACTGGCTTCTGGGTATAAAAGACTCAGTATTACAAAGGTTTGCAGTAGGATGTTCTTAGCAAGCACCTTCAAAAATACTTAGTACTAAATATAGGGAAGAATAGTGGTTAAGTAAGGTCTTTCTCCAGAGACATTGCTGGTAAAAAACGTATTAAGATGCCATTGTTAAATATTTCCTAGAAAGGTATTATTTTGCTGACTGCATAATTGTAGTTCTCTGTGGCTCAGCTTCTGGATGTTCAAATTTCCCATACATTGCACATACATGGTATGAGACAGCCCTTGCCCTGCCTTTCCTGCAGAAATTTCTGTTTAAGTATAGACAAATGAGCTGACAGTGTGTCCTTGTGGCCAAGAAGGCCAAGGGGACCCTGGGGTGCATTAGGAAGAACATTGCCAGCAGGTCCAGGAAGGTGATTCTGCCCCTCTCCTCAGCCCTGGTGAGGCATTTCTGGAGTGTTGTGTCCAGTTCTGGGCTTCTCAGGACAAGAGAGACATGGAGCTCCTGGAGCAGGCTTAGTGTAAGGCAACAGAGATGATTAAAGGAGGAAAGTCTGAGGGAGCTGGGCCTGTTCAGCAAGAGATGACTGAGAGGGGAACTCACCAATGTCTGTCAGTGTCTGCAGGGAGGTGTCAGAGGATGGATCCAGGCTCTGCATGGCAGGGCCCAGCAATGGGACAAGAGACAATGGGCAGAAACTGATGCCAAGGAAATTCGACCTAAACATGATGAAAAAATTCTTTCCTGTGCAGTGACTGAGCACAGGAACAGATTGACCAGAGATGCTGTGTAGTCTCCCTCACTGGAGATATTCCAGAACTGTCTGGACACAATCCTGTGCCATGTGCTCTAGGACGGCCCTACCTGATCAGGGAGGTTGGACCAGGTGACCCACCATGGTCCCTTCCAGCCTGAACAATTCTGTGATTCTGTGACTGTGAATCCTGAAAACTACCGAACACAAGTGTAGTGCCTGAATTTGTCTTTCCTTGAATTTTGCCTACTTAATTGCAGACAATCATTAAAATTATGACAATTAGTTGAAAGATCATACTTTTCCAATCCCTTTTTGGTCCTAAAACTGGATGATACCATAATGTCAGAGTTTGTCCTTCCTGTTACTGAAATTTGGAGAAAAGTTTGACATGAAGAAAGTTTGTCAGTGTTCTGGTTAGGAATGGATTGAAGTCTTTCTCAAGAGAATTGTGCCCAAACCATTAATACCTATCCTTATATTTTTATTTAAGTTTATTAGTGTAGCTTTCACTAGACATCTAGCCTGTACTAGCCTGTACACGTAATGTTCCTTCAGAACTTTTGGTCACTTCAAAGACACACCTAGAGAAGTGTAAATTGGATAGATTGATTCAGCATAATAACAGTCCATTAAAATTAAACACCAGCAACACCAAAGAAGGAAATAGTGTCCTTAAATTAGAATAAGACTCAATTATTTGTATTTACAAATAAGCCACTATTCTCTTAAACCTTAGTTACTCCCACTTTTAATAGGAAATTGTTGGAGTTTTGTTACAGTAACATTTACAGAGTGGCAAATCGTTTATAGGCTCTAACTCCATTCCTCTCAACATAAACACAACAGGGGAGAAATCCTGGCTTCATAGCAGCCAAGGAAGAGGATGTGGGAATTTTAGCACCCTGCAGTCCAGAGTAATTTTGCTGACTTCACTGTAGCAATACTTCACACAGTAATGTTTGCAAATGAAGGTAACTTTTTTTAGTGATGCTGGAAAATGAGGCAACTAAAATGCTTTAAATCCCTCTGCCAAAAATTCTTGGTATTGAAAATAAGTGTTTACTTTGAAAATATATTATCAGATCCTAGTTAGCAGGGAAGGTAAGTACAAAGCTACAGAGAGAGAAAATATTCACTGTAATAACTAGAAATTATAGTACATTTCTAAGTTAGGTATCTTTGACAGTACTAATGGTTTAATAGTGTACAACTGATATTGTACAGTTGGAGTAGCAAAAGACAGCCTGGGTAGAGCCAGTCTGGTTTTCTGTTCCAGTTACAGGATGACAGATGTTAATTTATTAACTTGGAAGTCAGTTCTCAACCATTTCCAGATTTCTCCTGGAGGAACTAGCAGGCAATATTAGGCACTGGTGGAGCAAAACAATGGTGGTGAGAGCAATAAAATAATATAATTTATGACCTGTCTTATGAATTAAATAGATAGAAAAGGCTTGTGCAGCCCAATATCTTCTTACGTCATCTTGCATTTTTTTCATGCTTAAGAGGCAGGTAGCCACCAGAAAATAAGGCAAGCAGATTATAGTGACTATTGTTCATTCATTATGAATTTGACCCAATTAAGAACAGCTATAGAACTTAAAAGACAACCAACCACTCTGGAGTCCTCTAGTCCCTCTCACACTCCTGATGCTCTCTGAAAAAGAAAATACAGCATGAAATAAAGGACCAAATTGTGAAACTTATGATGGACAGAAGGCTTAGGGAATGCATTTCATTTACAATGGCATGAGAACTGCATCGTGGTACAATAATGATGCAAGTACTATATAATATCACAGAAGCAAGCAGCATCATTTTGAGTTATGACTGTACTTTATTTTGATATGAGAATAACACTGTCCAGTCATGGTTAATCTGGATTCAAACCAGCCATCCACAGAAGACAACTTCTATTATAAGCAATTATTAATTCCCTTATCCATCTAATCTCACACTAGAAGATTTATCTAAATAGAGAACAGCCTCACTTATGGCAACATTGTGTGTTTTAAGTGAAATGGGGGTATTGCAAAACCATGTTCTTTCTTAAGAGTACAAAGCACTTCTCACTCAAGCCAGAGTTTTCGTGGAATCATAGAATGATTTGGGCTGGAAGGGGCCTTAAAGAACATCTCATTGCAACCAACTCTTTGAGTGCATCCATCCAGACTATTCCTTATGTACTGAGTGGTCCATCCATCAAATCTATGTCTCTCCGGTTTAGAGACAAGGATGTTGCACAGGACAGTGTCGAAATGCTTTGCACAAGTCCAGGTAGGTGACATCAGATTCTCTTCCCCTACCCACCAACCTTTTAACCCCTTCATAGAAGACCTCAGCAAATGACCTCCTTAGGTTCCATGTGATTTAGCATAGTTTCCTCGGGGATCTGCTCCATAATCTTGCAGGGCACCAGGGTTAGAGTGACTGACTTGTAGGACCCCAGATCTTCATTTTTCCCCTTTTTAAGAGTGGGAGTTTTGTTTCCAGTCAGTCGGAACTTCACTGGACTGCCATGACTTCTCGAATGGGATGGACAGTAACTGAACTATTTCATCTGCCAGCTCCCTCAGCACCTGTGGCTAATGTCATCAGATCTTGTGGATTTGTGCACCTTCAGGTTCCTCAGATGGTATCAGATCCGATCTTCTACAGTAGACAGCTCTTTGTTCTCCTAGTTCTTGCCTCTGCCCTCTGTGACTTGGGTGGTATGGTTGCTAAGACCAGGGCAAAAGAGACTGTGGATATCCCAACTTTTTCCATGCCCCAGGGAAGCAGGTCTCCTATTTCCTTCTGGAGATGATCCAAATTTTCTCTAGTCTTCCTTTTATCACCAGTGTACCCACAGAAACTTTTTTTTTTGCCCTTGACATCCTATGGCAAGATTTAGTTTTATGCCGGTTTTAGCTTGCCTAACCTGATCCCTTGCAGCTCTGACAACTTCAAGTTTTGACAGAAAGCCAAAGTATTTTGAAATTGGAATGGTTCATTTGTGAACACCTAGTGGATATTTAGTATAGACAAAAATCTAATTTGTAGTGGCCTTTAGGTTTTATAAAGTTCTCCTGATTATTTCTTATGAAACTAACTTCAGGGATATGGAGATTTCGTGCTGAGACATAAAAAGAATAGCCACTGATTAAGGGTATACTGCAAACAATACTTTTGCCTTATTGGTATTTTATTGCTCACCTGTGTTTATAGAGATTTTTCTGCTTTTCTTCTGAAGTAGTTTGCAAAAGGCCTTATTGTACTGCTCGTTGAGTTAATGGGCTTGCTTAATCATCATGGTTTGGAGAACAACAAAGGAAACCGCATGTGTCCCAATTTATACTGCAAATGGAACAAATGTCTTCTGTAAGTATAAAAGGATCATTTCTTTTAAAGAATAAAGCCCTTTGAAACCAATTAATAGTTGACCTACATAGTAATGCACATATCTCCGTGTTTTCTCTCTTTTTTTTTTTTATGAAGTGATTTTTCAGTAGCAGAAAAAGAGTAAATAAGTGTGTGTGATCATCCACTTCTACAACAAAGATTTTGAGGTTAAATATTCAAACATTTTTTAGCACCATTTCTATAAAATTAAGCCCATTTTATCTTTTTAACCTACTACAACAGAAGCTGAAGAAAATAGGCTGCTACAAATCTTTTCCTACCTAACAGCTTCCTTGGTGTCTTTGTGCAGTGTACAATGGCCAGTGAGAACTTGAAAACACACAGACTGATCCTTTCATTCTAAAGATCCAAATCCCCAAAACATTTGTCTAGCTGGAAGCATTTTCAGTCTGTGATTCTTCAACACACAGGCAGGGGAGTTATGTGCAGGCTCATGGGGAGCAGCATTGCACTTGCACAACATTTTGTTTGTTGCAACATCCTTATATCATTAACATCCTTGCTTATAACTCCTGATGTGTGTCATTACTATTCTTGCTTACAACTCCTGATGTGAGAAAAGAAACTTGGAAATATGAATTATGGATTTAATAAAAACATAGTATGTATGCTGGAACAGAAACAGTGTGTTAAAGGGATAGCAAGTGTGCTAGCTGGTTTAGTGGCTGCAAAATCAAGGAAACCAAAGCAAGGGGAGCCTGACACTTTATTGTACATCGACCATGAAAGAACAATAAATGGTGAGATTTTGGCCAACAGGTTTTCTCTGTATGGCTGCTTAAAAGAAAACTCTCAGCCTATCCCAAAATGTGAGGATTTGTGTTGATCTCGCCTTGTAAACAAGTGAAACTCCTGAGCCGATCATAACGGAATATACTCATGCTATAGGAAGTTTAAAGTGAATCTCTTCCTGAAGGCCTTTTTCTTTTTTTTTTTAATTAGAAACATAGATGTGTGCTAAAATGTTGAAACAAGGCTTCAGTTCTTATATGACAAGGAAAGTATGTTGTTCAAATAAAATATCTATACTCTAACCCTGAGACTCAAGGTCTCAAGAAAAATGAGGAAAATAAGACTGAACCAAATGTCTCTTCTCAAAACACTACAGAGGAGAAAGGATGCAAAATAATAATGGTACATTCCTGTGTTGATCAAGTCTGGAAACTGAAAGGAAGATGCTAAACATTGGAGTCAAAAAGTTCTGTGACATGTTCAATATGAAAAGGGGAGGACAACACTTTAATTACTTTCAAAACAGAGGTTATTACATTTATCAAGGAGATTTACTTGCCAGGACTGGAAGGTAACTGAGCCCAGTGATCTAGGCCTATGTACCAGTGGGGGAGGAAAATAAAAAGTTCTTCTGTTTTCCACCAACAGTCATTTGATCCAAAATTTATCTCCCTCTTCCTGTTTTACCCTGATTGGGTCCACCTGAATGTTTTTGGTACTAAATCTCATCACCATTTTCATGATATCTTTGTATTGTTTTCAAGAGCCTGTTAAATGTGTGACTCAAAAATAAACCTTTTTACACAGACCATAGATGTACTGATGAATGTAATTAAGAAGGCACTTCCATTCAGAAGGAAAAGGAAATCTATGTTTTGGCACTATAGGCAGAACAACCCAACCATTATTTTCAACATTGTATGTACAGATATGAAAAATGATATGGCCCTTGTACAAGATAATCCCTAAGTATTTAAATGGGACTGTACAAATCCATATTCTTTGTTCTGCCCGTTTCTAGACGGGTGACTACCCACAGCATAAACTAGTGCTTTCTTCTCAGCTTTCCTCTTGTCTTGCTGATAACATTCTTTGTTCAGTAAATGGAGCCATATTTTACAATTAGACTGCAGACTTCCCTCTGTTTCAAAGGGATGCAGCACTGCCAGCTTTGTATTTGCATTACATAGCCTTCAAATACAATTTTTGGATCACTGCACCCTGGGCTTATTTTCACTTTGAACCATTGTCTCCTCATTTACCCTTCCTAATATTATCTGTAAATTATTCTTTTGGCATTTTGTGTTATATGAAGCCATTACTCACTGTCAATGATCTCTACCTGATTCCACTGCTTTGTCAGATATTTACTGCTCAGTCTCTATATGACTGTCTACACCGGATTACTATTAAAATTAAATAACAGTATTTCCCATTTATATATCAACTATAGGATGCCTACACATGACTTCACCTGTACCAGCTGCAGAGTTAAAATGCAATAATTATTACACAGACTATAGCAATGCTTTTTAATAGTTCAGGGCATCTGTTTTCAACCTGCAGGTTGTGTGTTGCTTTTGAGACACTCACAGAAGTTAACTAAGAAAAACTAGCACATTTTCTAAGCTAATATTCCCTACACAGATGAGTATTATCAACACAGATATTTTCTCAGAGGTCCATAAAAAGATCAAGCACCATGGGTTTAACATGAAAAGTATAAAGGAAAGACTCATCAAATAACTGAAGGAAAGTGCTTATGTAACCAATGGAAATGGAATAAAATTTCAGTGAATACAAAATCTGCTCTGTGAGGAAGCAGAAAGAGATCTCTGAAGGATGAACTGCTCTAAAAATTGCATTTACATTTTTTCCAGAAGACTCTGCCACCAGTAGAAATATACTTTATAATACCCTTCTTTGCCAGCTGTAATTCCTGTATGCCAAGACAAAGTAATTTTGGGTTATCTCCCTAGAATTTCTTCCAAAAGTGAGGACTAGCTGGAAGGTTTTTTAAAAGATAAGAGACAGAAGTTTTTTTGTTCTTTTCCTCTGCAATAGCTGGTTTATAATTATAGTTTATGACATATAAACCAGTGAAATATATGTGTAAATCATTAACTACTGCAAGTTTAAACCTGCAGGCTCCTACCTCCTTTTAAACTAAGATGATAACCCATGTTACATTCTCTCCACTCTTCCCTTCTGAAATTGTTAATGGGCAAGTAGGGAAGTGATGGGATAGACATGGAAACTCTTCACCCAAGAGAGCCCAGGACTTTATCCAGGACTTTGCCCTGGACACTGGAAAAGTAAATGATATTACTTGTTTTAGAGTCACCACTCCAGAGAGAAGGATCACAACACGATGTTTATTTGATCTTGGAAATATGAAATAAATACTTTATACCACTTCTCATTTTCCTTCTGTTTGCAAATATAGGAAGACATTAAAGTATGTCTTTCCAGTAGCAAGTGACAAAAAATACTGCATAGTATCCATGTTCAAACTATTAGTGCTCCTGCAACTTGGCCTTCTTCAAAATCTCTCAGCAGAAACAGCTGCTGCTGAATACATCAAATCTGGTGCATTTTAATAAAAACCACCAAGACCTTACAGTGCAGATGAAATATTTTGAGGCATGTTTCCTTAAAAATGTGAGGGGCTTTAAAATCTCAGAGGCAAAAATCAGCATCATGTGTTGTGGCCGTTGCCATGGTAACTATACTTTTTGCTTTTATTCAATAACAGTGTGAACCACCTCTTAAGCCCGTGCGGCAACATGACCTACTGAAAACTAAATTACTAGGGTTCTACATAATTATACACACTTTTTTTTTTTTTTTTTTTACATTTACCCAATAAATGGATAAATGGATTTTAGCATAAAGATTTTGACCAGTTGAATTCTTTGCATACTTGCTGTGACTCTCACTTTGCAGTTCATAAAAATAAGAGGCAGGCAGTTATGGAAAAATAGGGGGGTTTTCATTAATCCAAAATTTCCTTTTTTTTTTATTTTTTTTGTTGTTGTTGTTTTTTGAAATAACAGGGGAGAGAGCTTATTTTTCCAGCAAAGCAAAATTCAATTGTATTCAATCACAAATTTTTTCAAGATTAAAAAAAAAAACAAAACAGACTCAAGCACTAAGATGCGCAAGGATGTTTTCTCAAATGTTGACTAGCAAACAATACTTTTATTAATAACTCTTTGTCTCACAGTAGCACATGTAATCTCCACTTGATGTTGGCTCCACTGAAAGCTGTGCACACGCAAAGAAAAGAAGAACTTGTAGGAAAAACCTGAATTGTACAACTTCAAAACTTTTTTCTACTTGCTTATCTTTCAGAAGCCAGAGCAAGGGAGGAGAATTGCAGTGCAGCAACTGAGATACAGGTGTTTACATAAACATAAAACTTAAAAACATAAATATCTTTTGTATCCTATGTAAAAGGATAACTAGCTCAAGTTTTATCAGCAAGGACTTTCCAGAGATTCCAAGAACTTTGTTTCCATTTCTTCAGCACACTTTTGAGAGGACAAATGAGTACAGATGGGTAATCAAATCTCTACCTGGGGGAGGAATTAAGTAGGGAACGGCTTCTGTTGCTGACATGGTTAGACGCATTTGAATCCCAAATTCCTGTAATATGTATTTTCATCCCAGAGCTGACAAAAAGAAGCTCACTGAGAAGTGGTTTTCATTTCCTGTCTGCAAACCATTCCTAAAGCTTTACCTTCTCTCACACTCCTGGAAGTGCATCTGTTGAGCTGCTCCAGTCAAGGTAGGACTACAGCCAATTTTCCCATATAGACCATGACCATGAAGATTCTTCATCTATTGAACTATTTATGAGAATCCCATCAAGAATTCAGTTGATCAAAAGGGTTCTAATATCCAAATACTCCATAAGTCAGAGCCTGGCTCCCTCAGACATCAGTGTTTTAGGCGTCTAGTAGGTATCTAAATACTTTAAAGGATGTTGCTCAAAATGCCTTCAACTGACTTTGGATCTAATCACATACATTTAGATTAAACTGTTAAACCTTAATACTGCCCAGACAAGTTGTGGATGGACCATCCCTGAAGTGCTCAGAGCCAGGTTGGGCAGTGCTTTGAGCAACCTGGTCTAGTGAAATGTGTCCTTGTCCATGGCTGGGCCTGAAACTTTCTACATGTCATCTTCTGTGGGACAAATGTATTTGTACAGTGTAATAATGGAGCAATGAACTTTGCAGAACATTTACCTGTTACCTTGTTGGCTTAAGAGGAGTGAAATCTGAATGCCAAGAAATTTCTCTTAATTGGACAGGTGTCTTATAAAATAGCCAAATGTCTTGATTGAATCTGACTTAAGCAGTGAGAGTTATTCATAAATAAAAACAATACTTAATCTTAGGAAAGTAACAGCATCATAGATTTAATAAGCTATTATAATACTGTTGTAGTTATTTGTCAGTAAATGAATGACAAGGCATTGGGAGTGGAACAATCAGATTTACTGAGGACTGGGCTGGCTGTTCCCATGCATTCAGACTGAAAAAAAAAAGAAAAAAAAAAAAACCCAGATTTTTGAAATCTTACTCCTGGCATGAGTTTCTCAGTGTTTCTTCACTTTCATTGCCCCAGAAGCTTTATTTCCATTGCCAGCATTTTATTGTGAGGTTTGTATCCCATGATTTTAATCAATTCCAAATGGTGTTTTACTTTCCAAGGAAGAACCTACACATATAATGGCCCGAGGACTTGGTAATTGCCCTAATGATGGTACCACCTAGGAAATTCTTCTGATAGTGAGAAATGTCTTATTTATAACAGGATTTTTCAATGCTTACAGAAATAGGGCAGAGCATTATCCATCATGGCTTTACATAAACCAGAATTTTTTTGACCCAGGATATTGTCCTTTCTTAATGTTGCCTCTACATTCATAGATGTATTTGTAGATGTAACTGAAACTTTCCCTGCTGCTAAATCATTGTCTGCTGCTTTCCCCCATCCCTCCCCTCAAGAAATTTAACTGTGATTATTTCAAATAATTTAGAAAGTAATTTCTTCGCGCTTGATATTAAGTAGCTTGGCCTCGCTTGTAAACTTGTCAAAATATCTTTATTCAAGGTAGATCTTGACTTGAAAATGACAAGACATCAAATTATTTGAGCATTTTAGGATTTCAAGGACTTTTTCTGTCCAAAGTTGGGCTATTTTTTGATGATAATGATAATGTGATCTGAAATTATTTTCAAGAAACTTCACCATGAATTAGCTGAATTATTTCTTTCTAATAGTTTCTGTATACATTTTCATTTATTTCAAATATTACCTTTTTTTTAGTTATAATTTATCACAATTTAGACCAGAATTGATGGTCTCAAGTCTCACTTTCTTTTCCTGAAAAGACGCAGACAATATATTTAACAAATGTCAGATATTTTCAAACATATTTCAGTTAAGGAAGTAAAGATAAATGGACCTTTCCTGTAGAAAGTTTCATTTTTTGACAAACTGGAATTCTCTAATGGAGACAGCTGAAAAATCTCCTGCCTGGTACTAAAAGAAAATATTCAGAAAGTGTGTATTGAAGGAAGAGCAGACATTCGATTTTAAAAAGAGCACAGAATCATCTTGGTAACCTGTAGATTTCCCAACCAGGAAATCACAGCTATTCAGAGGCAATTTGAACACGGATGTATGTATGAGGCACTGTCTTACAGTAATTGGCATTATTCCATTTCCCTCTCTTTAATCAATTGCATTGTGTTCTGCATTAAGGAAAATACGTTTTTCCTTACTGTCTTCCGATAATTCCTTAATTTAAGGCTCCCATTGCTCTTGCTCCCTGTCATTTGAATTCAGACAATGTTAGGAACAGCAGGGTCCTGTAGCTGGTTTTTGCAGGAGGCACAGTCAAGAATGAAGGCGTAACAGGTAGAGTTGTGTCCCAGTGGTTTGCCTGCCTTGATGCAAAAGCTTCTAGGATGATTTGTTAGAGGCAGAATGTTTTACATAAACTATTTCCCCTCCTCAGAACACCATTATAGTTTGCCCTCTCCCTATTTTCCACATGCCACACTCACCATAGCAGAATCTGAACACCTTCCCAGACGGCATGAAAGAATATGAGCAGCATCTGTTGCAGGTGGTTTGTTCTTTGTCTCAACTTCTCCCCAGAGAGAGAGCTCTGTGTGTAGTGGATAGGAATATAAATAATAGATTACTCCTCACTTAGTCAAACCAGGAGAAAAAAAGGGAAAAGATTTTATATAGAGTGAAATTTGTTTTGTTGGTTTTCCTAAGTGAATTGTTTAAAGGGAAAGTCAATGGCATATGAAACTTTTATTCAGCTTCAGGTGAAGTGTTTTGGTTTTGAGGAACAGACAAAAGAAATGGGAAATGCAAGGTTAGATTCATAAAAATTTTTGGAGAAGATGCTGGCAATGCAAAAACCTGTTCATGCTTAGCAACTTAGTGATTATAGTAGCCCAGAACATGACATGCTCAAGTCACTGCACATCTGGGTTCCAGATGATGCTTGTGGATTAATTCACTGTTCAGGCAAAAATGGAGCAGTCCTAATGAGAAGTAGTGAAGAGTCTTTTCCTTGGAGTTTATGGCATTTTCTTAAGACAGGATATCCCCTTTTTTTGTGATTTTACAAGGAATGGTTCTTTTGCTTTCCATCCAAAATACTGAGTAATGCATTAATAATTTCAAGATGACTAGAATCACAGTTATTCCAGTGCATATTTTATGTAGTTCCAGAATTTATATTTGGAAGTAATTATTATGGTTTTAGGTAAATCCTATTTATCTCCCACTTTTTGGCTTATTCTACAGGTCTTCTTGCATTATTGTCATTTTTTAAAGCATTTGCTTACTAGTAAATAGTAACAAACTATTCTTCAAGTTATATCATTACATTATGGTTTATTATAATTCTCCTGGCTATAAATCAAAGAATCTCCTCACAGGATGAATTATTCCTAGGAGGGATTTTAATGCCAGAGAGAATCAGGGGTGATATAATTAGCACACCTTGGTATTCCCATAAGCTGCACTGATTTACACCTCCAGCCAAGTGACATTCTGAAGTGCAGGAAATTGCTTCTTACTATCAAAAGCAAGTAGTTCTCCGGGCAGTAGAGCTAATGAAACCTGCCTGATGAACTGCCCTCACCTTTCCTTTATTCCTTCTTTGATCCAACACCAACATCTCCAGCTCTGCCCTGTACCCCTTGAGTAGCTCCATGAGCAGCAGGCTAAAGTGAACATGGCAGTAAGGCTAAGGCTGGTTGGGAGCTCTTCATATGCTCATTGCTCACAGCTGCTGTCAAATAGAATATTTATCAGCTGAGTCTCTTCTGCTTTTTCCTTAGTAATCTGAAACCATGTCTTCCACTTGTTTGCTGGGATCCACACGAGTTTAATTCTCTCTTAAATAGTGGTGTTTCCATCAAATTTTGGTTGAAAGTAACCAGTGTACTCAAAGATTGTTGGGGTGAGATGACCTAAGATGGATAAACTAAATTGAATTCTTTTTTCTTGCATAGGAAAATAGTCTATAAAGAGAAATTATTTTAACTTCTACGCTAATCTAAATTTTAAAAAATAAATGTCAGTATGTCAGGTGCATATTTGTGTCACTGGATGTTATAGTTTTGGCGTTCCATTTTTGACACATTAATGTCACCTGAGCACTCAAAAAAGCTTTATGAAACTCAGCTTTCATTCTAGCTAGTTTGAAATCACAGGTATTAAAGGACATTGTCTTGATACAGTGAAAAAAAAACCAAACCCAAACACCACCACAATATACTTCCCAGTATTAACGTTCAGTTTTCAGTTTGTCTGGTCACTTTCTCTTTGACCCTGAGCAAGTAATGAGAAGACCTGAAGTAGGTTGACAATCTGTTAAAAAAAAAAATAAAAAGAGAGAAAAGGTAAAACCAGAGGAAAAAAACCAGTAGCAGCTATATCAATATATCTATCCATAACTACCTTTCAAATTAAACAAATCAAATTCTGGCAACTAGATGAATACAGCATTTCTCTTGATTTGGGAAGCAAGCCTACATCATTGCAGATGTACTTCTGAAAGAATTCCATTCTTCCCTTTCTAGTGTGGATTTAATGGAACTGTGTTGCTCCATGCTGCTCCCTCAGTCATAGGTCTCTCAGATCACATCTAATTTGTGTTATCTACTTTTTAGTTCTATATTTTTCTGCAATTTAATAGTAAAATGTTTTCTTACTTTGCTAAGAACAAGGACATGTATTTACCAAGAAAATTGGTGTGTTGCAATCATTAGTAATGCATAGATTCTTGCTCCTCTGTCTAGGATGTCTGGAAAGAGAAGAGGCAATGCAGGAAGCATCCTAAGTATGTCAGTCAAAATACATTTTGATCTCCCTTCTCTCACTTTGTATTCCCTTGGGCAGTCACAACTGCATTACCTCAAAAAATGGGCAACTGATTTTATTATTTTTTCTAATTTTTTCGCTATGATTATTGCATATTTTTCAGGACAGAGTGACTGTTACTCTCAAATGATATTGTCACAGAAAAAAATTGGACAAAGGTGAATTTTCTTAAAATATTTTTCTCTCCTTTAGTAGCCTGTGTATTCTGCCTATAGAGACATTGTTATTATACACTAAGTTCTAGTATATAGAAACAAGGATTATATTCACTCTGGATAACTGAGAGGTTTCTGCTGTTATTAAATGTAATTTTAAAATACAGAACTCCCTAAATCTTTGTGAGTCCAGCATTTGTGAAGCTCAGTTCAGACATGACCTTGTCTGATCTTGGATCAACAACTTTAAATTTCAGTGCTAACCCAAATATAAATGACAGTTCCACACTCACAAATGCAAGGAGTCTCAAGTGTACCTTTTTTTCCCCATTTACATTTTGATTACAGAGAAACATAATTTCTAGTGTTAGCATCAAATATCCTCCAGCAATATAAATCTTAATTACTGCATGATAGAACTAGTACTAACAAACACATGATGTACTTTACAAGGACCAAGTGTGTCCCTATGTACATGTAAAGAATTTCAGCGATTGCTTCCCTGTGGTTAACAAGACCTAAATCTGTTTAATGAAGAGTAATCTCTAGGAAGCAATGCAACATGGATAATTATTCAGAACTCTTCTTTTAACAGTGCTTCTTATGAAAACATTCACACTAGACCTGACTTCTAGTGAACTAATGATCTATGAGTGACACTCATCATTTAAAATCATTCTTAGAACAACTTAGGCTGAAGTCGTGAGTCCGCATGATCCCATGTTCTGGGAAGTCAGGTGCAGAGATGCTACAAAACTGTTTAGCAGAAATCCATCACCAGCTCATTTATGCAGGAGAAAGCTTTAAGAGAAAGACACTTGAAATGTTTTAATCAGAGTTTGTGTTTCTGCAGGCAGAAAAAGCAGATAAAATGGCACTGGAAACGAGAGTTTCCCCTCCTCATGTTAACAGCAAAAGTGACTGAAATGTCACTGAACTTGACTCAACTTCCTTGAGCCCATCACCTGAAGAAAAAAATAAAACAAGGGTTTTAAATTCACTTCTGGTTGTTTTGCATTACTTATCTTTGGGAGGGCAATATTTGCATGTTACTGGATGTGCAAGCAGTACAACAAGAAAGTAACAGCAGAAGTTCAAACAGTCAAAGCAGTACATATATATTTTAAAGTTTCTAATATTTATTTTACTATTTATAATTTGATCTAGAGAAGTAGCGAGCAGTAATTATTTTGTCCTCAGTTAATCTCTTTGCACCATTCATGCCTGGTTGCAAGGAATTACAAGTTCTGTTTTATTTTAAGAAATTTCTATGCAGTCCAATGGATGTTGGTTAATCATCATAAAATATTTGTTCTGAGTATTTTTCAAAACCTCGAAAAGAAGAAGAGTTCATCTGCAACAAATACTCATAAGAATGTTCAGCTATTTTAACTTTTATTGGCAGCAGACAGAACATGTTTCTCTGCTCCAAAGCTTTTCAGCACCTCACTTAAAATAACAAATTGTCCTCTTCTGCTCTGGGACTGCCCAGACTGATATAGGGATAAATTGCTCCTTACAACCTGGGGATGTTTCTTTTTTGTCTTTGGCCTAATCCACTATCAATCTTGTCATTATCATTCACTGAAGAAAATGTCACAGCTAATGTACTGAAAGACCATGATTTTAATTCAAAATCACTGTATGGACACTACTTCTTTGCTACAGGCTATATATCCACACACATCAAGTCTTCATCCACACATATAAAAGAGTGAGTTTGTTGAAGCTGCTTGGGTACTTATAGAAGAATAGCTTTGCAGGATGAAGTACTCAGAAATATGTTAAATTCTTCCAAATTCCCCTCCAACACTGCAATGTATCCCTGCCACATGGGCAACCATGGTGGGGCTCCAAAAACAAAAGCAGTTTTGGTATCAAAACATCTAGACTGTTGTTTATCTAATGCAAAGTAGATTCTAGATTTTATATTTTATACATTTTTCTAAATTTCTAATTGCGTTTTGTGAATCAGCATCACTACATTGTTATCATCTGTCAGACAAAATCAGCAGTGGCTAATACTTCAGGAAATTTTGATGTTTTGGGACCAAAATGAAAACAAATGGGAGAAAGTTTCTGAAATATTTCCTTTAGATTTTGTCCATCACTATTCAAAACTTGTAACTTGAGAAGATACATTTGGAATTCTATATTTAAAATCTGAAGTAAGCAGAGAGATTTAAGGAAGATTTTTAATTTTTTTTCCTGTTCTCAGCTCCCACCAGTCTGAGGGGGAGTTACCTGCTTTGCAATTCTCAGGGTCAAGTGCTAAGACAAGAAGGTTTCCAATTTGTGAGCAAGTTTAATATACTAGTAATCTTGTGTATTGGGTCCATCTATCTTGCGCACAAGAGATATGAGCCTGCAGAAATCTCTGTGTTTAGCATTTCCTACAATGGCTCATAGTCTAATCCTTAATGGCTTGTAATTTAATACCTGCTCTGCCAGGGGATTTGCTGGCCATTAGAGCAGCTCTTTGCTTGGTTGCATTGTGGCTCAGCCTGAGCTTTGCACAGCTTGGCAGCTCCATCCCTGCTCGGGAGACAACCAACCTCTGCTTGGTCGTGGTCAGGCCTGAGGTAACTCAATAACAGAGTGAAACAGTCCGGTGCACCAGGCTGGATAACCATATGGCTGGGTTTGTATCTCAGCTACTGGAATCACAATTTCCTCTGCATCATTTCCACCCGAAGATATAATAAATTGGCTTGGGATAGCTCACCTTGAGAAAACCATCCAAGCTCTCACTTTGTGAAGAAGCACAAAACTAAGCAAAACTGCAGCTCTGTTTCATTACCAACATTTCGCTCAGGTATAATATTAAAACATTTCCTTTCTACTTTTATCTTTCAGTTGTCACCTTCCCTAGCAAGGCACCATTTTCTTTCATCAGGGCTTTAGAAACAGTGCCAATTTGTTTCCACCTCCTCTCTGTACAGCTGTGATCTTTAATCCCTGGTATCAATCTCTTTTTCTGTGGTTCCTGCCTCACTCTGTAACCCCTGAAACCTCGGAGCAAATGAGTCTATTTTTGTCTCTGGAGATTTGATGGCAGATAACACAGTTATTAGAGACATCTTTTTCTTGCACTAATAATGATGATCTGCCTTCAGTAATTTTTCCATGCCTTAACTGTCAGTGTGGCTGGAGAGACACTGACATATTTTTCCTGGGTGTGCAGATTGCTATTTTCCTCTTCTCCACCCCACCTTTTTTTTTCTTTTTTTTACCTTCTTCTCTCTGATGTATTTATTTATTTCAATTTTTGTTTCATCCAATCCCCTGGTATGACTTATCCATTCATGTGTAATTTATAGCTGTCAACATTCACACTGGGCTACTCAAATTTATTGCTGACCATTGATACAGCTATAATTTCATTTTAGTCAAATACCTTAAGCTCTCCCACATTCCCACAGTGTATTTCTTATGCCGGTGCCTCAGGAAAGAAATCCCCACTGCAGCATTTGTGCAGCTTTCCTGGATTGTGGCACAGAGATGTGGAATGGGATTGGACACACTGGGAATGACCTATTATCATTTTCTCTCTCACAGGATCACAGCTGAGTATGAGCTGAGGAAAAAGAACATATCTCATGTGATGACAACTCCTGAATTTATAATGCTAGAGGATGAAACCCACATTTGCAAAATCCCACAGGCAACTTGTGCAATCTGAAGGACATGAGGCATGTGATGTGATATATGAGATGTATGTGATCCATGAGATCCAAGTGGAAAGCTTCATTTAATATGAACTGTAACACCGTGAATTATCTTCATCTTCTGAGTGTGAGCTTTGGCTTGCACTCTCTTTCTGACTGATCATGGGGATTTTATCCTGAAAAGATAAAAAAACCAAACCAAGCCAAACCAAACTAACCCAACAAAAAAACCCCAAAAACCAAAAAACAAAAAAAAACCCAAACCCCAAACAATCAAACAAACAAAAAAAACCAAAAAAACAAACAAAAAAACCCCAACTCTTGTGTGATGCAATTTCCAATACCAGACTATCAAGAACCTGCCATGTTTCTAATCAAGTTGGCTGCTTGAATATTTTCAGTAAAATCTGCTTGGTTTTGAATGGTTTTAATTTTTTTTCACTACATTTTTCACAATCTTTTGTAAATGTAAATCTTCTTGGCTGAAAAGAAAACCAACTTTTGAAAAACACTTACTTTCTGAAAAAATTTCAGAAGTTTTTTCTGAAAAGTTTTCAGTCCAAATACAGTAAATTAGAAGTTCACTTTGCAATTTCAAAAAGTATTATTCTTAATATCATATCCTTTAGTAACTTTTATTGCTACGTGTGTAACTTTAGCACTCACTGGAACAAGAACTTAATCAAATGGTAAAAGTAAATGGTAAATGAAGGAACTGAGTTTGATTGAAAAGACAAATTTCAATCAGTCAAAAATTATTCACAAGAAAAAATAAGACATTGGAAGAGCCCAGAGAAGAACATTCTGGAGAAAAAGCTCAGTCAGTGCTAACGTCTGAGAACTCCTGCCTGGAAGACTCCTTCAGTTCCAGAGACAGAAGCAGGTGTCTCATAGATTTCACTCTTTCTAAGAGAGTTCAAGAAGATGCAGCATCTTAATATTTTCACAGTGAAGCCATTAAAAATAATTTTATCTTCTGATGACATACTTTTCAGTTTTGAATAGCTTTTGTCAGAAGTCAAACTTCGGATTTTTTTTTTTTTTCCTAGCTTTCTAAGTCAGAGAAAATTAAATATTTTTTTTCTCTTCTGCTTAGGTCCAATAATTCTTTCAACAGTGATTCCTCACTCAACGTTTGTCTGGGAGTGGAATTTTAATTTCCTAATCAGCTGTGTTGTTCAGACTTCATTTTAGCCATCTCAGGAATTTAGTAGGTTAAGACCATTTGTGTCTTAACCAGTGGGATGCACAGCTCCCCACTCACATTTTGTAGCACCACAGTTGGATTACTGCCACTTTATGTTTGCAGCCTTCCTTGACCATTCATTGTATAAGTCCCTGGTTTGAACAAAATTCAGCATCTAGAATGGCTCCCTGCATACATCAGCTGATCACATGGAGATGCAGGTTGCTGCACAGGCTTACTGTCAAATCCATAATGGCTTTTACAGTACTTGCATACTCTTCACATCTTGTTTTCATCTCCACTTACCTCTCTGAACAGCTGATCAGTCACTGTCCTTGTAACTGAGACTTACACTTGCCTTTTGTTAAATATTTGATTTTTTTAGTATAAGCTGCTTCCCTTTAGAGCTATGAGAAACTCCATTTTTTTGAGTTTTTTGGGTGGTTTATTTTGGATGCCTTGTCTTGACTTCTGTAGCAGAATTTCTGTTTAATTCTAATGTAGTTTAAGTATAGAATGCCATGTGTTGTTTCTGCATGAATTGTGCTATATAAATGTAAATCAGCTAATTAATTCATAACAACAAATATTATAGCAACACATTGACTGTCATGCTCTGCAGTTTTCCAGTTGAACACTGTGTATATGCTTTGTTAGTAGAGGAATTGCAAGCAGGAAGGTTAATAATTTTAAATCTAAGTAGCCTTGGCTGTTAATACAGACCTGTAATTGTCTATCTGGAGTCTGTACAGATGAAGAAGCTGAAGTTTCTGCTCTCAGCCCCAGTTCATAGAATCATAGAAAGGGTTGGGTTGAAAGGGACCATAAAGATGATCTTGTTGTAAACCCCCTGCCACGGGCAGGGACAAAGTTGATGACTTTCTGTGTAAATGCGGGAGAAATCACCTATTTGGATGCTTTCAAACATCATCTGTTTGTGAAATGTGGATAATGGCTCCTTTTCTTCTCTGAAAGAAACCCAGAGACCTGTGGTTAAATTGACTTCTGTAAGTGGAAATTCTGAACATGATCTAAATTCTCACTAAATCACTCTGAGTTCAGCTTTATCATTCTTTGTAACACAGTGTTACAATAACTGGCAAAATTACACTAAAATTACTCTATTTCTCAGCTGTTTCTAAATCCAGTCTATCTACAAGGTCTACCATTCTCTGGAGTTGAAGCAAGCTTTATGTAAGCCAGTATCTGACAGATACGAAACATGCTCTCTTCTGAGAGAGGCTGCATGTTAATGGCTAACAGCATGGAGTACCAATCTTTGTCTTTGCTCAGAAATGCAAAATTTTTATTTAAAAATAATTAATTTTAAGCTACTTACTTTAAAGGCAAAAGATTCCTCTGTACATGTAATTCCTTTCATATGCTTCCAGTGTACCATAAAATCCATGGGAGTTTTTCTGTGTGTGCATTAAGAATCATAGAACAAAAATAATTTGTGTTGGAAAGGACCTTAAAGATCATCCAGTTCCAATTCCTGCCATGGGCAATTCCTGCCACCTTCCACGAGACCAGGGTGCTCAGAGCCCCATCCAACCTGGCCTTGGACACTTCCAGGGATGGGACACCCACAGCTTCTCTGGGCAAACTGTGCCAGGGCCCCACCACCCTCACAGGGAAGAATTTCTCCCTAATATCCAATCTAAACCTACTCTCTGTCAGTTTGAAGCCATTCACTTCTGTCCTGTCACTATATAATCTTGTAAAAAGTCCCTCTTCATCTCCCTGCAGGCTCCCTTAAGGCACTGGAAGGATGCAATTAGGTCATCCCAAAGCTTCTCTTCTCCAGGATGAACAATCCCAATTTTCTCAGCCTTCCCTCATAGCAGAGCTGCTCCATCCCTCTCATCATCTTGCTGCCCCTCCTCTGGGCTCACTCCAACAGCTCCATATCTTTCTTGTGCTCAGACCCAGATCTGGATGCAGGACTCCAGGTGGGGTCTCACCAGAGTGTTGTTAAGTGTGTGAGCCAGACTGCTCTGAGAAGGGCTTCACAGCAGGAGTTTTGTCACTGTCAGAACTGTTCCCTAAAGAGAATTTCACAAGTGAAAAACAATTTCTCTTCAACTTCTCAATGGAGATTGTTAGTTAGTTGTTGAAAAAGAAACAGAGAACAACTGAAGACTTTCAAATGTCGAAGATACTCAGGTTTTAGAGAGTTTGCAAGGAAAAAATGTGCAGACACTATACAAAATGCAATAAAACCTCTAAAATATTATTCTTTTAGAAAGTGTGGGTGGAAATACTACCACCATTTTTATAGACTACATTAGGTTGTCTGATACAGCAGCAGAATTGGTGTTCAAGCATTTTATCTAATGTAGAGACCATTACAGATTTGTGTAGAAGTTTCTCAAGGTTTCCTCTCTCCATTTCACATCTCTGAGCAAGCATGCAAAGGCTGAGACCAAAAATTCCCTTCCCTGAAACAATGACTATAACCTGAGTACAGAAACGTCCTTCCTCTCTGTAGCTCTGTAGCTTCCTCTCTGGATGCTGGCAGCTGTGTAATATGTGTTGGTCCTTCCACAGCTGCCAAGTCAGTTTTGTCCTGTATCAGCTTCTCACAAACTGCACTGAGCAACCACAGTGGATTAAGGTACATGAAGGGGACCTGGATCTAGAAGAAAATGTTTCAGAGGCAAAAGAAGCATTTTCAGTCAGAGTTGTTTCTGTCATTTTTCCTCTAGAACTAATCTCTCCATTACTTTCATGCTATCAGAGTTTTCCTCAATTTATCAAAGTTATTAATAACCACTCTCCAATGTAACTTCAAAATAAGTGACTTTTTAATATGATTGTGCTTTCAAGTTGATTAAATACTTCTTTTATGTGCAAATGTGCTTATGTATTCACACACATAAATCCATATGCATGCCTGTTATACACAGAACATATGCAGCTGTGCATATTTTTCTGTGCCTCACTCTTTCCATACACCTTTATAATCCAAAAGCAAATGCTTCATTTTTAGATACAGACACTTAACGCAGATAGGAGGGAGGAAAAGGAAAAATCCTAAAAGGCTCAGTTATGGAGAAAATTTCCAAGTGAAAGATTGAAAAAGACTCAGGAAGATAATGTTGAAGTAGCTGTGTAATTATGCAAAGCATCATATTTCTTTCTACTCCTTTGCTGCACAGTTAAATTAAATACATGAAGGGTGCATAAAAAAAAATAAATTACATTGCATGAAGGCAGTTAAACACTGCAGATTGCTAAAACACATTATCTTAATTATCTGCATGTTATGCTTAGAAGAAAAAAATTAGCTTTTTCTTTATGAGAACGGTCAGTGCCAAAAATACTTCAGTCCAGAAAAGTGGATTTAAGGAAAAATGTTCAGGATAACTTATGCTTAAGTTATGACTAATTTGCTTTGGATTTCTTGTTTTTAAGCACCTGCAAAATAACTTATCCAGAGATAAGAAAATCTTCCTTTCAACATCTGTGAATCTCTGGATAAAGATTGACCCCTCTAGCCCTTTATTTAGTAATGAGACCTTATGCTTAGGACAGGATTCAATTTGGAGCCAGAAAACAACAATCTATGTCTTGAAACTTAGAAGATACTCATTCACAAAAGTTACAAGGAGATAAGGATTATTCACAGAACTTGGTAATAAATATTGAAATGAACAGCCAAAGGAAAGCTTTTTTAATCACCACACCAGATGATTAATGACCCTATAAAACATGTCTTGGACAATGGCAAATAATGCAAAAATTAAGGAATCACAATCTGTTGGTAGACATAAAAGTTTAAATGAGCCACACAAATATCTTTGTTTATGAATTGTTAATCTTTAAACATAAGAAATTTTGGAATAAAGTGGGGCTTGACTTCAGGAAGAACATGGGCATTATTTTGGCTCTGTAACTGACTTACAATGTGGTTAAAGGTATATTATCTAATATCACTCTTCCTCTTGTGCAAAAGATGTTGGAAATATCAATTTCCACTTTTCTTCTCTGTTTATTTCATCCACTGAAAATCCTTCTTAACTTTTTTTTTATCTAAAGTAGATAAGAAAAATCTCCTCCTGTATGCTTGGACAGCTTCCGGCACACCAGAGTCTCAAGTTTCAGAAGTAACTTGCAAGTATTTCTACAATAAACCTGGATGCAATAAAATTGTTGTTTTTAAGGGATTCAGAGATTAATAAACAAGAACAACAAAAGTAAGCCTGAGGCTATGAAGGTTTTGGGCTCCATTACTAAGTGAGATTAAGCTCGGAGATCACCCATCTCTTCTATCAATGACAATATTTGTTTTTAAAACAAATACCGAGTGAAGAGTTTGGGCACGAAATGCAAACTACTTATTTTCTAAGCTGCTGTATATGAAACGTGACCTTCTACAGGGTCCGATGAGTCAGGAGGAGTGTGAAAATATGAGAGGGTCACGGCAATAACCAAAAAGCTCATCAAACTGCAGGATCACAGACCCAGAGCAGGGGAAGAGCTCAGGAGTTGGTTTAACAGATGTGCTGTTAACAGTAGGGCTGGTGTCTAGAAATAGTAATGAGTGACTGAAAATATGTAAACTGAATCTAAAAGGTCTGTGAGCTGCCTCTTGAGAAAGCAGATCTAGCTAATAAATTAATAGACTGAGGCGTATCTTATTCAGCAATTTCCTGAGAGAAAGGTTCTCCTGGTTTCTAATTCTTTCTCACAGCTTGTCATGTACTTTAAGACAGGAGTACCAAAAGTTGCTTGTGATTTGAAGTAGTTACATAATGCTACATAAAGTCTGTGACATCTAAGACCTTATTTCAGCTGTGAAAGGTGAGGACTCAAAACCAAAAATTAGCTCCCAAAACTTTGGTTTTAACCTGTCTTTCAGGGGCCCGCCACATCTTCATTTCCTCAAGAGTTCTAAGGGTTTAGCTGAAATTTCAAAGCATTATCCTAATGATAAACATGCATGATAGTAATGAGGAATACATTTCTATAGATTTTAATTTAAAAAAAAGTGTACATAAAAAAAAAAGGTGATAACATAGTCTGTGGTACAAGAAATTCGTGATCACTGGCAGGAAATACTTGATTTATTCATTCATGGGGAAAAATTACAACCCAACATACACTGTACGAAATTAAGATAGGATCCTAAACAATTTTATCCTTTAATATTTCTAGCTTTCCTGTGTGTGTGTCATAGAGAAACATGTGTTATTTACCCAATGGACCAGAGCATTTTCTCTGAAAAAGATGAGCTTGTAATGGAAATGCTGACACAACCTCAACTATAACAGCGTGAACAAAGACACTTTAATAACATTTTTATTGCTGTAACATCTTTTAAAAATGAAACACCTGGGACTTGTGCTTAAAACCAAAAAAAAAAACAAGTGCAGGATTGTAAGTTTTGCTCTTTTCATATGATGGGAAATTACCACAACAAACCAAGGACTGGGATTTTAACTTACTCTACCAACATTTAAAATCATTCAAAGGAAAAATTAATAGATTTATTAATGCATTTTCCTGGAAATATATTGCTATATGAGCTAATATTTAGAATTTTCAAGCTTCTAAAAAGCTATTATAACTTCATAGACATAGAAGACACTTGTGACAACAGAAGACTTTTTTCTCTGCAGTACAATTAAACTTGAGGTGATGAGGATTTTGTGAGACACTAAGGATAATATTCAGGGACATATTGCTACATAAGAATGTTGTGCTAATACTAAAGCTATGAAAAGTTAGCAACATCTTTATAAGGACCATGTTGCACTGCATGTGAAGAGTGTTTCTAGGAATTGGTTCAAGCACCACTTCGATCTCCTTCCTGGAAAGTCTCAGCTTTTGGGATTGTAGAGGGAGAAGATGAAAAAAAAAGGAACTCAAGTATCAGAAGATCAGAAAGGAGACTGTGGGATTACATAATGCAGTGTTCCTGCACCTCAGGAGTTGCACTTTTTTAACAGCCTATCACAGCATTGTTGAGAGGTACAAAACCAGAAAAATCATGTTGAATAATCTTGCAATCAAAAAGTTCAACAAGCATCAAAGCTCAAGTCTCCAAACTCCAGCATAAATGATGGCAGGACCCACCTAAGAGGTACACTGAGCCTTGGACTTTACTGTTGAAATTGATTCTAACCTCCCTCTGATGCTGACATTGTCTAAAGGATGACAGATAGCACGAGAAGGAGCAGCCAAACTGTGAATTTTAAAGACTTCATGTCTGGAAGCTCAATGAAGAGTTCAGGAAAGTTGGGGTTGTTCAGCCTGGAGCAGAGAAGGATCTGGGGAAACCTGAGAGCAGCCTTCACTGCTAAAAGAGAGTTGTAGAGGGACTTTTGACAAGGTCATGTAGTGACAGCACAATGGAGAATGGCTTTAAACCGAATGAGGGTTATATTTAGATTAGATGTTAGGAAGAAATTCTTTACTGTGAGGGTGATGAGGCCCTGGCATATGTTGCCCAGAGAAGGTGTGGCTGCCGTGGCCCTGGAAGTGTTCAAGGCCAGGTTGGGTAGGGCTTGTAACAACCTGGTCTAGTGGAAGGTGTCCTTGCCCATGGCTGGTGGGGTGGAATTCAGTGGTCTTAAAGGCCCTTTCCAATCCAAACCGTTCTGTAAATCTGTGATTCTTTTGTACCTTAAAGTTTCGCATGAATTAGACAGCAAGTGAAGACACCCAGTGAAGCTTCATTTGGAAGCCCCTGTTATTATTAGGGGCTCCTTTCACCTTGTCTATATTTAATTGTGCAGTAGTCAGTGTTTAGTTCAAGATACAATCCTGTTCTGGCCAATGGACCTTGGTGATTCACATCATCCTACAGTAATGTTGAAGACAGACAGGAGGGAGGGAGATTCCCTCCCTTTACAGGAAGGAAATATACCCAGCCATCATAGAGAACGTCTGTGTTTTACATGCCTCTATTCTGTCTAAAATTAGTAGTACTCTCTTTACAACTCCAAGACCAACTACAGTTTTGAACTGACAGTTTCATATAAATATCCCAACTTTTAAAATTTGAATCCCCAGTGATCAGATTAAGGTTTTTATTATTGGTTTGAATAACCCACTGAAAAAGCAATATTAGGATACTAATATTTACATGTGTTTGGACTCCTTCTTACCACTGATGTTAGTGAGATTTGAGTGCCATGTCTTCTTATCTCTTTCTTACTGCTCTAGCTGTAAAAGGAGTTAAAACTAACTTCCCTAGGACAGAAAATTTTGTGACAGCAGGGTCAAAAGTTACACAGCCCTCAGATAGATGCTATAAGTAAAAAAATAGAGGAAAAAAAAAAACCAAAAACCAACTGATTGCAAATTATTTTAATTCATTACCAAGAGTCACTGCAACAGCACAAGTATAGGATTCAGTGCATGGATCCTGTTACAGACCCCTTTTCAGTGTGATGAATTCCAATCAAATTGTGTCCTATTTATTTATACTAAAGTCAGGATTCAAACTTCATTGAAATTCAAAATTGCTGGGGCAAAACCAATCCCAGATGACTGGTTTGTTTTACTCTCATTTATTTGTCGAGGTTTTGGGAGAGTATGAAATTATTGTGAGTCTTCATGAAATTCTATCTAAGCAATTGAGTTCTCTTGCACTATGGGAGTAGTACAAAAGTACCCTTTATTGAACCATCTGTGCTCTCTCTGAAGCATATGTCTCAAAAGATGATCCAAAACCAAGTAGTTTCTATGAAGTCAAACCTGATTATATATGGGAGATTAAAGAAAGGCGATTTCACAACATGGGAGCCACATACCTAGTGATTTATATTTCTTGAAGGGCTGATGCTGTTGATTATGCAGAACTGGACAAATATTCATGGACTCCACCTTAAAGCATCCAAGTCAATAAATTCTGAGAATTTCCAGCGTGCCTTAAGAAAGTCTAATTTTGCTTTCCCCTCTACACAACCATGTCTTGTGTCTCCTTGTACCTCCTCTCTATATAACATTTGAAAGAATTAACTTTTTTAATAGCAATCTGTATTTCCACTCTTATTTACTAACACACCATGCATCTTTGAGAGGGGTTTTAGGAAAAAGGAAAAAAAAAATCATGTTCTCTCTGAACCATCAATTTTCTGGTCTTTTCTTCTTTTGGTGTTACTGCTTTAGCTAACTACAAAAACGGTGATTGTACCATTCATTCAAAGTGGAAGAGTTCCAAGGGGAGAAAATTAGCAAGATTTACCCGAATTGTCTCAATAGTCTGGTGATTTCATAGGTGGCAGAGGAATTTTCAGTTCAAGTCTCTTGGTCTACATCAAGTGGAGTTAGTGGTAGGCAGTACTGGGTTGGAAAAAACAGAAGAAAAAAAAGGCTCCATACATAGTAAAATGATTTTGTGTGTAACATTTCTGGTCAGTAAATGTATGTATTATCAAAGTTAATTTAGAAGTCATCTAAAAAATTCATAAGCCAGTGTGGATTTTTTAATACTTTTTGCTGACATACACATTTAATACCAGTATTTTCCTGTTCACTAAGAACAAGAAGTAGTACTGAGAAACTGAGCTCTCCCATGCCAAAAGTCTTTCTCAACAGAAATTAAAGAACATAAAGTCAGAACTTTCAACCAATACCCAAAATTCAGGAGTATAAAGACAATCCTTAGATCTATAAATTTTGCTGTTGATATTTATGATAAAATAAAACAGTAATGATGGAAAAGTAGGGTTCTGGGAAATGAAGAGGAAACAAAGTACTTTGAGTAAATTGGAAAGAAAATGGTCAGGATGAGTGATAGCCGTAGCTTGCAACTTTTCTACTGGTGCCCAAAGATTAAATAAAGCACAGCTTATTTCCCTTTATTTAACAAAGGCTATGCAAAAGTTATCAAAATAACATTCTCCAATCGCACTTCCCAGCTACCAGTATCCTGAATCCTTACCCATTTGGTCTTCCAGATACTTTGTTGTTTCTCCCACCCATAGATAAGGTAATTCTATCCAGACTCATTCTCCTGGGATGTCTGCCACTAATCATCACCTGCTCCTGTCTTGACCCAGAAGGGATCAGATTGATTGCAAATGTTTTGAAATACTTTAGGTTCTTTGTCTCAGGTTTATCTCATGGTCAGTGAAGCTGTGGCTGCCACATCCCTGGAAGTGTTCAAGGCCAGGTTGGACAGGACTTTGAGGAACCAGGTCTAGTGGAAGATGTCCCTGCCCATGGCACAGGTGTCAAAACTGAGTGATCTTTAAGGTTTCTTCCAACCCAAACCATTCCATGATTCTATGATTCGCTTTATGGACAACTAAGGAATTGTATGGGCTGCCTGTGTATCTTGACTTTTTCCACAATAAGTGCATTTTTGTGATTCGTTGCTATGGAGAAGACAGTTTGACGAAAAAATAAATGCACTGTGACTATATAAATTTTCTGGCAGAAGGTAAGATCTTCTGAGATACTTAGAAACAATTTAGTATATATTTTTCACAATACAGAACTTCTTTGCCTCAACACTACAATTACATCAGTTGTTAGTGTCATGAACTGAAACAAAAGCACTTTACTCAAGATTAGCTTTTAGTTTTCTTCCGAACATGAAATGGCTCAATTATAAAGATTTCCATTTTTTATTTTTTGGTACATCTATCCTAAACCAAATAGCCCCTTCTCCTTCTTCATAAATTGCTCTAGAGGAACCCCGGTTTCAAATATTGTGTTAGCAATGAAAATACAAAACAACTGCAACACCCATTTGGATGATTTAAAAGCACTTGGTCTCAAAAACAAGTTGTTGAATAAATAAATGGGTTCTTCAGACACCGTGTGCTTGTTAAAGCAGAAGTCTTGGCAACTGCTTCGATTGCTGTTTAAAAAGAGTGAAGCTACCTTTAAATATACAGATAGCTTTATTTAAATCCCTGTGAATGTGTGTGTATTGAAGTTAACTTCTGCTTAAATATCATCCTGAATGGAGGCCTCAAGTAAGAAATGCAGTTTTTAATTTAAAGTATAACATAGGTATAAAATTTGAGGTAGAGACAAATCATTCAGTAGTCCTTGTTATTCCAGCCATTAAGGTAGGTGTCTACTGTACCTGCTTAGCACAACACAGAACAAAAACCAAAATTGCATTTATATATGAGCTGAAATGAAGGGGTCCTTCTTGCTCATACTGAAGGCAGTCAAACCTCTCACTGCTTCAAATGAAGAGGAGATTGGGCACAGAATAGGCATTGTAAATATCTTTATTTTTGTTCAGTGCCAAATGGAATTCATTTATGAGTCAAACAAAACACAGATAAGTGACCATGTACATACAACTTAACTTCTGTGTGCTGGTTGCAAGATCAAATAACCCTGTTATGGCTCAGCCTTTTCCATGTATGATGTATCAAACACATTGTTAGAGATGTTTTCAAAGTTTGAGACTATATAACAAAATGTAGAAATATTATTTCTTTGTGATGTCCAGCTCTGATATAAACTTTAAAACACTCCGCAATGATCTGGTTGAAAAGGCCAAGGTTCCCTTGCATTTTGAAACTCTGAGTTTCACCAGTTTTGCCAAAAATCTCTTTGGAAATAATATCTCTTTTGTCATATCCAGAACTTCCTGCTTGGGGGTTTCTGAACTAGAACTGCAGAGGGAATAGTCATGATTTCAGGATGTCAGCACTGCAAGTGCCTACAGAATTTCAGCAATGAAATGTGATCAACAAAAAAGTTAACAAAACATTTTGCATGTTTTGAAGAAAACATATTCTTTCCCTAACTGATCTTTCATTAAATAAAGACAGCTCCTGTGTCTGTCCCATTTATATAATGTACATTTGTTGATCTGGTTTTGCAAATTTTAAATGTTTATACTAATCCTGAGGGCAAACTAGTCAGAATTTTTCCCAGTGTGAGGGGAAAAAAACCCTGTAGAATAAAAGAGTCCTGCTACCTTTACAGGGATAATTAAAAACATCTAAACTACTCCTAGAGCAAGAGCCTCCCCTGCTAGTATTTGCCTGCCCCTTGCTTCAGCAGCAGCCTGAAAAAATCCCTGAAGGTTAGGAGGGTGAGAGGCAGGATAGTAGTCCTCCTGCAGTCCACTGAGGACAAAAATCCCAGCTCCCAGCCTTCAAACTGTTCTGCAATATTAGCAATAATGGAAGAGAATTTCATGCTCACACATTGGAATATGTAGTTGTCTCATTTATATGTTTTATTTTCATTGTAAAGCTAATATTGTCTAATTTTCTATTATTAGACAGTGAAAAACTTTTCATGTATTGGAGTTGAATGCATGTACTAATGAACGAAACGTCCAGCAAAAAGCAGAATATTGTATTATAGTTCATGTCTTCTTTAGGTGCCTGAAACCTGTGAGATTCTTTTTATTCATATATTGATGACAGAATGATTTTTTTCAGTTAAAGTAACAATGAAATCTTATAAAGGGTTTGGTAATAATGGAAAATTTTCACAGTGATTGGTCTAATAATCCTATGCCAACAGCTCCCTCTATGTACCATAAAAAGGATGCTAACAAATGCATTCCATGGAATATGCATTTCTCTTCCAGAGAAAGATATCATTAAGGAAAAAGAATAATTTCTGTGTTATTTAATTTGTCTACAGTGAGGATTAAAAAAGTTTCAATAAAAAACATGAATTGGTGTTACCTCATAATTACAGTGATGCATTTTCCTGTTTAAAATTTCCTTGATTATTTACTGTATAAGTCTGGCTAATTCATTCAATTTCCTTCCTAATCCCGTTTGCCATACATAGATTATTGTAATGCAGATAGTTCTTTGAATACACAAAATGGAACAATGCAATAAAAGGACAGTAACTAATGTTATCTGTCTAAAGCTGGGAGAGGGAATATGAGGGAGCATGGAGGATTATCTCTAATGAGAGCTGTACATCTGCTTGAAAACGAGTGATACACTCTTAAAAGAAGAGCAGCACTTTTAACTGGGGACAACACTGGAGAAGAAATCAGGAGGGTTTTATCCTCCTTTAACTTGTTGCTTCTTTTCTGTGTGACAGCAGATGGGTGTCTTCCTCTCCCTGTCTTGCCAACCCTTCCTCCCTTCTCTGTTTCACTCCTGAAATGTCAGAGTGGGTTTGATCTTTCATTGTGGGCTGAAATGTGTCCGTCACTATGGGCTGTGCCTGTTAGATATAATTTAGCTGATTTCTGTTTATTGGGTGAACTGAGATAATCTCTGCACAGGCCTGTAAAAATAATGAAAATTGTGTGGTTTCTTTTTTTTTTTTTTTTTAATCTATTTCATAAAAGGTTATATCAGGTGATATTAACTTGCATTTTTCCATAGGCTGAAGGATGCTTCCAGTCCCTGGTGCTCAGCTGACACACAGGAAAGTTGTTAAACTGCAGATATTTGACTGTGACTCTAACCATGGGTGGTGCCTGCACAAATTTATCTTTATAGATGCTTTTTGCCACTAGCTTCCTAAAACTAACAGCAGAATTAGCAAGTGCTCTTAGAACCGAATTCAGATCGATTCCACTAAGTACTTTTTACTTAATTAACAGAAAGTGATCTGCTTGCGAATCAGGGAGAAAAATAAATTACACTGCAAGCATGGAAAACAAGCAACCCACAACACCTTTTTTTCCTCTCTCTTTTTCTCTCTCTTTCTTTTTTTTTTTTTAATTTGTAGATTCACACTTAGTTATTTGGTATTGAGCATGTTTGCTTGCTAAAGAATTTATTGAGTACATTAAGCAGTCAGAACAGAACATAATCACCATGTGGAAGTTTATCTGACAGAGTGGTTCAGAAGCTCACCACCACTATTGTGCTGTTGAAGTTTAAAATTAAACCTTATTTCGTGTGGAGGGAAGGGAAAAAATGGGAAAACAAGGAAAAGCAAGGCAAGGCAGAGGAAAGCAGATTAGGTTCATTCTGGATATTCTGTAATTCTGAAATGATGTTTTAGAAATTTTACGTGGGATTCAAGCACCAAACTGTGTCTCTGACTGTGGCCACATACCAGCACAGGAAGCATTTCAGTACACATGTGCTTGCACGGGTGGAAAAAGGAATGAGCCAAAACTCAGAAGGTCCTTCTGAAGTGCTGTTCCCACTTTTCCCATTTTCTTCTCAGTTTGTGTGCTCTTCCTATATGGTTTTACTCTACTCAGATTCATAAACTAAGCAGCTTCAGGGATGTCTCTTTTATGCAATCCCCTTCTCTCCTCCCAAAAATTTCCAGGATACAAAGCTGCTACTCTCTTCTATAATTATGTCTTTTAATTTACTGACTCCTAGACACTACAGTGGAAAACATTTTTTTTTTCCCCTCCTAGTACTGTATTTAAGTATCTGTGTACCTCAGAAAATTTGAAGTTGGATTGGTAGGATCAAAGAGGAAACAAAGCATTTCAGTCCCAGTTAACTGAGGGGCCCAGGGGCCAGACCACCACAGCACCCTACTGTCAGCTGCCCCTTCTATGAGAGATGAGACTATGGCAGTTTTCCCTGCAGCCAAACTTCTCCATTCCAACCGTTCTGCCCATGTCTCTGATCTGGATCTTTTTTCATCCCTTGCTGTCTCCTGTTCTCTTCAAACCAGTGCCCCCGTGTCACACACTCCCCCAGATGCCATCTGTGTGGTTTCTTTCAGACCACTAATGCAAAGCCCTTGGATAGCCCCCTATTTACTTGCTTCGGCACTGCACTTAGAGGTCCCACTGCCTGAAACACTGCAATCAAGCTGACAACACAACCAATCAAGGTCTGACCTGCAGCCGTTTCCAAGGAAACTCAAGCCACTGCCACAGAAACAGATTGTACACAGTGGAAGGAAACATATATTTTGGGTGAAGGGGGAAAAAAATAAAAAGAGGCATTTCAGATTTTTTTCCAGTACTTCTGAGTTATTACAAAGCACTTCTAAAATAATAGTAATGAAAAATGCTCTTGTTAAGAAAGATTGAGTGATGATGGTCATGCAAGTACTTAAAGCCAGGCAGAGAGCCTCTGAGAAAGACCATGAGCCAGAGCTGCTTGAGTGCTTCTTCCTGCTTTGCTTCTGAGTCACTTCATAACCCTTGCCAAGTCATTGCAAGAGGATTTTCAAGTCATTAAGTCCATAGTTCCAATGAACAATAAACCCAGATCAAAACAGGTTGAGTACCTGAAGAAGAAAACTTGGAAGAAAGCAACAAGATTATCATGGCCATACTGGAAACCCAGAGAAAATAACTAACAGGCAAGGCCACCTCCTGATGCAACAGCACCACCACATTTTACACTGATGAGTCTTTTTAGTGGGTGTATTTATCATCTTTCAGTATTACTTTTCCTTAGTGGAACAGTTTATCATATTTTGTGATTTACAATGTACTTGTAAATCATATAAATTCAAATTTGCTTGTGAATCAATGTCCAGCTGTTCGAACCCAGGGTGCATAAAGGAATAATATTCTTTGTAGTATGGCTGATGAGTGCATCAAAACTTGTTGCTGTAAACTGGGAGCTCTCAGTTTTAATGAATTTATCAATTATCAGTACAATGAGGAAAAGGTCACAGGATATTTTCGACAAGAATGGAACCTTCCACTAAAGCAGGTTGTTCAGACACCTGTCCAACCTGGCCTTGAACACTTTGAGGGATGGGGCACCCCCAACTTCTCTGGGCAACTTGTACCAGTGTCTCACTACCCTCACAGTAACAAATTTCTTCCTAATATCCAATCTAAACCTACTCTCTGTCAGTTTAAAGCCATTCCCCCTTGTCCTGTCACCACACACCCTTGTAAAAAATCCCTCTCCAGATTACTTCTAGGCTCCCTCCAAGTACTGAAAGACTTCAATAAGGTCACCCCAGAGCCTTCTCCAGGCAGAACATTCTCAGTTTTCTAAGCTTATTTCTGGGTAGAGGTTCTTACTGCCAGGATGTAGTTAGTTTTATCTCAAAGTAGACTCCAAATATTCTAAAGATAGGTTTCATTTCCACTGATCCTGGAGGGACTGCAGAATGCCTCACTCAGGGTTGAATGTATAACTCCAGTTCTTCTCATTTAGTTAAATAATTCTCCCATCACTGTTTGGGAGAGTTGAAGTTGGAAGAAGGCTGCCAGCCTCAAGGAGTAAGTAAATAAAAAGTTCTTTCAGATATGTGTTGGGCAACTTGAGAAGGACTCTGGGAAAAAGGTGAAGTGGTTTTGATCGGGAATGAAAATCTCCTTTTGTGCTGTTGTTTGCTCTATAAAGAACTACCACAGAGGACATAAGAAATTGAGTTTTTTCTGACTTTTGCTGATGACTATGAGGAAGGAAACTCAAGGGGATAGAAAATGGAGTTAAGGACTTCCTCTGGTGGTTTCACACTGAATCTGACAAATACAGCTTCACTGTGGACATGCATGGCTAACTCATGGAACCCGACCCATGCATCTGTGCAAGAAGTACATCATAATTAATTAAACAGGAGCTCAACCTCAGTGTAATGATGGTTTGCAACACTGGGCCACTGTCTGTGATCTTCACTCAGAATAAAAAGCATAAAACCAACAGAAACTAATAGGAAGATAAAGAGTTGTGTATTGGAGGGAAAACTGACTACAGCAAGCAGTATTCAGACCAGCCAGTATTTGAACAATATCATGCTTCTGAAATGTGGGTTTTTTTCCCAAGGAAGCAGTACTTTTCTTCCTACCATGAGTGCCCATTTCTCCTCCTTAAGTTCAGTTCTCTGCCAGTCACTTCCTCCTTTCACAGTTCTCTTCTATCCTGTATTGTGGCTGTAGTGCAATATGTGACAATTAATAAGAGCTGTGAATCAAAGCTTCCAGCTATGATGAGACAGCAGATAGATTAATTAACAGAAAAAGAGCTTTTGGGGAGGGAGAGTGAAAGGAATTTCAGTCAGAGTGCTCACCTTCTAATGGTAAGAAGAAGCTAGTTTTAACAAGAATAGTCCTGAGTGTCTCAGATGGTTCTTTCTAAACTATTGAATGTGACAGTTAGCTTTTACAATGGCCATGAGATACATCAAATGGATCTAGGGAAATAAGAGAAGTCTTTAGTTTTTAACCACCCACTTTTATTTTTCTTCCTGGTGTCAGCAGTACACCATCATACATTGCTTTGTCTCAAACGGAAGACTTCATGCTGGGGATCTTATACAAAGAAAACTCATTATTCTGTTTATGAAGAGCATGGAAAGACTTAGAATATAATCTGTCTATGCCCATAGTTTGAAGTCAAGCACGTTGTTCAGACAGAATTGAAGGCAATGCATGTGTGGTCTCCAGTGGCTGAGGAATAAGGAGGAATTCAACTGCATTTCAATTAGTGAAATCAAAAATAAATGGATTTGTTTTTAAATCAAGAAGTTGTCATCTTCCTGGCATAAAAGGAACATATATATATAATAATGCTCTGAATTTCCAGTGGTTCCTGTCAAGCCCTCTGAGAAAAGGTTTCTTTTAGACAGTCATATTCATTTATGTCTGAAATGGAAGAAAGACCAAGAGTTCCTTTTTTGTGTCAGGGAAGCTGAAAGCTGAGGCTCAATTTCCTCTTTCTCCCAAGGTTTCTCCCACTAATACTTATAAGCTATCTAAAACCAATGATGTTGCCATGTACAATGTGATTTAGGTGAATGCACTTATCGCCAACATTTTGTAAAGTTCAAAACTAACCAGATACCTTGGATCTGGTTATTTTCAAAGTCTCTGGGCTGTTGTCACTGCATCTAAATGGCATCTGGACATGGGTCCATGCAATTAATCAGCTCCTCAATGGCATTACAACAAACAGGACAATAACAAATGTAGACTAATAGGGCTGGGGGGCTGAGACAGAACCAGCAGTGATTGTAGCTGCTTCATTTTTTAAAGGCATACAGAAAAAAACCAGAGATTTAGTTTCCATGCTTTTTCTTTTTGTGTGCGTGTTCTTAGAGTGAAAGCATTGTGTGCCTCTGCTTAGAAAAGAATGTAAAATTGAGAACCCAAAGACACAAAACCCAGCAGGTCTGATTAAGATGTTTACCTAGAAGGAAAAGTCCTGAATTTTTGTTTTGCCTTTGACAATCAATCTGTAGAGCCACTGGATGAAAACGGAAAGAGCATAGGAGCAGGGAGTTCAAACCAGGACTCCCCTTTTCTGTGTGATCATGGTTTAAAGTCATGCTGCTCCTTCATCCCCTGCCATGTCTTGGTTTCCTTTCCTCAACAGTTGCAGAATTAAGAGGAGGAATAAGGAACCATCTCATCTTGTTCATTCTTCTGCTCTGTCAAATGCAGGAGTGGTCAGGGAATATGAGTTCCTGCCTCTGGGGAACAGTATATTACCCAGAAGATATATTAATGCATAAAACCCAGACATGACTGAGTCTTTCTTCTCTAGCTGTTTTATAAGAAGAACCTATTCCAGATTGAATTCTGGGTTCATGGAGAGTCTCTTCTGGTCACCTGACTGAGATGCTCTGCTTCACATAGAGCTGGAGTTCAGATGTAACCTGAATATGTAATATTTGTATTAACTGTTTCTATGTAGCTCCTTATTTGATATCTTCTGTTTAAGGTGTGTGGCTCTTACCCACTAATAAACAAGGCACTGCAGGTGTTCAATTTTGATCTTGGATTCTATTTTTTTAATCCAGATCCCTTCAAGTTAGCCAGTACAGATTGCATTCTTTGTTGGACCTGCCTCTTCATTTGTCAGGTGTTGTGAACCATAAAGCAGTGATAATTAGCATTTCCCAAACCTGCAGATAATTATGAGGATAGTTACTTTAAAGAATGAGAACTGCTCAAAGTCTGAGGTGACAAATAGGGCAGCATGGAAAGTAATTTTTCTGGTCCTGTTAAAATTCTGTAGAATTCAATAGTGTGTCTGCTCTGCAATGAAATGAGAACAGGAGAGAGATCTGTCCCACATTGATCAGGTCAGGGCACTCACCAGGCTTTAGCTCTACTATTACATCCATAATTTGAGCCAGACAGAAAGAGATCTTGCACTTTATTCATCTCTATGAGTGCCCTGATTGTGCTTAGTAGCTACTCCAGAATGAGTCTCTCCAGTTTACCATAGGTCTGTGATGTATTTCCTATCTAAAGTGTTTCTTTGAACATTTCTGGACAAAGTTGGGTGGTGCACAGCAGATTTTTAATGAACAGTCAGTTAACTGAACATCTTACCAATGAGCTCTAGGAATCGGAACCTGTCTGATGCTTTTTGGATTCATAAAGGTATTTCCACTTTGAAAAATATTTATTTTTCACATGTAGAGAATATATTGTAGAATTTATTTTATCCTGAAAACCGGAACAAACTTTCTCAAGTCTCCCACCAGATCGAACAAGATAGGCATTTAACAAAGCGGTTGACAAAGCCTGTCTTTAATTTCAGCTATCTTCTTATCTCTATCTTGGAGAAATACATTAACTGGATGTACAAAACATAGTTAAGAATTATTGATCTTTGCTGAAATCCGGCCTCCAAGTATGTTTAGGAAGATAAACAGGAACAGATTGCATCAAATTTACAGAAAAGAGAAGTAACAACACTCATTATGCCACCAACTCATTTCACTCTGACACCGGGGGTCTACCCACTGGACACATTATATTTTCTTAAAACACATTGATTGAATACAGTGTGAGGTTTTGTTTGCTGCAATTCATTGCTTAGAATTGTTCCCAGGATATTTGCTATTATTACGCTCTTAGAATTTCTTTAGCTGTTTTGCTGTTTCTCTAGTCGATAACCCTGTTATTCCCCCATGCTTAATCCTCCCCTGGACTCTCCTGCTTGATTGTATGGGGGTGTTATCACCAGTGATTGACTGGCCATGTCTTTTAGTCCCTTTCTGTTTGTGTGGGTAGGGGGTTACAGCAGTGAAAAGAGGGATTAGATGAAGGTTTGCAGCCTGTAACTCTGCACTTAAATGACTGACGTCATGGTAATTAGACATTGGCAAGTTCCCTGTAATGCCATTGCATGGTTATCATTACAATTTAAAATCCAAATGGGTTCTTTGCATCCTGTAGTTATTTTCATCATATTTTTTCTTTGCTTCACTCCTCACTGAGTTAAAAATCTCTTTTACTTCTTGAAAGAGTTTGTGCTGGCCTCTGCCTACACCCTATTGCATCTCAGTTGCTACAAAATTTCTCTCCTTGTTTGTATAATCACAGGTTTATTCTATTTTCTTCTCTCCATCATAAATTCTTGTGTGTGGTGTCTGACCTGCTTGAAAGAAAATCACCGCATTACCTGCAAATGGGCTTGACTGCCTTTGACACTGGACAACTCTCAGATTGATTTTCAGCAATAGTTATTCACACACAAACCTTAACAGCCTGGCACCTGCATGTCTATCGAACCCTTTTGGTAGCCCCTGTTCCTGGGCATACCCCTGGGTCAATGAACAAACTGCTGCTGTCGATTCTATCCATTTGCCAGCATCTCTGGGGAATAAAGAGGGAGCACAGCTACAGAACCAAAGGTTAGAAAAATTCATTAAACAAAAATAATGAATCCCTCAGTTCCTAAGCACCAGTTCAGCAAAGATATTTAATTACTTCCTGGTCTTTACTCATATCCTCTTAGTGAGGTACGTGTTTATGAACTTCTGGTAGATTGGAATCAAATAGAGTTTGAATTCAGGGTTTAAGATTGAAGAAAAAAAAAAGACAGGAAAGAGAAAAAGAAAGAGAAAGAAATAAAAAGAGAGAGAGAGAGAGAGAGAGAGAGAGAGAAAGAAAGAAAGAAAGAAAGAAAGAAAGAAAGAAAGAAAGAAAGAAAGAAAGAAAGAAAGAAAGAAAGAAAGAAAGAAAGAAGAAAATACTTTCCAGATCACATTTTTTAAATTATTGTGACAATCCTGATGCAAAAAGATTGCAACTAATTTTGGCATAGCTAACCGATAATTTTTGCTTTCTTTTACAAGGGACAGTTCTTGATATCTATCAGTGAGTTATGAATGTTTTTTATTGATTGGAATAGGATATTTGTGCATATAAAGTTGCCCAAGTTCAAAGCTACTAAGTCCATTCTTCTCTCTACTCCCAAGCATTTTAAAGATAATTGCATTTTTACTTTGAGATTGCCTAGGAGGTACTTCCAGGGTTTGTAGCTCTGTTTTCTTATTTATCTCTGCTAAATAATGCCTCTATGAAGTCCTGGAAATGTTAGCCCAGCAAAGTTCTGCTACACTTAAAAAAATTCCTCAAGAGACTTCTGCCTGCTTGTCACCCTCCTCTTTTATGTGTCTGGGACTTTCCTAAGTGCTAATGAGTGTCTTTGTCAATCCATAGTTCCTTGCAATCTTTGTCATAGAATCTTAGAATCACAAAATCATGGAATGATTTGGGGTGGAAGAAACCTTAAAGACCATCTGGTTCCAACACCCTGCCAAGGGAAGGGACCCTTTCCACTAGACCAGGTTGCTCAGAGCCCCATCCAGTCTGGCCTTGAACACTTCCAGGGATGGGACATATGACATATACACAGAATAAGAACAAACAGAAAGAGAACAGAAGTAACCAAAAACTCTTTAGGCCAATACCACCATTTAGTCAAACATCGCTCACTGGTGGGTGTGGTGTGCAGGTGTTTCATGAAATGTCTCAGCGTTTTTACTCAAGGTTAAAACATTTAATCTTTGTCTACTGATGGTCCTCAGCTGAATTTACTGCACGCACTGTTGGTCGACTGCCTCAGGAAAGGGCAGGTGGAGATGAAGAACATAAAACTGAAAGTCATGACACATAATTTGAATGTCTTAACATTTATTTAATTGTATTAAGATCTGAGAGAGATTTTTGATCTGCTAGACTGGGGTTAAATTTTTAGGTTTTGTTTTTTTCCCCTCTAGAATGACTTTTTTCTTATTACTTCTTTCACAGACAGAGAGTGAGTTATGGCATAGTTTATCAGCCAATATCTTTTCAATGGCACTGTGGGGGTACAGTGGCTTATTATACTATAGGTCCCTTGGGATCCAGGAAATGAAGGGTTTATGTCTGCCGTTTGTCTAAATGCAAATTATTTCTGCTTCTCAGTTTCCTTTTATTTTCTGTCTGTAAAATGTGGAGGAAGATGCTGCTTGTGTTGTAAGAGGTCTTCAAGATTCCTGGTATCCTGACATTTTCAAACATGTATGTTTTCAAAGATCCTAGTTCCTTTGCTGAAAGGAAACCCTTCAAAATTAATCAGACTTTGAAAATCTGACTCCATTATCTACTTGGTTGATGATTTCTCTGTTTTGAACAGTCCTGTGTTGCTTCTGTCAACATGAGAAAACTCATATGAAGCAACCTTATTAATGTGTCTGAGAAATAAAGCACTGCTGTTTTCACATTTGATGGCATAAATCTCTTCAACTTCTCCGAGTACATCTGTGTCTATTCCAGAAGATGATTCTGACATTGCTGTGTATCCTGTGATTGTTATTATGGGATGTTTCCAGCTGGTCCCCATTTACAATATAATATGAATACAGACATCAGAGTTAGCACACTTCCCTTAGCGCCAATCTTTCCAGATTCTTGGAAGATAACTCTTTCATAACTTAGTTTTGACCCAAGGAGTTTGTTTGACATAGAAATAAAAGAGTTGATCCTCCTGACAATAGCATACATTTCCTGAAAAAAATGTTTAAATGCTTTTTGTTGTTTTTTTCTGTTTTTTCTTCCAGTTAGGTCTCGAAAGAGATTATCTGACATCCATTACCTGTCACAGGACAGATTTATAGGATGCTAATGTCCTTTACATTATTTTTCGGGTTGTCAGAGCTTAAATTCTGATCCAAGTTTTCTTAAAAGGAGACCAAAAAGAAACAAAAGTAATGACGAAAATAAATATTGTGGAAAGCCTCTTGAGATAGTCTATTCTTTCTAAGAGAAAAGTTTTATTTTTTCTATATTTCAGTTTTTCACCAATAAAACACCAAGGATAAGAAATATATCTGAGAGTCATGGAGCTTAGGGGACTCCAGTGAGTAATATCTGCAAAATGAAGATGTTTCAGAGGTGTATCCTTGCTGCAAAAGCACAGGGTAGCCTCTGCTTATCCCAGTGCCTGCTATTGCAATTGTTGCATGTTGGAATCATCCTTTGAAGGGTGTTCTGTGACCTGTATAAAATGAATTTAGCACCCACCAGCAATTACTGTGCTGACTGCTCTCTCCTTTCTATAAAGTCATATTGACAGTGTTTTGGATCACCTCTGACACCTCAGAGACAATATGTGCATGATGAACTCCTTTACAACTCCATTGCAAGTTTCTTTCCTGCCATACTAGAGCAGAGTGATGAGCAACCAGAAGTAAACTTGTATTGCTCTTCCTTACTCCCTCTCTGCTCTTGGGATGTCAAAACATTGGATACATAGTGGGTTTATCTATTCTATTAAATTTCAATGTTTTCTGGCACCAAGACCACCCTCTGTGCAACGACTCACAGTCTCACTCTTAAACCCTTTTCCCTCAAAGACTGTACAGTTGCTTTCCAGTTGTCTGTTGGAAATAGTCCCTGGTCTGTGCTAGATCTCAGGCTGTGTTTGAGAAATGCTTGGAGGATATTTGTTTCCTTTCATGGAAATATTGCCAGGGATTGCTTTAACAATCTAGTAGCTTGAAGAACATTTTCTGGTATAATCTTACTTAATAGTGTTGATGGAGCCAGCCTGTCCTTGTGGCACTGCTGAATAGCAGTGGAATCCTTTTCTGAGCACATCACTAGATAATAATGCACAAAGATGTATCAAGATGGTCCATAAAATGATTATAATACTCATACTACCCTGTTTGTGTAACACGTGAAATTTTGTGGGCCTCTGTTGAAAACATTGACCTTAATTTTGAACTAAAACTTAAAAGGAGGTTTGGAGGAGAAAATTGTTGTATTGGTTTTGGCTGGGATTGTTTTCTTCACAGTAGCTGGTATGGATCTGTGTTTTGAATTTCTGCTGAAAATTGCATAGATAACACAGGGATGTTATTGCTGGGCAGGGCTTACACACAGTCAAGGCCTTTTGTCCTCCTCATCCCACCCCACCAGTGAGGAAGCTGAAGGGAGGCTCCCCAGCAAGGAGCTGGAAGGGGACACAGCCAGGACATCTGACCCCAACTGACCCAAGGGATATCCCATAACGCATGGCACCATGCTCAGTAATAGCAGCTGGGGGAAGAAGAAAGAAGTGGGTGACATTCAGAGCAATGGTGTTTGTCCCCAGATCACTGTTACCCATTATGAAACCCTGCTTTCCTGGGGATAGCCTGCCTTCCCATGGAAAGTAGTGAATTAATTTCTTATTTTGTTTTGCTTGTGGGTGCAGCTTTTCTTTTACTTATTAAACTGTTTTTATCTCAACCCACAAGTTTTCTCAACCCTTTTGAAGTCTCTCCCCCATCCCAAGTGGGTGGGAGTGAGTGAGCAGCTGTTTGGGGCTGAGCTCCTGCCATGGCTAAACCATGACACTGATTAACTGGTATTAGAATCTGGGACTTGTGAAATTGAAATGCCTTGAATGTGGACCATGTCATGATGTGTGCCTCAAGTATACAGGATTACACTGGAAAGAATATCATGAAAGAGCAAGAAATATTCTGATAGGGATTAAAAACCCCTTGTTCTGTAAGACAATCTGAGTGGTGATAGAGAAGAATCTTTTGCGATGGGAAAGTTATGTCACAAACACTCCCTTGTTAGATGAGAATCTCTTTACATTTGCACTTGGCTATTTCAATAGCAGCAGAAAGGAGACTGTTCTCTCTTTTCTCTACAGGATAGATGACACCTATGATTGACATCTAAGGAGTGACAAAAGCCTACTTCATGTAAGAACTGGGAACTTTTTAAAATGTGACTCTATTTGCCTAAATCTCTCCAGTCCTAATGTGAGAAAAACTTGTCCTGGAGTGAACCTACTCACAGTAGACTCATTCCAGACTGGCAGCAAAAATCCACCTAATCAGAGAAAACTACCAGATCAAACAATCAAAAAAAAAAAAAA